>CM070520.1:43397607-43858022 GCA_036346375.1 Guadua angustifolia | reverse complement strand
AAACCAAATCGACAATCCTCAAAGAAGCTCATGATACCCTGTACATTATCCATCTCAGCAGTACTAAGATATATTGAGACCTAAAAGAGACCTTTTGGTGGAATGGTATGAAAAAAGAAATAACAGAGTATGTCAATAAATGTGATACCTATCAGGTCAAGGCTAAACATCAATGTCCTGCAGAATTACTCCAACCTCTCCAAATTCCTGAATAGAAATGGAAGGATATCTGTATAGACTTCATTACAGGCCTATATATGACCATAACAAAAATGATGTCATATGGGTGATAGTGGACAGACACACTAAGTCAATTTACTTCATTGCCACCAGCCAGAAATACTCTGCTCATAAACTGGCTGAAATCTATATTGAGAGAGTAGTCTCACTACATGGGGTTCCCAAAACTATCACTTCTAACAGGGGTCTTGTGTTTACCTTTAACTTCTAGAGGACTCTACAAACAGCCCTGGGAACCAAATTAAATTTCAGCACCGTATACTACCCTCAAACTGAAGGACAAACTAAGAGAGTCAATCAAATCCTAGTGGACATGCTGAGGGTATGCATGCTGAATTTTGAAGAGACCTGGGTCAAACATCTCCATTTAGCTAAGTTTTCTTATAACAATAGCTACCAGGCTAGCATACAGATGGCACCTTATGAAGCATTATATGGCCAAAAGTGTAGACCCCTGATCTGTTGGTATGAAGTGGGAGAAAATTGTTAATGGGTCCAGAGTTGATCTGTCAAAATGATGAGAAGATAAAACTGATTCAAGAATGACTGAAAGTCACCCAAAGTAGACAAAAGAACTGTCGTGCCCCGAATTTACGGATCCGCACTCAGGTTTATGTACTAGTCCAGATCACGCTTAGTACACACAAAGTTAAACAGTGTCGAAGTACCACAATCATACACAAATGAATTTAATAATAAAGTACTTCAATCGAAATAATAACGAGTTACACGGCCTTATGGCCACCTTATAATAATCCACACGCAGGGCGATAAATATCAAAGTAGCATAAGTTTATCAATGAAGCAAAAGTACAACAATGAACCCTTTATAACCACATGCTACCGAGTGCGGCTCAACCCTTAGTCTTCTTGGCCTTCAACTAACTCCTCCTCCCTAGCCGCACCACTTCATCTTCTCGAGGATTTTGTCGATGCAAGGGTGAGTATACAACATACTCAACAAGTCATGCACAATGCGCTTCTATTACTACATGCATGGCTTATTCCAAGGAAAGGCTTAATTGGTTATTTTTGCATAAAGCAACATTTCTTTCAATGGATAACCCTATTAGATTAAAGCAAGAATCATTATTATTAATAATTAATTTCTAAATTCTTTTTCCGAGGGCTTTGGCACACATCCTACTTTGATTCTTTCGCACACGTACCACCCATTCTACATTTTATTTTGAAAATCTAACCCTTGACTGTAATCAATGAAAGCAATGTACAATACCAGGACACGGCTATTCAATAGATTCACACACACACTCTGCAGAGGTGTACACTTTACCCACAGATACAATGCCACCACACAGTGTGATTGATTGCAACAAAGTCTTTCGAGACTAACATTTAACCGATGAACCCTCTCACATTTCCCTTCTAACACTCCTCACACAGAGCCGAAGCTTAGACAGGCAAGTATTGTTGAATGGGTACCAAGCCGCAAAGACAGTATCGCTTCTCTACAGCTTGAATCGGGGCGTGCACCGCCACCCCGAGGTTTCAAAGGAAAGAGGTTAGAAACCTATTTAACTAGGTCCGTCCCCATACCGACAAGTGGTTGTACACGGAACTCAGTTCAAAGGCTCGCAAGGTTAAGTCCTTAATCGTCCCGACAAGACAACCATAATTCTCGCACACTGACCATTCATACTTCCTGCCACACAGCCCACTCGCACGGCCATCATGCCACTTGCCTCGGTCCAAAACAGCTTTTCCCACCTGTGGTTCGTGATTATCGCAACACATGCCAATGCCCACTTCATTGCGCGAGTAGAACCACATAGGTCGCTACCTCAATTCCATTTCATGACATCATCGCATTATTTCAAAATACGCTCCATAATCATTTAATCAAGATTGATTTGCCATTTAAAAGACGTTCAACGCATTCAAGCGGGCTAAGCGACTAATCACGGTCTAGCCTCCCGTGTTGGCTTGTACTAGCATCCAACGCCATTTAACTTCTTAGGTTAACAAGGATTTTAGGGCATACATTGAATATTAACAAGGTGGCATAACAAGATAGGTATTTTAGCTACCATTCCCATGAAACAACATCATTTTTACTTAACATAGCATGCAATACTTAAATCAAAATATATTTGGAAAAACTAGGGCAACATGGTCAAAGCATGACTTGCCTTCAAACAATGGGTTGGTTCTCGTCGGTTCTCATGACGGGTCTTCAAATTCTCCCTCGGCGAATTCCTAAGAACTCTGAGTCTATGCTACACAAGCAAGCATACAATAAACACTCAATACGCATAAACAATATCAACACCAAAAATTAAATAAAAATCACCATTAAATAGTTACAAATTTTGGGCACCGAATCACCCAACCGAAGTTAAAATGCAAAAGTTATAGCCTTTACAATATTCTCAAAATTCATAAAAGAATAAACCGAATTAATCCTCTATTTTCCGCCGATTTTCCGGCTAATTTCTACCGCTCGACACGGTTTCAAGACCGGAGTTAACCACGCCGCCCACGGTCAATGCAGTGGGGTCCCAGATGACGCCATGCCGACACAAGAAACTCGGGGTCACTCACCGACGAGTGGGCCCCGTGAATAGTGTTTGGCCCCGCATGTCGGGCGGCTTACACGCAGTATCGGGGCGCTTGGATTGACATCCAACGGCTACGGTTATCGCCACGGTTCACTATTCATCGCGACCGACGTGGATGCACCAAATACGGCCGGATGACGATCCAACGGCGATAGGTACCCACACGGTTTATTATTCCTAAGCCTACGTGGACGCACGCCTACCGTCGGATGAAGATCCTACGGTTGCGGTTACCCCTTCAGCTGACTGCTCATCGCACCTACGTGGACTAACGAGGGCCTTACGATCACAATCCAACGGACAAGATCTATTCCTACCGCTTCGGCTGTGATTCAAATAACGACTACGTGGCCTCACCTTGCGCGTTGGATGAAGATCTGACGGCCGAGGAGAGTTGCGAAGCGTCGAAGGAGCGGCGGTGGTGCTCGACGCCGAACTTGGAGAAGACGCAGTGGCGACGGTGTTTTCGAGCCTCTCCGGCGTGAAGAAGTGGCTCTGGATGCGCCTTTGCCTTGAACTCCTGGTGAGGGTCTCGACGGCGGGAGAGCGGCGAGCACGGCGAGACACGAAGGAAACCGAAGCGGAGGAGATGGCAACTACGGCGAGCAAGTGGGAGAGCTACGGTGCACGAGAGGATGCGAGGGAAATGGCAAATGGAGCGGAAGGAAGTCACGCACGCAACAGGGTATTTCTTCTGCTCGGACAAGCCTCGAGGCGCGCGCACAATCCCTGACAAGATCTTCGGCCCCCTACCGGCGACGGCGGTGCACGTTGCTTCCCCGAGATCGAGCGAAACACATCGACCGTCCGATCGCGATCCAACGGCGCGGATTGATCCTCGGCCGACGGCAAGATTCAATCACAGCCTGCTCGATCAGATCGACGGCGGAGAGCGAGCGGCGATTAGGGTTTTCAAGGCCAAGACGTTGTTGGGCTCGCCCAATATCAGTAGCTGCTTAATTTCGGGTTTTATCAATAAAAATAATTAGGGAAAATCAAAGTAATTAATTAGGGCACTAAAAATACCCGAAAAATTCTAGAAAAATTCCAGAAAATATTTCAGAGCATTCTGAGCCTAAGAAAAATATTTTCATTTATTTTTGATAAATACTTTTTCTGATATTATTTAATCAAGAGAAGAACAATTCAATTATATGTTAATTAAATCCAATAAATCCCAGAAAAAATTGATAAATTCAATTAAATGAAATTAAATGCAAATAAAGGTTTATTGATTCATAAAAATTCAAATAACTCCAAAATTAAAATCAAGCCAAAATTCAGGACGTTACAAACCTACCCCCCTTAACAGAATCTCGTCCCCGAGATTCGAGGCTTAACTAGAGAATAGGTTTGGGAATTCTTTTTTCAGATCTTCCTCTCGTTCCCAAGTGGCTTCACTTTCTGGGTGGTTGCTCCACTGAACTCTGCAGAAACGGGTTGTCTTGTTTCTTGTTTTCCGATTCATCGTGTCCAAAATTTTTATCGGTTGTTCCCTGTAAGTCAAGTCTTCCTGTAGTTCAACTTCTTCCAGTGATGTTTGTTCTTCAGGTATTCGAAGACACTTCTTAAGTTGTGATATATGAAAGACATTGTGTACGCCGGCTAATGACTGAGGTAACTCCAGTTGATAGGCGACTTCGCCCTTACGGCTTACAATCTTAAACGACCCTACATATCTTGGTGCAAGTTTACCCTTTTTGTGAAATCTCTGAACTCCTTTAAGCGGCGTAACTCTGAGGTATACGTAATCCTCTGGTTCAAAGCTCAAATCCCTACGACGATTGTCCGCATAACTTTTTCGCGCTTTGATCGCGCGATTTTCAACCTTTCCGGATCGATCGCTATTTGCTCTTCGGCTTCTTGAAGTATGTCCGGTCCAAGACATGACGCCTCCGGTCTCATTCAATTTAGCGGCCCTACAAGGTCGACTGCATAAAGCTTCAATGGTGACATCTGAAGACTAGCTTGATAGCTGTTGTTGTAACTAAACTCGGCATACGGTAAAGATTTATCCCAAGTCGATGTATAAGCCAACGCACAGGCTCTTAACATATCTTCTAAGATTTGATTGACTCTTTCACCGCCCATCTGCTCATGCGGTGATACGTCAGATCAAGTTCAAACGGGTGCCCATTGCCGAATGCAATTTATCCCAAAATCTTGAGGTAAATTGGGTACCTCTGTCCGATACTATCTTCCTTGGCACTCCATGTAAACAAACAATTCTTGCCATGTACAGTTCTGCCAACTTATCTCCTGAATAGGTTGTCTTTACCGGTATGAAGTGCGCGACTTTGGTTAGGCGATCCACTATGACCCATATGGAGTCATAACCTCCTTGCGTCCTTGGCAATCCGGTAATGAAATCCATTCTGATTTCTTCCCATTTCCACTCAGGTATTTTTAATGGTTGTAGCAATCCTGCTGGTCTCTGATGCATAGCTTTGACTCGATGACATACATCACACAGCGCTACATGTTCAGCTACTTCCCTTTTCATATTCGGCCACCAAAATCTTTCTTTTAAATCTTGGTACATTTTTGTACTGCCTGGGTGAATTGAATACTTGGAGTCGTGAGCTTCCTCCAATATTAACTGCTTTAATTCCTTTTTGTTAGGTACACAAATACGCTCTTTCATCCATAACGTGCCTTGTTCATCCAGCTTAAATTCCTTCGCTTGGCCTTCCTCCATCTTGGCCTTGATTTGCTTGATCTTCTCATCGCCCTTCGAATTCTTTCTAATCTGGTCTTCCAAGATTGGCTTTACTTCTAGAGCGCTACAAATCCTTTCTAACAACTTCTAATTTCAATCTCGCAGATCCTTGCACAATTCTCCTGGCTTTCTTCCTCGCTATCGTAATTAGATTATGACTTTTCCGACTTAGGGCATCGGCCACCACATTGGCCTTGTGGGATGATAATGGATTCCCATGTTGTAATCCTTGATCAGCTCCAACCACCTTCTTTGTCTCATGTTTAGGTCGATTGGGTGAAGATGTATTTGAGGCTCTTATGGTCCGTATACACCTCACATCTATTGCCGATAAGATAGTGACGCCATATCCTCAAGGCATGCACTACAAATGCTAGTTCTAGATCATGCTGGGTAATTCCTTCATGTGGCCTTAATTGCCTTGATGCATAGGCTATTACCTTCCATTCTGCATTAACACGCATCCAAGCCCTTGGCGTGATGCATCGCAATAGATATCAAAACTCTGATGCACATATGGTTGTACTAACACTGGTGCTGATGTCAGTCTTTTCTTTAATTCTTGAAAACTCTTCTTGCAATCTCAAGGCCCAAACAAACTTCTTTTCCTTCTTTAACAATTGCGTAATTGGTCTAGCGACAGGAAAATCCTCTATGAATCGGGCGGTAATAACCTCGCCATTCCAAGGAAACTCCAACTTGTGAAATCGTTTTTGGTGGCTCCTAATGCAAGATCGTCTCGACTTTTGTTTGGTCTCATCATGATTCCTTCGGCAATATGACATGCCCTAAGAAATCTACCTTATTTTTCCGAAATCGTGACTTCATCGAATTTCGTGATACAATCTCTGTTCTCTTAATTTCTCCAAAGACTAATCTCAAATGTTGGGCGGTTTTCATCAATCCTTGAGTATACCAAAATATCGCCGATGAACACAACCACAAATTTATCTAAATATTCCATAAATACTTTATTCATCAAGTTCATAAAGTATGCGGGCGTATTTGTCAATCCAAATGACATAACCGTGAACTCATAGTGTCCATATCTTGACGAAAATGCGGTTTTGGGTATGTCCTCGGTCTTGATCCTCAACTGGTGATATCCTGACCTGAGGTCAATCTTGGAGAATACTCCTGCTCCTCTTAATTGATCGAAAAGGTCATCTATCCGAGGTATTGGGTATTTATTCTTTATAGTCACTTCGTTAAGTGCACGATAATCTATACACATCCGAAAGCTCCCATCTTTCTTCTTAACAAATAGAACCGGTGCTCCCCATGGTGACGAGCTCGGTCTAATTAATCCTTTTTCCAATAACTCTTCGATCTGCTTTTTCATCTCAACCAGTTCTTCGGTAGACATCCGATAGGGTCTCTTTGCTATGGGTGTTGTCCCTGGTACTAAGTCAATTACGAATTCTATGTCTCTATCTAGCGGCATTCCTGGTAATTCTTCTGGAAAAACATCGGGGTATTCACTGACCACTGGTACATCCATTATACTGACGGCTTCCAAATTGTTTACTAACATCTGTCCTTCTCGAACTGTCACTACTCGAAATTCTACTTTTCTACCATCAGGGCTTTCGATAGACACGACTCTTCGCCCACAGTCTAATACTGCCCTTTATGCTTAGTCAACTAATCCATTCCCGTGATAACATCCCGGTTTGGGTATCTAATATAATAAGGTTCGCTAGGAACTCTACTCCTTTTATTAGTAGCTTAACCCGAACATCCGACCTTAGAACGGAGTTCGATCCGTGATTGGACTAAAAGTGTACTTTTAAGGTTAACAATATCCGATCATTTGTCACAAAGAAAATCTCGAGAAACTAATGAATGTGAAGCTCCTGAATCAAATAGTAATCAGTAGTGGCAATCGAGTTGACTAGGAACTTACCGAGCACGACGTCTCGAGCATTTTTGGACTTCGCTCACGTAAATATGGTTGATTCGGCCTCGCGTGAATGCTCATGTGTAGCTCCAGCTTGAGCAGGTCCTCGCCTTCCTCCTTGACTGGGGTCTTGGTCATGGTTCCTCGAGGTTAAAACGCATCAAGGCCACACTTCCTTTCTTGGGCACACATTGGTGAAATGTCCGATTTCATTGCGCTTAGCAAATACCTTCGTCATCGATCGATTTCCACTACTCGATTATTAACTCTAACAGAGTCTCGAGGGTTTGTCCTACTGGTCTTGGCATTGGCGGCGGTCTCGACAACGCTTCTCGCGGAAACTCGTGGAATTGCCGAGGTATCATTCTCATCTTCTGCGACCATGGCATCCTCCTTGCCGTGCTACGCGGCGCTTACTGATTATCGCCCGCTTCTTTGCGCTTGTCCTCTAATATGAGTGCCTTGTTTACTAACTCTTGAAAATCCGGAAAGTGTGGGTGATCGGTCCCACCGCAATCCGTGTTAAGACCTTTCATAAAGCGAGATTGCTCGCCTTGTCCGTTGTTACGTCTTCGAGCGTAGCGCGCTAGCCGAGTGAATTTATTCAGTAATCGGCCATCGATCGCTTCCTGCTTTCAGCGCTTCAATTCTTCCTTTTTCGCCCATGATACCCCAAGCACATGGTATTGACGAAAAGCTATAGTAAATTCTTCCCAAGTAATTTCTTGCGGGTTTTCCTGCGACGCGCAGTAGTTTTCCCACCATTCAGCGGCGGTTCCTTCCAATTGATGAGAGGCATAAAGTACCCTCTCGTTTCCTTCACACTGCGTTATGTGCAATTTTCTCTCGATGGTTCTTAGCCAATCATCTGCCTCTAGCGGGCTAGCATTGCCTGAGAATGTCGGCGGACGCGTCCGCATAAATTCGGACAATCTTGAATATGGACGTGGCCCATTGTTCATAGCCTGATTGTTTGCGACAGCTTGAGTGTTGATCTGTTGTACTGTTGTCATCATTGTCTGCATTAACTCAGTCTGTGCTGCGAGAAATGCTCCTAGATTCTGCATATCCACTGGTGGTGCTGCCTGGGGTGGTGGCATACCGTTCTGAATGCCTCCTGAGCGCAAACCACTGCCTCCTGCCCCGTTGTTGTGAGTGTTCACCATCTGTTGATTTCTTTGATGGTTTAGAGATGAGGGGGAAAAGAATAGATACGCAGAAGAACTTATGGGGGAAACAGGTGTAACTTAAATAGAGCCATTAATCATTAAAGCATTAATAGCAGTAGGTATGGTTGCTTACATAGTCTAGGGACTATGCAACCACAAAATCACTCACATCAAATTGTTCATTACATCACATCGCATAGCTAGGTTTTAAAATTAAAGACGCGACTCAAAACAATCTGAGTCTCTACGCAAAGCCCGATAACTACTCGACTGAAAGTGCTTCACCTCGAGCCAACCCACCATGCGGCTCGCCGATCACGAGATCGGCGAGTGAGCTGGCATCGGGCAAGTCCGTCCCCATGCCTCCCACTGTGCAGTTGGGGGCTCCACCGGCCGCTGGTCTTCCGGCATGGCGCGCTGCTCGCTTCATCGCTCCTCCTCGCTGCCGAGGTCGAGATCCATGACAGCTGTCTCGCTCCCCATGTCCGTAGAGAGCCTCCTCCAACTCGGCGATCCTCTCGACGGGCGTGCATCCTAGTTCGCCGCAGGCCACCTCGGTCTCTCTCCAAAGACGCGTACATCGCTCGAAGCTCCGCAGCCATGGTGTCCATGACCTCTCTGCGCAGCAAACCGGCCCATGTGCACGACGGCGGCGTTGTCCTCCAACTCAAGCGCGCCAGAGGTCCACCAGCGTGCGTGCACACGAAAGCGGTATCCCACAGCTCGAGCCGTGGTCTCGCCGATCCGATGTGCGCAACACGGCACACACTGTATGCCCGCCAGATGGATCGCTTCACCGTGAGGTGAAGCAATGATTAGCACGCGTGTGTTCTGCCGATACAAGGTAAGAGTCGCTTCCATCCGCGAGCAATCCCGTGACTATCCAAAAGGGACTTGTAGAGTGGACGATCGAAGCCTCCCAACACCGGAGCATCCTCCATAGCTCTACAGCAGCCACCGTGGACGCTTCTCCAAAAGAGTGGACCATCCGTGACCGCCAAAGCAACGCGTAACAACCATTTTAAAAGAATACAACAGTAATAAAAGAATACAAAGAGGTATGAAGTAAGGAAGAAAGGGTGAGTCGAGATTCCATTGATTATTCTTGTCCAGTGTTTTACCCATTAGAAATTACTTTTTGTCCTTCTACGGACGGCCAATCTAACTAGGGTCAAGTCCTCACACCAAGATGGCTCGATACCATCCTCGCTCGTGCCCGAATTTACGGATCCGCACTCGTGTTTATTGTACTAGTCCAGATCACGCTAGTACACACAGTTAAAACAGTCAATACCACAATCATACACAAATAAATTTAATAATAAAGTACTTCAATCAGAAATAATAACGAGTTACACGGCCTTATGGCCACCTTACAATAATCCGCCACGCAGGGCGATAAATATCAAAGTAGCATAAGTTTATCAGCGGAAGCAAAAGTACAACAATGAACCCTTTATAACCACAGGCTACTGAGTGCGGCTCAACCCCTTAGTCTTCTTGGCCTTCAACGAACTCCTCCTCCCTAGCTGGCACCACTTCATCTTCTGAGGTTTTTGTCGATGCAAGGGTGAGTATACAACATACTCAACAAGTCATGCACAATGCAGTTCTATTACTACATGCATGGCTTATTCCAAGGAAAGGCTTAATTGGTTATTTTTGCATAAAGCAACATTTCTTTCAATGGATAACCCTATTAGATTAAAGCAAGAATCATTATTATTAATAATTAATTTCTAAATTTTTTTCCAGAGGGCTTTGGCACACTTACTACTTTGATTCTTTTTTCGGCACTGTACCACCCATTCCACATTTTATTTTGAAAATCTAACCCTTGACTTGTAATCAATGAGCAATGTCCAATACCGCTGACACGGCTATTCAATAGATTCACACACACACTCTCATGAGGCTGTACACTTTACCCACAGATACAAATCGCCACCACACAGTGATTGATTGCAACAAAGTCTTTCTGAGACTAACATTTAACCGATGAACCCCTCCATACTTCCCTTCTAACACTCCTCACAAGAGTCAAGCTTAGACAAGGCAAGTATCGTTGAATGGGTACCAAGTCAGCAAAGATGTACGCTTCTCTGCCAGCTAATGGCGTGCACTATCACCCCGAGGTTTCAAAGGAAAGAGGTTAGAAACCTATTTAACTAGGTCTCATCCCCATACCGGACAAGTGGTTGTACACGGAACTCAGTTCAAAGGCTCGCAAGGTTAAGTCCTTAACTGTCTCGGACAAGACAACCATAATTCTCGGCACACAACCATTCATACTTCCCGCTGCCACACAGGCCCACCTGGCACGAAGCCATCCTGCCACTTGCCCCGGTCCAAAACAGTTTTCCCACCCAGGGTTCGCATTATCGCAACACATGCCAATGCCCACTTCATTGCGCGAGTAGAACCACACAGGTCGCTACCCTCAATTTTATTTCATGACATCATCACATTATTTCAAAATACGTTCCATAATCATTTAATCAGTATTGATTTGCCATTTAAAAGACGTTCAACGCATTCAAGCGGGCTAAGCGACTAATCACGGTCTTGCCTCCCGTGTTGGCTTGTACTAGCATCCAACGCCATTTAACTTCAAAGCATGACTTGCCTTCAAACAATGTTGGTTCGGTCAAGTTCTCACGACGTCTTCAAATTCTCCTCGCTAATTCCTAAGAACTCCTGAGTCTATGCGCACACAAGCAAGCATACAATAAACACTCAATATGATAAAGAATATCAACACCAAAAATTAAATAAAAATCACCATTAAATAGTTACAAATTTTGTGCACTAGAATCACCCAAACCGAAAGTTAAAATGCAAAGTTATAGCCCTTACAATATTCTGAAAATTCATAAAAGAATAAACCGAATTAATCCTCTATTTTCCACCGATTTTCCGGCTAATTTCCCTCGGCTCGACATGTGTTGGCACCGGAGTTAACCACGTCGCCCACGGTCACTGACAGGTGGGGTCCCAGATGACGTCATGCTGACGTCAGCAAACTCGGGGGTCACACACTGACGAGTGGGCCCTGTGAACAGTGTTTGGCCCCGCATGTCAGCGGCTTACACGCAGTAATCGGGGCGATTGATTGACATCCAACGGCCACGGTTACCGCTACGGTTCACTATTCACCGCACCGACGTGGATGCACCAGCGCGGTCGGATGACGATCCAACGGCGATAGGTACCCACACGGTTTACTATTCCTAAGCCTACGTGGACGCACACCTACCGTCGGATGAAGATCCTACGGTTATGCGGTTACTTCTACCGATCGCCATCGCACCTACGTGGACTAATGAGGGCCTTACGATCACAATCCAACGGACAAGATCTATTCCTACCGCTTCGGCTGTGATTCAAATAAATGACTACGTGGCCTCACCTTGCGCTGGATGAAGATCCGACGGCGAGGAGAGTTGCGAAGCGTCAAGGAGCGGCGGTGGTGCTCGACGCGAACTTGGAGAAGACGCAGGGCGACGGTGTTTTCGAGCCTCTTGGCGTGAAGAAGTGGCTCTTGGATGCGCCTTGGCCTTGAATCTCGGTGAGGTCTCGACGACGACGGAGAGCGGTGAGCACCATGAGACACGAAGGAAACCAAGGCGGAGGAGATGGCAACTACGGCGAAAGCAAGTGGGAGAGCTACTTGCACGAGAGGATGCGAGGAAATGGCAAATGGAGCGGAAGGAAGTCACGCGCGAATAGTATTTCTTTCGCCGGACAAGCCTCGAGGCGCCGCACAATCCCCCGACAAGATCTTCGCCCCACGGCGACGGCGGTGCATGCTTTTTGCCCCGAGATCGAAGCGGTCACATCGACCGTCCGATCGCGATCCAACGGCGCGGATTGATCCTCAGCGTCGACGAAGCGGTATTCAATCACATGCTCGATCGAGATCGACGACGGAGAGAGCGCGGCGATTAGGGTTTCAAGGCCAAGACGTTGTTGGGCTCGCCCAATCTGTAGCTGTTTAATTTCGGTTTTATCAATAAAAATAATTAGGAAAATCAAAGTAATTAATTAGGGCACTAAAATACCCAAAAATTGTAGAAAAATTCCAAAAATATTTCAGAGCATTCGAGCCTAAGAAAAATATTTTCATTTATTTTTGATAAATACTTTTTCTGATATTATTTAATCAAGAGAAGAACAATTCAATTATATGTTAATTAAATCCAATAAATCCTTAAAAAATTGATAAATTCAATTAAATGAAATTAAATGCAAATAAAGGTTTATTAATTCATAAAAATTCAAATAACTCCAAAATTAAAATCAAGCCAAAATTCGGGATGTTACAAGAACTACGCTGATAAGCGTAGGAGGGATTTAGAGTTCCAACTAGATGACTATGTCTATTTGTGGGTGTCACCAATGAGGGGAGTATACCAATTTGGAATCAAGAGAAAGCTAAACCCCCATTATGTTGGCCATTTCAAATACTAGAACAGAAAGGGACATCAACATACCAACTAGTACTACCTTCACAACTATCCAGAATCCATAATGTTTTCCATATCTCTCAACTTCAAGCTTGTCTCGAGAACATTCCTAGTTGGTACCAAATCATGATATCCCTCTACAACCTGACCTAACCTATGAAGACCGTCCACTCAAAATTCTAGTCACAGAGAACCGTCAACTCAAAAAAAAATCTATCAAGTTTTGTAAAATCCAGTGGAAGTACCATACTGTGAGAGAAGTCACGTGAGAAAAAGAAGAGGACTTACGCGAGACATACCCATATCTATCTAAGTGAGTTGGATTTCGAGGACAAAATCCCTTTTAAGGGAGTCGGATGAAACAACCCAAAATCTTAGTCAAACAAATGAGGTCATTACCACATATTAATAATCACCAGCTCCATTTATTAACAAATTAAGTGTCTTGCAATAGTACAAATTACATTAAAGATGAAATTATAAGCAAAAATAAATATTACAAGGATAGCTCAAAATTTCCTAAAATCAAAAGCTTCTTCATCCCTACTACCTAAATTGTTAGTCAAACATGTGTGTGTATGTGTGTGTGTGTATATATATATGTGTGTGTGTAATGTGGCATGGTCGAAAAAAAATTATCAGAGCCCTTTATTTTTTGCTATGTACCCTTTTACATATGTAAAAGGAATATGTAAACAAATTATGCTCTTAAGGGTGGATTTTGATGAAACTCACTTTGGAGTATCTTATAATAAGTATTAGAGTATACTCAAAAGGATAAAGAGGTATATTGGAGGTGGGAGTACATACTCAAAGAAGATAGAACCATTTTTATATATATATATATATATATATATATATATATATATATATATATATATATATATATATATAGACACACACACATACACGCATCGCCAAGACGCACACACACACACATACATAAATACCTGATTCGTCTCGACGTTGACACATCCTACTAATCTCCCAGATCATCATTTGGCATCACAACTAACCACCTGGGTAACTATAGCCAAGCACAAATAGCCACCACAATATCTCAAGGTAGGAAGGTAAAAGTCTAGATGGTAAAAAGGTAAAAGGAGCCACTAATAAAAGAGATAAGCACCAACCATTCTAGCCACACCACCATTCCCCATTTCCCCTCACACCTCACAAAACCGAGCAAGCACCAGGAGCCACAGAAGCAAGGGAGCCGAGGGCAAGGAGACCAGGGAGAGGGAGCAAGGAGCGGGAGGCCAAGAGCAGGGAGATCAAGACCTCGCCTACCTCTGTGTCAACCTCAACCTCACTGCCACCATCACATCAACATCGCCATCACCATCCCCATCACCTCTATTTCCCACATTCTAGGTATCCCTACCCCTTTCTTAGCCATCCAAATAGCATAGGGTGATCGTAGTTAAGGATGACGATAGATAGTAAGAATAGAGGGGAATACCCTAGGGTTCTTAGTGGATGGCGATAGTAGGGGGGTTACGTCGTGCATGCCCAATAACCTCACCGAGTTGCCCGATGCACGAAGGATTACAGGTGTCATCGTGGCACCTCCAAAACCCCAAGCCATTGACCCAAAGATCATCATCAACCCATAGCATCCCTCATGTATAGCATCACTCATCAACCACAAAGTTAAGCATAATAGGTATTCGGTAGTTAGTGAGAGAGAGTAGTAGTATGATCACTATGGAAGCCATGGAGGACCGTAGAGATGTAGGAGAGAGACCTTAGGCCTGTGCTCAATCCTAAATGCAGAGGGGAAAGTCGAACCAAGCGACACTGGTGTGCATGAGCTCTAGGTGACGATATGGAGGCCCACTAGGGGAGGACCAAAGCCACCAAGCCGAGCTCTGTTGAGTTGAATAGGGGGACGAGGCGAGAGGGATGACCTAGGTGGGTCATGGGGCCACACTGAGCCGGGAGAGAGGTAGCTAGACCATAGGAGGCTAGGCGGCAGAGGGGCAAGTGGCCCGATGTTGGAGGTAAAGAGTGGAGGCCGATTGGGGAAACCAAGAAAAGGAGTAAGGAGAAAAAATGGGAAGGAGAGAAGAGAGGAAGAACCAGAGTCGACCGAATTGGGAAAAGGAGAGAGGAAAAGAAAAGAGGGAGAAAACAAAAGGAGAAAAAGGGAACGAAAAAGGAGAAAGAAGAGAACAAATAGCACCGAGTGATTGAATAAACATTTATATAGAACTAAACGTTGTTATAATAAATAAAAAGGGGGATAATGCATCTACTAAAATGAAATCACAACACCAAATTTAAATATGCAATATAGATTAAAAAATGTCAAATTAAAATATGGCAGGCTGAACTACCACAATTTAAAATGCACCAAATTAAATTATGACTAACTCATAATCTATAAATTAAAATAAGTAATCTATTGGTGCTGGTTTAAATTAAGACAGAAAAGGTAGGACACTACAAAACACACCACAATTTAATTGCCACATGAGCTTAATATTCCATGATTTCGTAAACCAGATCAATCCAACAAAAAGCCATCTTCAGGATCCGAGTGAGGTCGAATATTACAATTCTATATCAGCAAACTCCTTTTGATCATCTTTATTAAAGTTTTCAATTGTTTTTAGATACCTATTATATATCACATTGCATGGAAAATTTTATCTTGCAATGAAAAACCATGAATCGGACTCGGATGGAAATATGGTTTGCGAATGGATTATTGAGGTGATAAGTGGATATTGGTATATTGAAATGGCTCATCCAATTAAGGGAGCTGGTAGCGTATATGTATAAATATAGTGGGTAGAGGGTACCGATGAGAAGGAGTTTCATGCCGGTGCAGCCCTCTATATTGTAAGGACCCGAATTCACTAACTCGAATCCACTATGTTTTACCGCACTAGTCCCAGGATCAACGCTAGTGCACACAGCTTAACATCGGTAAGCATCACATCATACACAACGATAAGAATAAGAAGACTTCATTTATTTAATATAACTAGTGTATGATCTTATGATCCCTTACATTTATTCAGCCACATGGGCTAGACGAGAATAAACTTAGACAAATGCAGCGAAAAATAGCAAAAGACGAGATGTCCCATCAAGACACCACAAAGCGATCGACAAGGATTGGCCTAGTGACTCGTGTCCACCTGAAAGTCCTCCTCCAGTAACGGTGATGATTCCTCCACTGTTGTTGGTTGTTGATAGGCAAGGGTGAGTACAAAAGCACTCAACAAGTTGTTCACAAAATGCATTTCTACCATAGCTATATGTAAGGCTTATTCCAAAGGAAGGCTAAGTGGTTTATTTATACTAAAGCAAAGATTTACAAACACATACAATACGTAGATTGAGAAGACAATAAAATAAATAATAAATAGATTCAATGATTCTCAAATAAATCAAGTTTCCATCCTAAGTCAAGTTCCATTATCCATATGGCATCTTGCCATCCCATTCAGTTGTTCAATTAATTAATCTAACCCTTGACTGTAATTCCCGAGCTTTGCTCAATACCATGAGCACAGCTATCCGAATAGTTTATACACTCTGCAGAGGTTATGCACTTTACCCACATGATACAACCATGCACCACACAAAGTAATGATCATAACAAAGCCTTTACAATGTTCCACCTTAACCCAAGATTACCCACGAGGTTTTAACACCGTGGGATGGTTACCACATCCAAGGCCCCCTCTAAGCCATGTGAGCCACCCCATGCGAGGATCGGTTACCACTACCCGGGTCTCACACCACCACGATAGTACTAAAGCTAAAGCGTTGCAAATTAGTCAGCTAGGCTGCCCCATAACAGACATGTGGTTGCATGATTAACTCAGGTCAAAGGCTCGCAAGGTTAAGTCCTTAAGGTTGATCAAAGCAAGACTTACACATACCCTCTTCCCATCGGGCCCACCCTGGCACACTTGCCCTTGCCACTTGCTTCGACCTAAGTGATTACCAACCCAGTTGATTACCAAGCACCACGTGCTATCCACAAATCAACATCGTTGCATGACATCCATCGTCACAACAATTCCATCTCATCGTGTAACCACACATGACACACAAGTTCATATCATTGTTCCATATTCCATTAATCAAGATTAATAAGCAGCAATTCATGAACATGTGATGACGTGACATGGCTAAGTAATCTAATCCGATCTAACCATCCCATGTTGATTCTATTAGTAACCAACTATAGTAATCCAATCTAAGGTGACAAGTGGATTATGGCGTACAATTAACAAGGTAGGGTGTAATTCAACAGGTACGATATCTAATCCCAAACTAGGTTGAAATTATTTATACACATGAAATAATATGCAATAAGGTAAAAACAAAATAGCAATTTTGCAAACATGGGTGCAATATGATCAAAGCACAACTTGCCTTGGTTAAGCTCCTGGTCCTGCTCTGGAAATTGATCTTGAAGTGCTAATTCCTCCTCCGAAGCGTCACACAACTCAACGTCTACGCGAATCGAAAAGAAATAGCAAATAAACACCAAAACAGAGAGCAAAATGAACTCTAAAAATCAAACAAAAACCACCATTAGATAGATTTCAATTTTAAAATTTTTAGAAATTTTAATCACCTCAATCGGAGTTCGTATGAGAGAGAACGAGCCCTCGGAAGATTAAAATTCCTGAAAATTCATAAAATTGGAAAATCAATAATATCCGAATTATTTTATAAAAGAAAATTTGCTTTATTATACCACCGACGTCACTTACTCGATCCGATGCAATGACATATGGCGCAATCTACACCGCTCAGAACCGATCTAACGGTCCTCATTTACTCTATGACGTGGCGAAACGACAGCCTTCCGATTCAAATCTAACGGTGAATCTTTACCCGAGCCATTCATTGTTCATCCGACTACGTGGCTCGATCCTAGACGCTCATCCATGATCGAATGGCTAACGCTTACCTGAGCGATGCACTGATGACCCGACCGACGCGGCACAATCACAACCGCTCTTCTAAGATCGAACGGCCGAAGCTTACCCGAGCCGATTACTATTGACCTAGATGACGTGGATCAATCTGGTACACCCACGGCTGGTCGGACGGCTATGAGTACCCGAACGACTTACTAGTTCCCGAAGCGACGCGGCGTGCTCCTGGCGGTCCGATGGCGATCCAACGGTTGGAAACTCCCGGCCTTTGCGATGGAGAACACGGCGGCGCGGCTTCACCGGTCTTGAGGAAGATGACCACTCCAACGACGCTCCGGAGTTCTCCGGCGAGGAAGAAGTGGTGGATCAGATGCGCCTCGACGCGGCGAGTTCGAATCCGGCTTCGGAATGGCGGAAGAATCACCGACGGCGGCGGAAACTCCACGGCAAGGCTTTGCAGACTCCAGCGAGGACTAGCGCGGGCTCTAGGGCTTCTCGGCTGGCGGCGCTTGGGAGAAAAGATGCGGCGGCTCGTGCTGAATCTCGGGAGGGTCGTCCGGTCCTTAAATACCCCTCGAGTGATGCGTACGGACGCTGGACTCCGAGTCGACGGCAGTGGCGGCGGATTCCGAGTCCGGATCGAAGACGATGACCATCAGCCGCACGATCTCCATCGGACGGCTACGCGAGTCTCCCGACGCGGCACGATCTTATCCACTTACCTAAATCGACGGCCCGGATAGATTTGGTTTCAAACCAGTATGGCTTGATGAAGACCGTGCGATGAAGATCCGACGGCTCGCATGCGCTTAGGGTTTTGTTGGGCGACGGCTTGATGAAGTCTGTGGATCTTGATCCAACGGTACCGCATTGATCTCATCGAGAACAGCCGATCGACCGGGCAAGCGACAAGACGGGCCTTGACACGCATAAAGGTTTGGCTCAACCCAATACTGCTCATCCCGGAGTTTCGGGTTTTATCTTTTAAAATAATTAAAGAAAATAATTTAATTTATTTAGGGCAATAAAAATACTAGAAAAATTCCAAGAAAAATCTCAAAAATACTCTGAGGCATTCTGGGCTTAAATAAAATATTTTTGGTAAAACTTTATTTTAAACTTATCCATTTATAATTAGTTTTCCACAAAAGGCAATATACTTTGATTTTAAAATAATCCAAATAAATTCCAAAAATCCAAATAAATCCGTAAAATTCTCAAAAGCACAAATTGAAATAAAACCGTATTAACTAAATAAAGAACCAAAAATTTGGGATGTTACAAACCTCCCCCCTTAACAGAATCTCAACCCCGAGATTCAGGGCTGACTAGAGAATAAGTCTGGGAATTCTGCCTTTAGGTCTTCTTTGCGCTCCCAGGTTGCTTCGCTCTCTGAGTGATTGCTCCATTAGACTCTACAAAAACGAGTAGACTTATTTCTCGGTCCTACGCTCCATTATATCCGTAATCTTAATTCCACGCTCCTTGTAGGTCAAGTCCTCTTGTAACTCAATTACCTCTAATCTGCGCTCGCTTCGCTAGCACTCGAGACACTTTTAAGCCGTGACACATGGAACACATCATGAACTCCTCGCTAACGATCGGGCAATTCCAATTTGGTAGGCAACCTCCTCGATGGCTTAATATCTTAAATGGCCCAACAAACTCGGGTGCAAGCTTCCTTTGACATGGAACCTTTTTACACCTTTAAGGGGAGTAACCCTAAGATACACCAACTCATTGGGTTCAAAACTCAAATCACGGCGGCGATTGTCAGCATAGCTCTTTTGCCTTGACTGTGCCGTTTTCAATCTTTCCCTAATCATGGCAACTTTCTCCTCAGCCTCTCTGAGAATTTCAGGTCCAAACACAGAACGCTCCCCTGTTTCATTCCAATTTAACGGGGTACGACAAGCACGACCATATAAGGCTTCAAATGGTGACATTTGTAAATTAGCCTGATAACTATTGTTATAATTGAACTCTGCATATGGCAAACATTTATCCCAGGATGTAGCGTAAGATATCGCACAAGCTCTCAACATATCCTCAAGAATCTGATTTACTCTTTCCGTCTGGCCATCTGTTTGCGGGTGATAAGCGGTGCTGAAATTCAAGCGAGTTCCCATTGCTTTATGCAGTTTATCCTAAAATCTTGAGGTAAATTGGGTACCTCGATCCGATACAATTTTCTTAGGCACACCATGCAAACATACAATTCTTGACATGTATAACTCTGCTAATCGATCACCTGAATAGGTTGTCTTCACTGGGATGAAATGAGCAACTTTGGTCAACCGATCAATGATAACCCATATCGAATCATAGCCTCTCTGAGTCCTGGGCAACCCAGTGATAAAATCAATTCCAATTTTCTCCCATTTCCACTCTGGAATCTTTAATGGCTGCAAAAGTCCTGCGGGTTTTTGGTGCATTGCCTTTACCCTCTGGCACACATCACACAACGCAACATGCTCTGCCACTTCACGCTTCATACTCAGCCAGCAGAATCTCTTTTTAAGGTCTTGATACACCTTGGCGCTTCCTGGATGAATAGAGTACTTGGAATCATGTGCTTCCTCCAGAATCAAGTTCTTAAGCTCCTTCTCATTTGGCACACAATTCGACCTTTTGAACCATAGGGTTCCTTGTTCATCCATCGAGAAATCCTCCGCCAAACCCTCTTCTTTCTTGGACTTGATCTTGTTGATCTTCTCATCCTTACTCGCCTCCCTCGATTTGATCCTCTAGGGTTGGCTTTACTTCCAAGGCAGCTACAAATCTTTGCGCACAACTTCTAATCTCAATCTCTGAAATTCTTCACATAACTTCCGTTGATCGCTGACTACCATTGCATTTACATCCGTGGCTTTTACGACTCAAAGCGCCGGCTACCACATTGACTTTTCCAGGATGATAATGGATTCCAACATTATAATCCTTAATCAATTCTAACCACCTTCTCTGCCTCATATTAAGATCTGACTGGGTGAATGTGTACTTCAAACTCTTATGATTTGTATATATCTCACATCTATTACTAATGAGATAATGACGCCATATCTTTAAAGCATGCACTACGGCAGCTAACTCCAGATCATGCGTCGGATAATTCCCTTCATGCGGCCTCAATCGCTTTGACGCCAGAGGCCACTACCTTGCCATTCTCGCATTAATACACAACCAAGACCTCCGCCTTGAGGCATCACAATAAATGTCAAAACTGCTTTGTGCATCCGCAATACTAATACAAAAAGTATGTTAACCGCTTTTTAGTTCTCGAAAACTTTCTCGCACTCAAGGCGTCCATGCGAACTTTTTTCTTTCTTTAACAATTGCGTGAGAGGTCTCAAGAATCGTTTAAAATCCTTCTATGAACCGACGGTAATATCCCGCCATTCCTAGAAAACTACGGATTTGGGTAACTGTCTTCGGCTGCTCCCAATGCAACACAGCTTCCACTTTACTTGGATCCACAACGACTCCTTTAGCAATCATTACATATATGGCCAAGGAATTCCACCTTCTCTTTCCAAAAGTCACATTTACTGAATTTAGCATACAACTGCTGTTCTCGCAACTTCTCCAAAACCAATCTCAAATGCTCTGCGTGCTCCTCTTCTGACTTGAAGTACACACGAATATAGTCTATAAATACAACCACGAATTTATCCAGATATTCCATGAATACCTTATTCATCATGTTGAGGTCAGTGAAGAATGTGATGACAGCGGTGGTGAAGAGCGTGGCAATGGTGGCGCGTATCGCGTGTTCGTCCGGGATGAACTTGCTGTTAAATTATTTTAATATGATATGGACCATGTAAATTACAGAATGGTTCTTATAATAAAAGGTCTAAGTGTGATGGTTACTAGATTAAAAGATTAAGAATCATGGGGTTTAAAATCTCTCACCTCTCCCTTCCAAATATTTAGTTGTGCATTAATTAATATTATTAAGCATAATGCTACAGGAGGATACATGGCAATGCAATGGCAATCAGTTTCCATGTATATATTAAGATGCTAAGTTACAGTCAGTTTCATTGAATTTAAGAGCTAAAATTATAGTGCCAGTTGGTCCACGTGAGAATTATGGCTTGCTTGCTCTGCTTGCTGTAGGATGTGTCAGATTTGGAAAACACCTTACCACCATCTAATTAAAGTGATTAGTCCTTGCCCACTTAGCGAGGATAGTTCTTTGCTAACGAATCTCCTCCTTTTTTTATCCTCTATTTTTTAAATAATATTTTATTGTTGTGATTTTGGACAATTGGATTGGGAAACGGCTCGAGCGCATACGTCTCGCACCATTTCAGATGTAGGGTCAATTATAAAGTCGAATGATTAGTTTGCCAACAATGTAACTTCAATGGAAGTACTGATAATTACTTTAGTCTCACCTATTTTTTTGAAAATGTAAATTCAATGGAATTAGTTGAGCACAGTACGCTTTTTTTGGGGGGGAAGGGTGAAAATTGAGCACATCATCTTCTATGAATTATGGTAGAGTAAGCTAGGTTCTCCTTCTTCCTGCAAATAGTGTTCAATTTTGTTTAATTTTAGTGCACTAGTGGCACAAGTCTGAACCTGAAACACCAGTATTCAAATCAAACATGTTGAAGGAAAACATGGCCATGGACCACTTGAACAAAGATACTTGATCACTCACTGTTAGGTGCATGTGGACTCTACGTACATACACGATGGGATTATAATTTAATTACAATAAATGCAAATTAGAAACATATGACTAAGTCGCATTGGTGACAGGTTAGGAAGAAGATGACATGTTCAGTCGCTGGAGACTCGTGCAAATGCAAGAAACAACCTTTTCGGTTGGCTCAGGCCTGTTTATTTATTGGCTTAGGTTTTTTTACTTATAACTTAAAATCAATTTTTAGACTTAAATAATTTAAAAGTAATTGGCTTTTATACATGTCAAAGATGAATGATTGTACCCTAACTTCAATAGTATTAGTTTAAGACTAACTCTTAATAAATAAAAAAAGCACATCTCTGGTGTTTTTTGGCTTTTAGTTATATGAAGACTTATGACTTTTGAAAAAGAATAGATAATTTATATGAAGACTTATGACTTTTGAAAAAGAATAGATAAAAAGCCACTATTTATTTAGATTTTAGCTTTTTTATTTTTAAGTTGATGAACAAGCTCAAATAAATAGAACCTTAATCGCTGCTCTTCATCTTGGCCGACGATGCGCATTTAATCGAACAACCCCGCTGCTAGCAACAGCAAATAATGCGATTGATTTGTGTACAAGCTGCAAGAAAAACCCTAAATAATCAGATAACGACTAGTAGATGGAAAGTAATCCAAGTCATGGTTGGCTTAAATCAATTACTAGTATAATGGATGTTGAGCATTGAGGATGAACATGCATAGATATGTTCTATGGTATTAGAGTATGTACAATAGTAAAGACGATTGTTGCCTATATACTCTTCCATATCATCTAAAGACAAAATTAAATATAACTTTTACAATAAATGATATGTTAAGATTATCTCTATAAGATTCTATAATCTTTTAAATATAGCATGGAAAAGTATTTATTATACATAATAACTCATGTAATGTTGTTTTATGCTGTCTATATAGTCGTCTTTTCATAAAGAGATAGCTATATTCTCTCTCCTCCTCCTCTCTGTTCTATGTTAGCAAAAATCTTATATAGCAAAGTATAAAACAGTGACATCACATCATTGTACATGCATCACATGAATCGCCTTCGTGCGGTTAAAACGGCCTTTAGTACCGGTTTTTGAATCCAGATAAGCCATCCGGGATCGATGCTAAAGGGCATCGCACCAATTCCTCAATCGGTTTCGATAGAGTGTCCTGACCGGATATGCAAATCCAAACTCTCGTATATCGTGACTAGTCCGTAATCACGCTAGTGCACACAAAGGAAACATAGATGACATATCGCTCCATACATCGAAATAACTAAGAAGAAGCAAATTATTATTGAATAAAGCAAACGACCTTATGGTCAAGGTTCATACACCAATGCCTCTTGGCTTAAGAAACAAATAAAATCATGGTAAATGAAATAAGATAACTTAGGCTATTCGATGTGCCACAGCAATCGTCTGGGAACGCCTTCCTAGTCGATTTAGTCTTCATAGTACTCCTCCTCCCGATACTCATTACCCGGTCCTTCCTCAAGAATCGAACAATAAGGGCATAAAGCCGTGAGTACAAAACGCACTCACGAGTCAGAGGGAAATGATGCAATATATTTATGCACGGCTTGACAAAGGATAGTCATATGGTTCATTTGCAGAAAGCAATAACTTGAATTTAAATACAGTATAAATAGATTGAAGGCAGATTAATAAAACAATAATAAATAACTAGTAAATCAATGGTAGACAACATGAACAGAATGACGAGGCATCACCCTACATCATTCGAAACAAGTATCAACCACACAATTCAACAAAGATAGCTTTAGACAACAAAACAACAAAGGAACTCTCTGCTCACATCCCAACAATTCCACATTTCAAGAAACACTCTATACCCCGTGTGAAATTCCCGGGCTTGTCCATGACCGCGGACATGGCTATTCAAATAGTTTTACACTCTGCAGAGATTGTACAGCTTTACCCCCAAGACATGATCATCCCTTAGTACCAAGCGCTACGAACACACTTTCTTTGGTGTGCCGGCAGAGAGATCACTACAAAGCCTTTACAATGCATGTCTAAACCCAGTACTGCCCTCTAAGGTTTCACCCCTCAGGGCCCCCACTTGAGCCATGTGAGTCTACCCGTCCATCCCGGAACCCACACCAACACTTGGCAATACTCAAGACTAGACATTGCAAATTAATCGACTAGGTCTGTCCCATACTAGACTTGTGGTTGCACGGTTAGTCCCAGTTCAATGGCGCACAAGATTAAGTCCTTAAATTATCTTAGGCAAGACAGCCACATCCCAATGTGCTAGACAGCACCCCCTTTACTGCACGATCACTTGCCCGAGGGAAAATATTTTGTTCAACCAAGACCAATGGCATCTCCTGCCATGGTACAACAAGTTTTACAACAGTGGTTAACAACCACAATTCAATATCTCATTAAGTCAAGATTAACATTAAGTCACAGGTGTTATGAATCCCAACTTATGACTAAGCATGTCTAAACATAGCTACATTAACCCAATGTTGGTATTATGATTATGTCCAACTAGTAATATCCCAACCTATGGTTAACAATGGATACATGGCATTTCAATCATCAAGGGGGCATAATGTCAATCAGGTGAATAGCTACTCCCATAAACTAGCATTGATACACAAATAGCATGCAATTGTATAAAATAAATTACTTTTGCAAACATGGGTTCAAT
The DNA here is from genome assembly GCA_036346375.1 of Guadua angustifolia. Classification (NCBI taxonomy): domain Eukaryota; kingdom Viridiplantae; phylum Streptophyta; class Magnoliopsida; order Poales; family Poaceae; genus Guadua; species Guadua angustifolia. The sequence goes on along the minus strand of CM070520.1, from coordinate 43,832,658 downwards.
ATGATCAAAGGTTACGACTTGCCTTGCTGATCTAACGCTGAGTCTTGGTCTTTGAAGTCTCCGTTCATTCCTTCGTGGTTCGTGTTCACCAAAAATAAAGCAATGAAAACAAATAAATACAAAACAGAGAAGCAAACAAGCTCAAAACTAAAAATAAATGGCTCTAGAATGTAGAGCTCTATTTTACAAAAAATTAGAAATTTGAATCACTCCAATCGGAGTTTGGACGAAGCAGAACGGGCCTCCGGAAGATTTAATTAAGAGAAAATCCTATGGGTGACACGTGTCAGCTTCTGATTGGCTGGAATTTTGGGTTTTCAGGAAAATTAGAAAAAGGAAAAAGAAATGAAATACCGCTGACACATGGGTCCCACGTGTCAGTGACACGGCTCGCGGTGGACCAGGTTTACCGAGGGCTCACAGGGTGATGTGGCGGGCTATGCTGACGCGGACGCCACGCAGGAGCTAGGGCTGACGCGGCGCACACGTGTTGGCTGATAGAGCACTGATCGAGCGACTATGCGGTGGCTGACATGGCAGGGGAACGCGTCCAGCATCTGACGGTGGTGATCGGATCGGACGGCAGTGAAGCGAGGGCGCGGGTGCAGCGATGCGGAGCGATATGGAACGTCCACCGAAGATCGGACGGCCACGATCAAGCGGGGAAAGTCGACGGCGAGGGCACGGTGAGAACTCACCGGTCGTGGGGAAGACGACGAGCCAAACGGTGAAAAGCGGCCGAATCGGGCGGAAGAGAGTGCGGATTCGGGAGAGCGCGGCGCGACGAGTTCGGTGGTGCCAACGGCGACGGCGGAGGTGGACCGACGGCGTAGAAAACCGCGGCGGAAGGTGCCCGGGCGGCGAGGAACTTCGGCGAGGGCGTGCTCGGTGCTAGCGGCGACTTGGGCGACGAAAAGCGAGGCGACAAAGGCGGCGCGAAGCGGGGAACCTCGGGCTGGGTGCGGCGGCTGCTTTTATAGCCTCGTGAGGCGTGAAAAACGCGGAGACCGAGGAAGGCGACGTGCGACGCGAGGACACTGACGGCGGCTAGGGTTTCCAGCTGTCGTGCGACGTGGCATCGTCTCGGCAGTCCAAGAGACGCCGATCGGACGGTCGCAGCTCGGGCGAGCGGATGGCCGTTGGATCAAAATTCAATGGTGGCAGGGTTAGGGTTTGGCGATTGGGCCGAGCCAGGCAATAGGAACGGGCCGCGGGGGAAATAGAAACGGGTCGAGAGAATAGAATTGGGCCACAGAAGGAGAATTCGGCCCAGAGATGAAATTAGGAATTAAATTCATTTTTCCAAATTTAAGAAATTGCAGAAATTCGAATAAAAGAAAATAAATTCAAATAAATAGCAAATAAATTCAAAAAAATTCCTTGATGCACAAGGAACCCAACAAAAACTGGAAACCTTTGATTTGATGCATAGATTATTCAAATTAAATCTTTTTATTATTAGAGAATTCATCTTAAGCTTCAATTAATTCCAAGAAAATGCAAATGGTTCTATTTGATTTTTAAACATTCCAAAACTCAAATTTTTGGGATGTTACAAACCTCCCCCCCCCTTAAATGGAATCTCAATTCGAGATTCGGATCCGCTAGAGAATAGGTGGGGAAACTCAACTTCAGATCCTCTTCTCGCTCTCAAGTGGCTTCCTCTTCTGAATGATTGCTCCATTGGACTTTGCAAAACGGATGATCTTGCTTCTCGTGATGCGCTCTACAACATCCAAAATCTTCACCGGTCTGCTTTGTAGGTGAGATCCTCTTGCAAATCGATGGCTTCCAACGGCATCTGTTCTTCCGGCACTCGCAAACACTTCTTCAACCGCGACACATGGAACACATCATGGATTCCAGCAAAGGACTAAGGCAACTCGAGCTTGTAAGCAACTTCTCCTCTTCTTTTCAATACTTTGAACGGTCCAACATATCTAGGGCAAGCTTTCCTTTTACTTGAAATCTCTTAACTCCCTTGAGAGGGGTGACTCTAAGGTACACATAATCATTGGGCTCAAACTCAAATCTCGGCGACAATTATCTCGTGATAACTCTTCTCATCTCATGGAGCTATCTTCAACTTGTCTCGGATTAACTGAATTGGCTCTTCAAATTTTCTTGCAAGATGGCAAGACCAAATAACTGCCTTTCTCCGGTCTCTTTCCAATTGAGAGGGGTTCTACACTTTCTTCCGTATAAGGCTTCGAAAGGAGACATTTGCAGGCTGGCCTGATAACTATTATTGTATGAAAACTCTGCATAGGGCAAACACTTGTCCCACTTTGCACCATAGGTTAAGGCACGTGCTCTTAACATGTCCTCAAGAATCTGGTTCACTCGCTCTCGTTCGTCCATCGGTTTGAGGGTGATAAGCAAGATCAACTCGAGATGAGTTCCTATAGCTTCATGCAAACTCGCCAAAAACAAGAGGTAAACCGGGTTCTCTATCGGAGACAATCTTCTTAGGCACTCCATGAAGACCGACAATTCTTGACATATATAATTCGCTAATTTATCTCCTGTAGGTAGTCTTAATCGAATAAAGTGAGCTACCTTAGTCAATCGATCTACTATCACCCAGATCGAATCATAACCTCGCTTGGATCTTAGGAAGTCCTAGAATGAAATCCATACCAATCTCTTCCCACTTCCACTTTGAATTTTCAATGGTCAAGCACCCGCCGGTCTCGATGCTCGCTTTAACCTTCTGGCAAACATCACAAAGAGCAACATATTCTGCAATCTCACGCTTCATACTAGGCTACTAATACCTTTCCTTGAGGTCTTGATACATCTTGGTACTTCCAAGGTGGATAGAGTACAAAGTCTCATGCGCTTCTTTGAGTAACAAGTCCTTGAGCTCTTTCTGATCAGGTACACAAATGCGACTTTCATACCAAACGGTACCCTTTTCATCTCCAGTGAAACCTAGGGCTCTTCCTTTCTTCATATTACTCTTGATCTCTTTGATGTCATCACCATCAACTTGGGCTTCTCGAATCTGATCTTCCAACGTTGGACGCACTTCCAAAGTAGCCAAGTAACTTTCTTCAACCACTTCTAGACTAAGCTTTTGAAATTCCTCGTAGAGAGCCGGCTGACTTTCCTTAATCATCAAGGTATTGCAGTAACTCTTTCTACTCAAAGCATCAGCTACAACATTGGCTTTGCTTGGATGATAATGAATTCCAATGTCATAGCCCTTGATTAACTCCAACCATCTTCTTTGCCTCATATTGAGATCAGATTGGGTAAAGATGTACTTCAAGCTCTTATGATCAGTGTACACCTCACAGCGATTACCGATGAGGTAATGGCGCCAAATCTTTAAAGCATGCACTACGGCAGCCAATTCCAAATCATGGGTTGGATAGTTGACTTCATGCGGCCTTAGTTGCTGTGAAGCATATGTCACAACCTTCTTATCTTGCATCAGCACACAACCGAGCCCTTGACGGGATGCATCACAGAATATCTCAAAATCCTTTATGATATCGGGCAAAATAAGCATTGGGGCAGTCGTAAAACACTTCTTTAGCTCTTGAAAACTTCGCTCACACTCTGATGTCCAAGCAAATTTCTTCTCTTTTTTCAAAAGCTGAGTGAGCGGCCTAACTTTTCTGGAAAAACCTTCTATGAAACGGCGATAATATCCTACCATTCCAAGGAAACTTCTGACTTGGGTTACCGTCTTGGGCGACTCCCAATTGAGCACATCTCTCACTTTACCAGGGTCAACAGCGACACCTTCCGCTGATATAACATGACCTAGGAAAGCAACTTCTTTCATCCAGAACTCACATTTACTAAACTTGGCATAGAGTTGATGTCTCTTAGCTTTGTCAACACTTTCCGCAAGTGATCCTCATGTTCTGCCTCACTCTCGAAATAGACCAGGATGTCATCATTAAAGACAACGACAAACTTGTCTAGATATTCCATGAATACTTTGTTCATCAAGGTCATGAAATAAACAAGGGCATTGGTCAAACCAAAAGACATCACGGTATACTCATACTGTCCTTACCGAGTCACAAAAGCTGTTTTGGGTATATCCTCTTTACGAATCTTCAACTGATGGTAACCTGACCTTAAGTCAATCTTTGAGAATACTCCTGCTTCTTGAAGCTGGTCAAATAAATCATCAATCCTTGACAGAGGGTACTTATTCTTGATGGTGACCTCATTTAGAGCACGATAATCCACACACATCCTCTGAGTTCCATCTTTCTTGTCAACTAGAACTGGAGGCACTCGGCACTCAGTTTTCACCAAAGGAAGAAAACTAGCCAAAACGCTAGAAGAACTCATTAAAGACTAGAACCACTCGGAACTCACTACTTAGCAAAGAAACCAGTCGGAAAAGGTAGAAGAACTCAGCGAAGACTGGCAGCACTCGGCTCTTAGCCAAGGAAGAGAACCAGTCGAGAAGCAAGAAGCACTCAGCAACAAACCTGACTTGGTTGGATCAAATCGGATCAACCTTCAATTTAGTCAATTACTCATCACACAAAGGAATAGACCTCCACATGGTCTTTCAGGTTTCCTTTTCGAGTCCATAACTGTGATCAAGCTACGATCTAGCTCGATCATAAGAAGAATCCAGTGAAAACTGTACATATATATGTCAACGTAGATAATTAATTAGTTCTAACATCGTGTTCTAAAAAAGGAGTAGAACGAGGCGGTACGAAAACACTTACTCAAATGCGTAGAGTAGATATATCTTTGACTTATATCTTTGTCCCATTAGCGCCCTGTATATGTTGGTCTTTGTTTCGCTTGGGTAGTCTGTAACGGTTATCTCGTTGATAACTACTGGGTCGATGAAGCCTATGTCAAAAATATGCTCCCTTCTGCATCTTTGTATCTCCATTCTACATAAGAAGAAATTAGTTAGGCTTGCAAGTTAGTATAGTACAAGGGCATGCAGGATGGTTTTTTTGTAAATAAGACACTTACAGAGTCCACCAACCCAGCAAGGCCGTGTCGAGGGTGTCTGTCTGTATAGATCATACACGACGTTCCATTAGACAAAAAATTCATTGTCCCCGTGGAAAAAATCTTGTTCCTTATACTTGACAAAGAACGACTCTAGACCATGCTGGGCCGCATCCAAGTACCATTCATGGAATTGCCGCATCTTTGTTGTTAGCTGGAGAAGCTCCTCACGTATGACCAATGATGCGCCCAGTGTAAATGGCCATCTTACTTGTGCATACTGAATCTTGGCCGTGCCTAATACTTGATCTGCGTCAAATCCAGTTTCATCAAAGAATTGTAGCATCTCCTTGGCCTTCTCCTAGCTGACGTCCTCTCCTTTGACGTCTTCTTCTTGTGGCATTCCTTAGTCAATGTGCGCTCGTAGTTTGATAGGCAAGGCATTTCTTTTTGATCCTTAAATTTTTTAATAGTCCTCAAGCCTTTGTGAAATTCTTCCGTACCAGGTTGAACCTTCTTCTCCTGTGACTTGGGTCTAAAAAATTTAGTTACCTCGCCTTGTATTATCTCGTTGGTCTCCTCCTCGGTCATATCATACGCCCGCTTCGAAAGTGGAGCCAACTTCTTGGATTGGGTGGACCCCGTCTTCTTGGGAGCTGCTGGCCGAGTAGGCTGGCTTGTCTTGGCCGATGTTGGAGTTAGAGTTCCGCTAGGGGGTGTTGGAGGAGACGGGCTTCTTCTGGCGCTTATGTGTGCGGGAGGTGGTGTAGGAGTCGGGCTTCTTCTGCTATGGTCCGAGTGCGGGAGGTCTCTTTGCGGAGAGGACATGTCCACGTTATCTCAAAAAATTATGTACCGTTTGCGCCACAGGATGAAATTGTGTACCGCCTCTCCTAGCTTCGTAGTCCCGTCACCTCTGGGAATTTCGAGGTCAAGGTCCTCGTACCTTGGGCAAACCTCCTCCACCGAGACCTTGGAGTTGCCCGACGGTATCTGTTGACCATGGATGAGCTGCCCCGGCTCCACTGGGTGAGCCATGTCGTGGGTCGCCTTGAAGGAGAGGTTCTGCGCTTGGACGTGTAGTTCACAAGGTGTCTACTGCGTGATGTCGTCTACGAAATAGTGGCCCAAGTCCACTTCGGGCAACCCACCGGAAGCGCAGCTGCTCCGCTGCACGGAGGGGCTGATGATGTTAGGATTACTTGGAGGTTCCTGGCCTGCCTCTCGCTGTTCGCTCAAGACTAACTGCACCTCTCTTCGGATCTCTTCTTGTATTCTCTCCTGTGTTTGATTTAGGCGTTCTTCAAGCGCACTGAGCTGTTGTGTCTATCCGGCCTTACTTCTCACTCGACTCCTATAGGTCTCGGCGTCCTGAGTGAAACCTACCTTCCACGGAATGACAACATCTTGTGTACATCCAGGGTGCTTTGGATTTTGTAGGGCCCTTGTTAGCTCGTCGTTCTCCCTGTTTGGCACGAAGGTACCCTGGGAAGATTCCTCAATCGACTGTACAAGCCTTCTGGCCATATCTCTCAGCACCTCCCCAAACACCGTGTTGCCGTCATCGTTAAGGCCATTGCCGTGAGCATAGAACCAATGCCTTACTCTATCAGGCCATTCCATTGTTGCGGATGCAACACCCTTGGCCAATAGGTCCTGTTCCCTCTTCTTTCATTTGGGTATCGCTTGGCGGTAACCACTAGGGCCGAGTCGGTGATGGTAATTCTTCTTCTGCGCATTCAGCTTGTAATTCACACTCAAACTTTGACCTTCGTCTGAAGTCTTGTGGTTCACGAACGCATCACAGTGATCTTGCAACTTTGTGTACTTGTTGAAGTCGGGCGTTCGATTCTTCTTGATATACTCGATGTTCAACTTCTTTTTAAAAGTCTAGAATGCAATGGCCATCTTCTTGAGTGTGTAACTCTTCACCTTTTCTTCGGTCCCTTGGGGGAAGGTGAATGTCTCCTTCACATCAGTCCAAAGCATGTTCTTCGTATTTTCAGGGACCTGATCCTATTTCGCTATGCTAATGGGCACGTGGTCCCTAACGTGGACGCTGCATGCTGAATTGAACGGTGCAAGAGCCCCTAGGGGTGCAAGAGGTTGGCCATTCTCGCCGACTTCGATGATAACGTGTCTTGCCTTCAACTTCTTGCTTGGACCTCGCTGACGTGATTGCCTGCTTGGTTGACCAGTTTGAAAGTATGGTACAATCATGAACGGGTCAGAATGTTGGCTTAGCATGATAGTAGAACTGACAATCATGAACGGGTCAGAATGTTACCTCACTGGCCTCATCGTGCTCTGCGGCCTCATCGGCCTCGGTAGGCTCGATGACCTCGGCGGCCACGGGTTGATCCACAAGGGCGGGTTCACGCTCCCCCACCTCATGACCATCATCTCCAGCAATTAAATTTCTCATAAATTCTTTTTGATCAAATCCTTCATTCGCCATCCTTGTCTCTTAGGATAGAAGAAGGCATTGAAAATTAACGAAAATAGATCAACAAATGGTTAAATACTATCGACAAGTAAAGATCATGTCTCATGTAAAGCTGATGGTACTACTCTAAAACGGCGAGGAGGACGGTGGGGAAAAGAAGGTAGAGAGGACGGGCGACGATGCCGAAGATGTTCTTAACTTAAGTCGGCCAAATACTATCGACAAGTATACTTATACATTTCACATGATACATATACATTTGACATTTCACATACACTTATACATTTCACATACACTTATATATTTCATATGATACATATACATTTGACATTTCACATATACTTATACATTTCAAAATTCAAATACATTACATTTCACATATACTTATACATAGAAATTGATTCAAAATTCACATATACATAGAAATTTCAAAATTCACGAAGAATTAGAAAAATTCACATGATACATATACATTTGACATGATACATATACATTTCAAAATTCAAATACATTACATTTCACATATACTTATACATAGAAATTGCTTCAAACTTCACATTTACATAGAAATTTCAAAATTCAAATACATTACATTTCACATATACTTATACATTGAAATTACAATATTTTCAATTTTTCAAGTAGCATAAACTCTTTCACATTCTTTCAACAAAGCACTAGGAATCTACAGACTACAAATTACATGCCAATATTCCTAATGACACATCACCAGCTTCAACCTTGACAGCCTTCACACCACGATATTCACACTAAAATTGACTCCCAGCCATATTTGACATGATACATATACATTTCAACATTCAAATACATATACTTAACCAAAAAAAGAAAAAAAAGGATAGTAGTTGAGGCTACTGTCCTTTTATGAGGTCATGAGATGTTGAAAATCATGGGAACAAGAACATGGACTTTTCCCCTCAATTTCATCACAAAATAAAGCACTATCTCTGTGTCTCTCCTCCTGATTCACTAATGAAACACAAAATGTACTTGAATTTTAACACAATCAGACCACAATTAAAACACTAATCGAGTCACAAAATTTGGGACAGCATCACAATACTTGGAACAATTTTTTGGGATAGATTCAGAGCACATAACTTGAAAAAATAAATTTGAAAATTAGACGAAAAACAATAATAACAGCAGGATGAGTTACATCCATAACTCAAATTAAGATACTCCATGTTAGTTTTTTCCTCGAGATTCATCACAAAAATTTCTCTCGGGGCATTTCTTTTATTTCTCCACGTACATATTCAAACTTTAGGCCAATGTTGCTGACATAACCTAGCACTTCTGTCGTTACAAAATAACTGATTAAAATCCAAATTCAAGCTCCAATAATAATCTAGTCACTAAAGACCATCTCTGTTTGCTTACAATCCCTAAACTAACAAATATAACAAATCCGCGTGATAATCCCCTGCATCATTTCTGACATAATATAATCTTTAGGCCTGAATCAATGGCTTTTGGTTTAAGTATATGCTTGGCATTCTTGCACTCAACGTAGACCCATAATAAGAATAATAAGGATGAGAAGTCTATTGACTTGTTTTCTAATATGCATGTGCAGAAGTATCCTTTGTGACCTTCATTGGCTCCAGTATGCATAAGTCAGAGTAATACAACAATAGATATTTTCATCTGAACACCACTACTCACCATGACCCAAATTAGAAATAGACTACAGACATGTACATGCAGCCAAAAAATATTAATCAGACCACAAAATGTACTTGAATTTTAAGACAATCAGACCACAATTAAAACACTAATTGAGTCACAAAATTTGGGACAGCATCACAATACTTGGTACACATGATGTCTATCAAAGATCACAAAATTACATCACAAACTCAAGTTTGGAGCACATCACAGTTTGATTTCCCAACTCTAGTTCGTCCATCCTTAAAAAAATGGCTTACCTCCAGATTTTCTTCTATGCACAAAACTTTCTCTAAGAACTGGGACAAGATCACAAGAACTAGACACATATGTTGTTTCCAGAACTTACATTGTATTAGGGCAGGGCGGGAATGACGACAACGTGCGCGGGGTTGTCAGAGGCGAGGAAGATGGCAGCACGCGCGAGCTTGTTGAGGGCCACCGGTGGGGGCGGCGCTAGTGGGGAGCGGTCTGCTAGTGGGGGCGACGGTGCTGCAGCCTGTGGGGGAGCCGGTGCCAACGAATAGGAGGAGCAAAAATTGGGGAAGAGGTGGCGGCGGGAGAGATTTACATGTGGCACCATCGAGATCAAGCAGTGTATTCAACCGATCGATGCTTCTATCGATCTCGGCTGGATACACCAACCGATATCGATGGTGTATCCAACCGCATCGATAGAAGCATCATCCCATTGAATACACCAACCAGCTTCGATTAAACTTATTTTTCAACCATCTAATATAAATTAAAATTATAAAAATTATAAGAAATAAAGTAATTTTTGCACTCTTATAATTCCATTGAAAATTTTCACCTTGTTATATAAATTCAATTATTGCTTCTTTGCTTAATGAAAATAATAAATCATACTTATTCCACACTAAAATGATTTTCAAAAAATAAAATAAGGTTACTAGTCATTTATAAATTCCTTTTATAGTTTCTAATTCAGCAATAATATGAAAATTTCATATATTCTTTAGAATATTATTTTCCAACCATCTAATATAAATTAAAATTATGAAAAATATAAGAAATAAAGTAATTTTACAAAGTGAAAAATTATAAAAATTCATACATGGTTTTGTACAACACGGTTGGACTTATTTGCTAACATACTTTGTTTTTACAAGTGATCCTTCATTATGATCGCGTGACGAGAGAGATTCCTCTCAGATCATTCGAACACTAATGTCTACGTCAACCGTGAAAGGTGGTAGCTCGTCGAACTAATTATACTCTTCTTCGTTCATGACGCCCTCAATTCCAACAATCCTTCTTTTACCTGGAAGAACCACGTGGCGCCTTGGCTGATCGCTACTGCTAGTCTTCTCCTTCTGCTTTTTGTTTTTGGTAGACTTGTCATTCTGCTTCTTGCTGTTAGTAAGCTTGTCCTTCTGCTTTTTTGGTTTGTTGTCCATGTCCATCACATAGAATACCTGTGTCACATCATTAGCGAGCACGAGCGGTTCATCCCTATAGGCCACTTGCTTGAGGTCCACGGTTGCCATACCGTACTCATCGATCTCCACGGCTGTCAGTTTGACCCATTGGCATTGAAACAGAGAGACTTTTAAAGGTCCGTACTCGAGTTCCCAGATCTCCTCTATGAAACCATAGTAGGTGTCCATCTTTCCATTTTTGTCCAAGGCATCTATACGGACGCCGCTGTTTTGGTTGGTACTCTAGTTATCTTGGGCTATCTTGTAAAATATGTACCCATTTATCTCATACCCTTGGAATGATATGATTGTCGTGGACGGTCCCCGAGCCAAGAGTTTCAATTGTTCATCATCTATCTGGTTGCCCAACAGTTGCTTTTGTAACCAACCGCCGAAATGATTCATTTGCTCGACTGCAATCCACTTATCTGACTTCTCTGGGTATTGGTCACGTAGACTCATCTCGTGATCATAGATATACGGAACCACTACAGTTGCTTGTTTCAATACCATGAAATGTGCTTGTTTAAATGAAAGTAGATCGTCGCTATAGGATTCTTTTCTCCCTAGAGTCCTTTTTCCCCATAGCCTCCCCTCATAGCGTGATACAGGGACGCCAATCGGATTCAGATCATCAATGTAATTAACACAAAACTCAATCACCTCCTCTGTGCCAACACCCTACGCAATGCAGTCTTCTGGGTGAAATTGGTTACGAATATACTTCTTTAGGACACCCATGTACCTCTCGAAAGGGAACATATTGTGGAGGAAAACGGGTCCGAGAATTTCTATCTCTTTAACAATGTGGACCATGAGATGGACCATAATATCAAAGAAGGATGGAGGGAAGATCATCTAAAGACTAATCAAGCTATCAACCATGTCATCCTACAGATTAGATACCTTATTCGGCTCGATGACCTTCTGCGACACCGCGTTGAAGAACGAACACAACTTTATGATTGTCCCTCGTACCTAGTCCGACAGAATACCTCGCACCACCACTAGGAGCAACTGTGTCATCAACACGTGACAATTATGAGATTTTAGGTGTATGATTTTATTCTCTTTCGTGTTTATGAGTCTCCTTATATTCGAGGAGTATCCAGAAGGGACCTTCACACTGTTCAAGAACTTAATCATGTTTTTTTCTCTTCGTTGCTCAGAGTGTAGCTCACGGGGTGGAGGTAATGCTGTCCTTTCACTCTCTTTTTTGGATGCAGGTCATTCTTGAGTCCCAATAGCTATAGGTCCTTTCGTGCTTGAATTGTATCTTTTGATTTGCCGTACATATCTAGGAAGCCTAGCAGGTTCACGCAAACATTCTTTGTGATATGCATGAAGTCCAGTGAGTGGCGGACCTCTAAGTCTTTCCAGTAAGGTAAGTCCCAAAAAATTGACTTCTTCCAAATGGGCTTCATGTGACCTTGTTCAACAGAGATGTGTTTGCTACTGTGACCTTTTCCAAATACTACTTTCAAATCCTTTACTAAAGAAAATACAAGCATTCCACTGCGATGCAGGGATTTCTTACGTTTTTCTTCTGTCCCATAAAAATTCTCACCCTTCCTCCGTAACGGGTCCTTCGTATGGAGGAACCTACGGTGGCCCATGTACACAACCTTTCGAGAGTTTTTAGGTACTTGCTATCTCAGATCCTCTAAGCGATGGATGCGGGCTTTATATCCTTTAATAGATAGGCCCGACAGTTACCAAGTGCAGGCCAGTCATTGATGGTTACGAATAGCAATGCACGTAGAGTGAAGTGCTCTCTTTTGTACTCATCCCATACACGTACACCATCATTCCACAGTGTTAGCAGATCTTCAACCAATGGTTTGAGGTACACGTCGATGTCGTTTCCAAGTTGTTTCGGGCCTTGGATAAGCAACGGCGTCATAATGTACTTTCGCTTCATACATAGCCAAGGAGGAAGGTTGTAGATACATAAAGTCACGGGTCAAGTGTTGTGACTGCTGCTCATCTCTCCGAACGGGTTCATCCCATCCGTACTCAACCCAAACCTTATGTTCCTCGTGATCCTCAAAGAAAGTCCGGTATGTTCTATCGACTTTCCTCCACTAGGAGCCATCGCCAGGTGCCTTAGCCTTCGTTGTCCTTATGTTTTTCTTTGTGCCAACACATCATCTGGGCATACGCTTTGTTCACAAATAAATGCTTCAACCGGGGATTATAGGGAAATACCACACCACCTTAGCATAGGGTCTCTTCTTCTTACGCTGCCCCTCTACCTCACCTGGGTCATCACGTCTGGTCTTATACCGTGAAGTTTTGCACACCGGATAAGCTTCCAAATCCTTGTACTCTTTGCGATAAAGGATACAATCGTTACGACATGCATGTATCATTTGTACCTCCAACCCCAAAGGGCAGACAACTTGTTTGGCGTCGTACGTAGTTTCAGGCAGTGTGTTCCCCTCTGGAAGTAACTTCTTAATAAGGCATAACTACTCGTCGAATCCCTTTATCAGACAATCCATTGGTCGCATTACATTGCATCAATTCTAGTATGGTACGCAACTTTTTATGGCCCTATCGGCAGTTTGGGTACAACAGTGTTCCGTGGTCCTCCCATAGGCATTGGAACTTTTCGTAATGTCTTTCATCGATGTATTCTCCCTCTCCATCAAGCAACATCTAGTCTATGTCATCATCGCCAAACTCCACCAATGTATCTTTGAAGGAACCGTGTTGGCCAGCGTCCGGGATATTGTTGCCCGCTTTTTCTTCTTCACCGTCTTCCTGTATAATCTCTTCTTCACCGTGCTTGGTCCAACAGGTATAGTTCAACATGAAACCCCTTGCGAGCAAATGGAAGTGAAGGTGGCTAGATTTTGACCACTCCTTCTCATTCCTGCAGCCTATGCATGGACAACATAAGTAGCCTGACGTCGTGTATGCATCGGCCGCACGAAAAAAATCTTACAAACCCTGCAAGAACTCCGGGGAGCGTCAATCCATGTACATGCATCGTCGGTCCATCTTCATTATGTTACATCAAGGTAACTGTTAGCTTATTTTCTGATAATGAATTATTGAACATTTCCCAAAATCCAAAATAAACTAAAATTTTCTTTATTTAAAAATTATTTAAAATTTTAGGTTGATAAATTTAATTTTAGGTGAAATTTCTTTAACAAAGATAATATTTTTAAAATGACAATATTTCATCACATATTTTTTCTATAGAAATTGTTATTTTTAAGACAACTATATTTTTAAAATGACTTTATTTCATTACATGTTTTTAAAAGGACTATATTTCATTACATATTTTCCTATAAAATGATTATTTGCTCGTATTCATACTCAACAAGTTTTTGCAACCTACTAAAAGAATTGGTTGATCAAAATCTAGATTCAAAATTCTTCATCGATCGATTGAACCAAAACCTAAATATTAGCTAGATCCACACCTTCAATTCGAGCTACATTATAATCCACACAAAATCCAAGCTTACACAACAAGTTTTTGCAACCTACTAAAAGAATTGGTCGATCAAAGCCTAGATTCAAAATTCTTCATCGATCGAGAACCAAAACCTAAATTTGAGCTAGATCCACACCTTCAATGTAAGCTACATTATAATCTAAGCAAATTCCAAGCTTACACAATTCATGAGTGATCAAACATTGGCTGCAGTAAGTGTTGCAGACAAAAACAAGAGTTACAGGAAGAAGAAGGGCAAAAATAAGGGCACACGTGTATGCTATCTATATAACGAGGAAGGTCATATAATAAAGCACTGTCCGAGTTTGAAGCAAATGAAGGGTGCATGCTCAATGGTGGTAGCAAAAGATAGTTCTGATGTACTTGTCGTCAGTCAACTAGGTACTTCCCATGGATGGATATTAGATTTAGGTTGGATCTTCCGTATATATTGGGCGAGGGAGATGTTTGACGAAGAATCTCTACGCTTGGCATATGGAACTATTCACTTGATTGATTGCGAGGAGTACGCAATTACTTAAGTAGGAACAATTATATTGGAGATGTACGATGGAGCATATTATACATTGATGGGAGTTCGGTATATTCCTAGCTTAAAAAAGAATCTAATATTGGTGAGGTCATTTGAACTCAAAGGTTTTGAGATATCACTTCCAGATAAAATTCATGCGAGTTACTTGCGAAGGGTAGGTAATCATGAAAAGTATCTGAAGTAATAAAGGATACTAAATGATGAGTAAATCTAAAGAAAGGGCAACCAATGGGAGGTCTAAAAAATCCTGATTAGGAGAAGGAAACCATATTGTCAACAATAGGTAATCAGATCTAAACTGTAGTTATGTGCGGAACTGCAAAGTCAGTTGCAAAATCTACTAGATGTAAAGTCAAATATGCAAGCTGTTGGAAGAAGGAAGACATGGTAGGACCAACCACGTAGTACCAACGAGCAGGTGGAGCTCAGAGGTGGTACAAACCTATAGCTAGAGGGCTATTGGAACAGAAGGTATGGTTAACCAAACTACACAAAGAAAGATCTCTCAAGTAAAGGGTTTGGGAGACCAAGCCCGAATACCAACACACATTGCGGTGATGTGTATAAACCTCTGTGGTGGGCGCACTCACAAAGGTGGGGGAAAGAAAAAATATAAACCCAACTTAGAGTGAGTTTTTTTAGGAGTACAATGATTTCAATGGATAAGAGTTAAGATGTAGATTGTTAAATATGATGACTCATATCTAACTTTTTAGAATTTGAAAAGGTGTGCTAGGTGAATCCTAATAGAATTATGATTCCTAATCCTAATATGAGTGGGATTTCTAATCCTAATAAGAGTAGGATTCCTATTTGCTTTGAATGAGAACTAGGGAGGCAATATAAACCTAGCGATGGTCAAGAAGAACCTTAGCAACCAAGAATCCACAAGCCAACTCAACCAAAGCAATAGGTGCACTAGAGAATTAGAGGATGTATTATTGTTTATTACTAGATTCTTGTATAGGGTAAGGATCCAAAAGTCCTAAAAGGTCCAAGAGGTTGTAATAGAGCAACAATTCCTTATATTTTTTTGAGGTTGTGCTTAAAGAATTTATGGTTGGCTCTGTCAAATCTTTTTTATATCGTCGTGGTTGCTTCAACGTTATTATTTTGGTTCCCTATATGATATTCATCTTCTTTAGCATATGAAGAGGTATCAAAGTGTAACATCAGAGGTGGGGGTGGCAGAGATGATGGAAGTTGGGAAGAGAGAGAAGAGAGGAAGAAGATGATGCACATGTGAATGCTATGTTAGTAAAATATGCACGTGAGGGTGCCACATCAACAAAAACCAATGCCATATCGAATAAAACCACCATGATTAAGGTTAGGAGTGTGAAGTAAATGATTTTGTTAGTTCAAGGATCCTATTTGGACAGTTTGAGAGTTAAGGCTTGAAAAACAAACCGATGTCAGAGTCCATGGTTGAAAAATTTCGGCATGACCTCCCTAGAAACTAGGACATCCACTCAGCAGACAGAAAACATTACAGGTATATAATATCATTCTAGCAGGTCCTTAGTTAACCGACCTCACATCCAATAGAAGTTAATAACTACTCTACACCGAACAACATATTACAACCTTAATCCATATCACTAGGCTTTACAAATCAATTTAAATAGCTTGATGGTGACCAAAGTCATGCATGTGCTCTACTCCCATCCCAGCGAGACAGCTTCAAGGTACCTAGAACAGGAAGTAAACAAGCGTGAGTCCAAGACTCAGCAAAGTGCAACATTAATAAAAAAATATAATGAATTCAATTGAGTTACTTTTACTCTAGAATTTGATATAACCATTACTAAATGAAAATTCAACCAGTAAAAGAAGCGATAACTAACTCCACTTACCACAACCAATTCGAAAACATAATTAAATCTTACCCTCACCTCAATAAACATTTCTGGATGAGTCCACGCCTCAATCCTCAACCTGTTCTTTCCATTCTCATCAATTCCATTTATCAGTTGCAACACACAATGCAATGGAATTGCATTTATGCTTTCATACTTAAGTGCACAAAACATACAAAGGAAGAATCTCATATCCATACATCACAATCAATGCATAAAATATGATCCATCATTGTCAATGCAAGGCAAATGCGAATATACCATACAAAAGAAGAATCTCATATCCATACATCACAATCAATGCATAAAACATGATCCATCATTGTCAATGCAAGGCAAATGCGAATGTGCCATACAAAAGAAGAATCTCATATCCATACATCACAATCAATGCATAAAACATGATCCATCATTGTCAATGCAATGCAAATTGCACAATTTCCATGCATATGATGCATCATGCATGCTCATCTCCTCTTTTAGCACATACCGGTATGGCCGAGTGCACACCCATCGGTGTGCACCCTCTCATTCCCCTTCCACCCCGTGGTGGAGGGTGCCTACTCATCGACTCGCTCCCATACAACCACGATATGGGACTACGAGGTAGGACTTTCGTGTCCACTACATGTGAGCACAGAGACCCACATCAGAATGGGTCGCCTCTTCCATCATGAATGCACAGATGCAATTAACATAAAGCAATTTGCAAACTACATTCTCAACACGTGTAATCATATTCTCAACACTCAATAATCACATTCTCAACATTCAGTAATCACATTCTCAACACTCGTAATCACCTTTTCAACATTCATAATCGCATTCTCAACACTCGTAATCACATCATCAACATTCATATTCATACTCACATCTCCAATACTCGAGTAACTACTAATTTCATCAATCTTGTTCATAAATCAAATCATTTTCGCAATCCAATCTCATACTTTCAAGATACTCACTAGCCTATCAAACTAGTGAACCGAATATGAAAGTAAAATTTAGCAAGATGTCAATCACGGCATCTAGATGAAATTCATTAACATCACACATAACAATCAATCCCGGGGATGCAGCATAATTTCATGATGGCAAGGCATATAAAGTTCATCAAACAAATCATAGCACGATCAAATAACGATGCACTTGAATCAGATTACTTACCCTTTTCAACAAAAGACAATTACCTTACTAGACGAGCTTATAAACACGAATGCAACCATAGGGTCAGCATATACATAACACAAGCAATGAACTAAATACCCTGCAAGAGATATACGGGTTGCACTTGCCTTTTTCCGACGGAAAATGGAGTAGAAATTGGAATCTTAGCTTTCGATGACTTCCGTGATTAACGAAAGCCCTAATTTAGAACATATACACACAATATAACTTACGGCAACAAACCACCTAAACAAAATCAATCGAACTAGCGCCATTTAAACTCGTGAAAATGCAACTTGTAAACATATGCACTACTCTCTGTCTAAGATACAAAACAAGAGCATTCATTCCATTGCCTAAAATACATATTGGCCACATTGCATAGAAGGTCAAGATATAATCATGCAAATGAATTCCAGTGACATCGACACACATTTAACTTTAGCATTAGCTAAACCAAGAATTATGGTACAAGTATGAGACCATCCAAACTACCCATCTATGCAAGCCTCCAACAATTCCATCAAAGATAAATGGAGATACCAATGCAATCAAATTTAATCAGATGGCAAGAATAATTTTAACTCACACATTTGAAGTGAGCCAAACAAAAAGTAATAAGGATGACATTACAGGCTCATATACAAATAACTCACATATGCGATATCTATATATATATCATTCCATAAACAACAAAGACGAGAATCCTCAAGAATCTAATACCGTATATATAAATACTGTATGCATCAAGAATAAATCCACATATGCAACACATACGCAAGTCTTTAGTGATCACAACATGACAACAAGGAAAAGACCAACACCAATGCAATCATATTTAATCAACTAGGATCTAGCACACCGCCGGATGGCCGCTCATTAACCAAAGATTCACAACCAAATGTGTCATACCAGTACTCATAGATCATTACCTAGAGACAGCGTAATACCCTAATATAACTCTTCTAGGCATTTCATCGAACACCGACATGCACCAATTAACCAATTGCTTAACTTAACCTTGTGGCGGTACTCACAAAGAAGAGGGCAAGGGGCGTAGAGGCGGCGCTAACAAAGAAGGAGCCTCTGTGGCAACAAGACGGCACTGGGACGGCTCAGTATGGCGCCAATTGGGGCTTGGCCGGAGGGCACCAAAGCCCAGCCAGGGTGGAGGCGACGCCGGGGAGGAACGGCGCCAGGGAGGAGGCGCACCGGCCAGGGAAAGGGCGGAGAGGAGCCGGGCTGAGGGGGAAAACCACGAGCCGAGGTCGCTGCCTTCTGCCTTCTGGCTCAAGGTTGCTGCCATACCGACCAAGAAGAGGCGCAGGGAGGGCTTCGGCAGGGAAGGGGCTCGGCCAGGGCAACCAGCAAGGGAGAGGCGCCAGAGAGGGAGCAATCGCCAGGGGAGAGCTTTGCCAGGGGAGGGCGCAGGAGACACTCGGCTAGGAGCAAGGGCCGTCGGTCTGTGCGATTCATCCAGGAAAGGAGAGGGAGAGAGAGTCGACAGCACTGGAAAAGAAGGCTGCCTCAAAGTTATTTTCAGCCACATGTTTGAGGAGAGAGAGAGATTAGGTGAGGGAGGGGAAAATTTCCCAAAAACTCCTCCAAAAACAAAAATCCATCTTTTAACCGTTAGCGCGAACTAGAAAATTAAATTCTTGGCACGAAACGACACTTGTTAAGATAGACAACTTGTCATAAAACTAAACTACTACCGAGAAAAACACCCATTCTGATAAGTATTCCATGGAAAAAATAAACCCCAAAACCTTTAATAGAATTAATAACCGTGAGACGGCTAAATCCTTGAATCAAGAAGGAGAAATCTTTATCGACCGAAAATCCTCACAAAAGAGATCTTCGGTATTACAATGCTACTGTCTTTGTATATGCTCATCAGCTTTTGATTTTCTAGAGGCACTATATGATGGCTGATATTTCTAAAAATTTTAATATAAGATCCTTGTGAACTCTTTATGATATGATTAAAATTTCAGAGCATGATCAAGCTTGTAAATTTTTATAACAATCTGAAAGTGTCTCTATTCGTTTTCTTTAATTGCTATTTTTGATTTTCCAGAAGTACTAAATGAATTAAAAAAATTGTTAAAACTTCTCTAAGATGTTTTATAGATTAATTGCGATTTATTGTGATTTTTTATTTTTTTAAAATTTTTCCAATTTTCCTTGAGTGTGCAGAAATTCGAATAAAATCACTCAAAAAACATGTAAAATCGCTCAAAAATTAATGAAAATCACTTAAAAATCAGTAAAATTGATCAATTTTTTATTTTTTAACTAAATTTGACTGCCAATTTCAAAATATTTGACTTCAAACACATTTGATTCCTATCGATTTTCAACCGATTTTTTACGATAAAAAAATTCATTCGAAACTCAAAAAATTGATATTTTGAACCCTACTCCTTACCTCCTTTTTTTCCAAATCTAACATTCTCTTGAGATGACTTGCAAATATAGCCCCTTTATCAGCTTCGTGCTCCTTACCACGGAGCAGCACCTCACGGCCCCTGACCTAGGCACGAGAGATAGCCTACCATGGCCGACAAGCACGGAGGCCGCCTCCTCGTGGTAGGGGAGCACCGAGCACGGTGGAGGAGTCTACATTTGCAAATAATTTTGGGAGGAGGCTAGATTTGAAAAAAAAGAGGTAAGAGAGCTAGATAAGTCATCACTCCTAAAACCTAGGCTAGCTATATGATGAGCTTTTCTTAAAATTTTCTTGTGGTTCAAAAATGCACATAGAGAAATGGGGATAAAATAATGTCATGTGCTTTGGTCTAAAAATGAAAATAATAGCCCAACATGATCATTCCGCTGCTTGCAAATGGTGAAAAGATTTCCATATGATGACTGGGGTGCTGTGTATGCCTCTGCACCCCCAAAATTTGAGAAACTAGGGGATGCGGGCCTCCTTGGCGAGGATTTGATTGCATAATTATTTGGGGGGTGTTTCGATGTGAAAATCACGAGATTTGGAAGCTCAAAAATTAGCTTTAATGGAGGCAAGAGAGAATAAGCCCTCTCTAGACGTAGTGGACTTTGGCTACAGCTAGAAAAAGCCTGACAGTGAGGATGGTCTTTTTTCGAGTTATTTAATGCTAAGAAAGAAATAGGCACGGATAAAAATAAAAAAATGGGTCCAAAAATTCTAGAAAAATTCTTAAAAATACTTTATAATATTTGGAACCCAATAAAATTATTTTATGAATTTTTAAGCTTTTAACTTTTCTACAAATTTTTTAAAAACCAAAATGGCAAAAAGGTTTTATAAAATCCATAAAAAACAGCAAAATTAGAAGAAAATTCTAAATATTAATTAAACCAAAAAATATGTGAATTTTGAGGGTGTTACATTTCCACAAGAACATTATTACCCAATGATTACTAGCGGTGAATTTTAGCATCAGACAAGATGGTTTTTCTAAGCATTACCATTTCCATCATTTCTTAACTTTTTAAGACTTTAATCGGTACTTTTGCTTACATGTTAGGCATTGAAGCAAGATTAGTGACAATCTTGCTGACAGTTTCCCCTTTTTTCTAGTGTTTACAACTATACAAGAATATAGTGGCTAAAATGTTGACAATCAGTCTGTAATCGTGCTTCCCAGTTGATACCTTAGGAAAGAATTATGTGACCATTAACTCAAAAAAATTATGTGAGCAAAAGAAGAAAGAATATTTGTGCTCTCGAAATGTGCTTAGGTAGCTTGCCTAATCTTCAGCGTGTTTGTTAGGATTCAGCAACATAATAATAACACAACATAATCAGTACACAGAATAAATACCGATGCCAATTATGGTCTCCTTTAGGCCTTAGGGGCGGTACTAGGGGCATATGGGTACAATATCACTTCTCCGATGGGTCAAAATTGTTGATCGAATTGGTTTTGACATTAGTAGTTTGGGATTTTTAAGATCTTAAAACTATTTATATTGTGTTTTTAGCAAATTTCAAATATATGTTGAATTTATGATATTACAAAATAATTGTAAAAGACTAAGAGTTGTACGCGTAAAGTGTGCACATCTAACGAAAAATTTCTAGTTCCGCCACTGATAATGACCCCTTCTCTCTCCGAACAAAAATGCAAGAAAATGTGAAGGAGGGTCCAAAGTTTAAAATCACAAAAATTAAAGTAAAAAAATAATTTCCACCATTTGGGACACTTGGAGTAGAGTTAGAACATTTGGAGTTCGGGTGAGAGATTTGGAGGAGCACTACTATTGGACACGAGTTTACTGTCGGGTCCACATTGGCATCATTGTCAGATGTGGACCTAGCACTACCTAAGCGGCAGTGATAGTCGAGGACTATCACTACCGAGGACTATCACTGTCGGATATAAACCGGCAGTGATAATCATTATCACTGCCGGTTTATACTTACCAACCGGCAGTGATAATAACTATCACTGTCGGGTTATACTTACCAACTGGCAGTGATAATCACTATTACTGCCGGTTTACACTCTTCAACCCAAAGGATAGTAACTATCACTACCATATTTTTATTAATATCCCAAGTTGATAAATAGTATCAACGCCTTTTTTCTTGTTAACCGGCAAGTGATAATTTTGCGGTCCTATTTTTATATCCAAAATCGGCAAAGGATG
Source organism: Guadua angustifolia (assembly GCA_036346375.1). Taxonomy (NCBI): domain Eukaryota; kingdom Viridiplantae; phylum Streptophyta; class Magnoliopsida; order Poales; family Poaceae; genus Guadua; species Guadua angustifolia. The sequence goes on along the minus strand of CM070520.1, from coordinate 43,810,457 downwards.
GGTTTTTAAACCTTTTTGCATATATATTTGTTGCAAGATATGTTGTAGCATATATATATTGTACAAGAGATGTATTCTCAGACGGTATAATGCCAGCACAATAGTACTAAAGCATCACTAAAGTGTAATTGAAATACATTGAAGCATCATAATATTTAATTATTACATTGTTCATTCACTTTTGAAGCATCATAATATTTAAGTATTATATTGTTCATTCACAATCGCTGGCATGCACTTAAGTTACATGCTCAGGAACTCGCCCTTCTGGCCGATAATTTCTAACGATGAACCCAAATTGCTCGTCAAGGGCTTCAATTTCGTTGTCGAAAGGTGTCATTGGTGCCCAACTTTGACACGTCATGGGAGAAATTGAAGCATTAATTAGTGTCATCATCTTTATAAAGAAAAGTACGTGTCAACATGTAATGATCGATATACCAGCTCGCCATTGTAGTCCGTATTGTCAGTGATGAACGCGTGGATATGTGTCATTACGTAGTATCCACATAAATTGTTCCTTGGGGTTGTTTCTGCATGGAAAATCGGTTTTATTCAAGTTTTTTAGTATGGACGATAGCGCTATTCTTCTTATGTATTTTGTGTACACCTGCTCATGGTTTCGAGTAGTCATTAAAATTAATTAGGTGCAATGGGATGGAAGATTACTAGAACAATAATGCAACGACCGAGTTTACCTGTCTAGCAAGTCTATTAGTTCTTTGTACTTGCTTGTCGATTTCCTCATTGAGTCCAAGACAGTGATGTTGCTTTCATTTAACATGAAGACGAGGATGATCCAGTGAAATCTGCAGAAGCCAATTAGTCGTCACATAGTGTTGCGCATCAAATATACGAGACTAGTAGGCAGGGAAACACGTACTGAAAGTTGTAGGGTAAAAGTATGTAGGTCTTGTGTTGTAGCTTTAGAAGCACCTTGAGTACGTACTCCTCAACATCATTTATTGTTCTTGGATCTAGAATAAGTTTGCAGTTGACAAGGCCTGGGTCGAGGAATCCTATCTTTTCATTTTTGTCCGCTCTAAGTGTCATTGCCTCCATTCTACATAAAAAAAGAAGTCAGATCCTAAGTTTAAGAGTACGTGAATATACAGCATGAATTATATAAGTGACTTACAAAGTCCATATTCTTAATATAGACACTTCCAGAGCATCTCGTTGGTACAACTGATATAGTTCTAGGTGTTCAACCTAGAAAATGCCGTCATTGTTGTGAAAGTCCATATCTTTGTATTTGACAGGGAAAGCATCATTTTTTGTCTCTTGGATATACTACTGGTACCATTGATGTAGACGTCGTAACTGTGTGGTCAGTCTGGGCTCCTCATTTGGATCCACCATAGCTTCCCCATTAACGAATGGCCACTTTAGAGGGGGCTCCTGCCCTTTAGCACCACTTTGGCCTCCAGCAACAGCTGCTTTACCACCATCTCCTTTAAATTTCTTCCTAAAGATACGATCGTAGTCTGATAGTTGGCTAAGTTGAGGAGCTTCAGTTATCCATCCTGTCTGTTTAACCGTCGCTAAGTCCAGGAAGAAATCCCTTTTGGCAGCTTCGATTTCAATCTTAGCAGGTGGTGGCGTCTTCTTGAAGTGCGCTGCTACACTGGTGTCTACTTCTTTTTTTGTTTCTTCTTTGGTCAGTTCATATGCTCGTTTCTTGCTAAGAGTTTTGGTTGGCTTCACAGATGAGGAACTTTTCCCCTTGACCGTGTAGAATATTGAGATGGTGGTGCTCTTTGCTTACTGTGTTGTGGCGCTGGAGCAGGAGAAGGAGCTTTCTTGGGTGACACCGGAGGAGGAGGACTTTTTCTGGGTGAAGAGTCCGCCTCGTCATCGTTATTAAGATCATCGTCATTGTCATCATCTGAGGCAAACTTTATATAGCGCTTGCGCCACGTGATGAATATGCCCAGGCTTTGTCCAAGATTATTTTTCCCCTCCTCACCCGGGATCTCAACTTCCACTTTGCGGTATATGTCAACCACGTTGTCAACTGAAACTCTGGCATATCCTTGAGGAATTGGGCGGTTATGCAACATCTGCCCCTCGATGCATGGCCAAGCCATCCCTTCAGCTACCTTGATGGTAATGTTTGCTACAGGCGGGTGCAGACTGCAGCGTGTCGGCTCTATGATTTTGTCCACAGGAAAACTACACGCTGAGTCTTCTTCAGGAGCGCCCGCGGACACTTGGCTGCTTTTGTGAGCTCCGGCGGGACTATGGTGCTGATGACCACCGTCATGTGACTAACGTTCGCTAAGGACCTTTGCTACCATTTCTCGCATCATTTCCATCTGTTCTGCAAATTCGACTTCCCTTCTGTGCATCCAGTCTTCTATTTCTCATACACGTTCATCCAACTGTTGTTTTCGGATTTCTTTGGTCGCTTATAAATTTTGGCATCATCTCGAATGCTACTTTCTGTGTCACCAAGCCAAACCCTCCGTGCGTACTGTGGTGCTCGTTATTACCAAGGGCGTGTTAGCTCGCCGTTCTCCTTCTTGGCGGAAGGAGCCCCTAATAGTTTGTGAGTGGGCATCTCGCGATCTTCTTCGAGATTTTCGCGCTTTTTTCGCTTCGCTTAAGCTACCATCATCCGACAGAATAGCTCCCCTCGCAAGCAGCCAATACTTTGATCTTGGGGCCATCTCAGATGTCGCAGTAATAACTTCACTACGAGTTAGCTATTCTTCTCGTGCATCCCACTTGGGTACTTTCCTCACGTAGCCACCAGTGCCTAGTACATGGGGGTAAATGTTTTTGTCTGAATTTACCTTGTTCTGTTGGCTGATAGCCTGGGCTTCATTAGATTTCTTATATTGCACGAATTCATCCCAAAATTGCTCTAACCTCGGGTATCTAATCAAATCTGGCGTTTGATCCTTCTTGATATACTCCATATTCAGCTTTGTCTTCCAGTTCTTCCATGCAGATCCCATAATGCTTAGTGCACATTTCCTGGCAAGCTCCAACTGATCTTCGGGAAATTAAAACTTCGCTATCAACTCTATCCACAATATTTCCTTGATGTCATTGGGAACATACGACATGCAATCGCGCTGATGTGTCCATGATTTGTAGATGATGGGCACATTATCTCTAGCCAGACCCGCATGATGTCGTCCGACACGCCCAAGCAATGATGCGGTATAGCTGGTTCTCGGACTACACTAAGCTCAACTATCACCTTCGCTCACTGTGAGCATCTTGCCGGACCTCACCCATGACGCTAGCTTGGTGCACCGATGTCCGACCTGCATTTTGATTGTTTTATTAATTGTTTAGCTCTACTCTAATTTTATCGTGAAGCACATCCTACTAAAGAATCCTACTAAAGACTTACCTTGTGTACATTTGTTGCCTCGGATTGTTCTAGGTTGAGGAACCCTCTCGGCTTTGCTCGGCTTTGGTTCACGGGCTCAGCCCATCCCAGATTTGTCCATTGTGAGAGGCCATGTGCAAAGTTTTTCGAATTTTAAATTAACAAAGTCATGAGATGAATCTTCGCATATATATCAACGCTGTGCATATATAAGGCGAATCACCATTTTGTCATGCGTTAGAGTTCTAATATCATCACAGTATATATAAGGTGTAATCACCATTTTGTCATGCGTTAGAGTTGCTAATATCAACGTTGTGCATATATAAGGCGTAATCACCATTTTGTCATGCATTAGAGTTGCTAATATCAACGTTGTGCATATATAAGGTGTAATCACCATTTTGTCATGCGTTAGAGTTGCTAATATCAACATTGTGCATATATAAGGCGTAATCACTATTTTATCTTACGTTAGAGTTGCTAATATCAACGTTGTGTATATATAAGGCGTAATCACCATTTTGTCATGCGTTAGAGTTGCTAATATCAACGTTGTGCATATATAAGGCGTGATCACCATTTTGTCATGATACATATACATTTGACATGATACATAGAAATTGCTTCAAAATTCACATGTACATAGAAACTTCGAAATTCACCAAGAATTAGAATAATTCACATGATACATATACATTTGACATAATACATACAAATTTCTTCAAAATTCAAATACATTGCATTTCACATATACATGATACATAGAAATTGCTTCAAAATCTCACATATACATAGAAACTTCAAAATTCACCAAGAATTAGAATAATTCACATGATACATACAAATTTCTTCAAAATTCAAAAACATTGCATTTCACATATACATGAACTCTCTCACAAAGCTGTTCCAAGCTGAAAGCAACTCAGTTGAAGCTACATAAAAGGCTATTATTCTTCGAAAAAGGAATTTAATTAGAGTATTTTAGGCTATTATTCTTTAACCAAACTAGTGCAATCATTCAACTTAACTAAGCGTGTTATCTAGGGGATAGAAGTAAAAAAATCCGCAAAGATACATATGACAACATATCATATGAAGGCAACATTATGTCATTCATATAATGAATCATGACTACTATGGCAATATGGGGGTAATTATGTATGATTGCTCTCAGATTATTGGGTTTGAATGAAGATTAGAATCTTCACCTCATCACATTTGGGCAAAACAATTAATTGAGTAAATAAGGCCTTAAATCCTTACCACCTTATCATGCACAATAAGAATTGACAATGAGATTCACTGTTATTGAACAATAAGAATCACAGAGCAATACCAATCATTACAGAACAATTGTCAATATCAACAATCATCACAGAGCAATACCAATCCCTTCAGCCAACAATGCATCACAGACTTGTAATACCAATTATCACAGAACAATTGTCAATATCAACAATCATCACAGAGCAATACTAATCCCTTGTAATACCAATCATCACAACCAATAATGCATGTAAGTCTACCAACTTAAGGCCTTATTTACAAAACAATTGTCAATATCATTGAGAACCCTAGAATCATCACAGAGCAATACCAATCCCTTCGGCCAACAAGAATCAAATGCAGTACCGGAACAAGAACATAGCACATAGCACGAGCTTACCAGCGCGAGGAGGGGTCGCCACAGGGAGGGCCGGCGTGGGGAGAGTCGACGCTGGGGGGAGGCGCCACAGGGAGGGCCAGCGCGGGGAGAGTCGACGTCGGGGGGAGACGCAGTAGGGGGAGATGGCAGGGAGGCGTTGCTGTAGGGAGGGCTAGCGCGAGGAGGGGTCGCCGTAGGGAGGGCCGGCATGGGGAGAGTCGACACTGGGGGGAGGCACCGCAAGGAGGGCCGGCGCAGGGAGAGTCGACGTCGAGGGGAGGTGCAGCAGGGGGAGACGGCGGGGAGGCTTTGGTGCAGGGAAGGCTGGCGCGAGGAGAGTCGACGCAGAGTGCTCGCGGTGGCTAGGGCGCACAGACGAAGGACAGGAACTCCAAACGGATTGTGAAATGGCTAAGTGAGGGAAAGAGGACTTATATATAGGGAGGATTATTACTGCTGGTTTAATGAAATGACCCGGCACTGATATATTATCTCTGCTGGCTTGTTACAGATCTGGTAGTGATGTTCGATTATTAGTGTCGATTTATAAATGAACCGGCAGTGATGTTTGAATATTAGTGTCAGGTCATTTATAACCCGACAGTGATATATAACTATTACTGCCAGGTCATTTATGAACCGACAGTGATGTTGTATTATTAATGCCAGTCATTTATAACCGGCAGTGATATAAAACTATTAGTGCCGGTTGGAAGTTAAGAAGGGGCAGTGATATAAAACTATTAGTGCCAGTTTGAGGGTAAGACGTGGCACTGATGTATTACATTAGTGCCGATGGGTGTATGTCAACCGGCAGTGATAGTCCCTCTGCTGCAGCAAGTGTTGGTGTGGTAGAAATTGCTGTCGTGGCAAGGATTGGGTAGCCGTGGCAAATGCTGCCGTGTGCAAGTGTAGCCGCGGCAAGTGCTGCATTTTAATCTTAAGAAAAGAAAAGCAATATTAAAAATATTTCTTCCAAATCAAATAAACTATAAAAATGAGTTTGAAATGTGATCTTAATTTGAATTTGTATTTTTTGAATTTTCTAGCATTAATGGTTTTTATTGAGTCTTTGCTTTTAAAAATAAAAGTCCAATAAAGTAAATAAATAAAAAAATTTCAATGTCAGAATTATTAGAATATAAATATCAAAGATAAAAATATGAGATTTGACCTGAGGAGGTTTGTAAAATTCTGACAAGATGACAAATTGACTATTGATTTTCTATATATAGGTATCAAACAATGTTGAAATATTCTGAAACTTTTTATGAATGATTATAATAATCAATACTCCATACATTACAAATTGAAGCATGTCCTTCATACAAAATGTTTATATTACAAATTGAAGCTTGACCTTCATACAAAATAAAGCATATCCTTAATTATACAACTCCCACAATCCTTCTTTTTGATTAAAGAACCACGTGGCGTTCCTTGTCAGCCGGATCCCTTACAAAGAAAATTTGTGCAACGGCATTAGCAAGTACGAATGGTTCTTCTCTGTATCCGACGTGTTTGAAGTCCACGGTAGTGATACCGTACTTGTCGATGTTCACACCCCTAGGTAGCCCGACCCATTGGCACCTAAAGAGGGGACCTTCAAAGGCCCATAGTCAAGCTCCCAAATCTCTTCTATGAATCAGAGTACGTCGCGATATTGCCATTCTTTGTCATAGGCATCTATACTGGACCTCATTGCTCGATTGGTGCTCTTGTTATCTTGTGCTCTCGTATAAAATGTATATTCATTAATGTTTGAAATGTCAAAATTGTATATGATGGTCCCTTAGCCAGCGCTCTCAATTGAGCACACTCTGTCTGCGTATGCATTATGTGTCTAAGCAACTAATCTCCAAAGTTATTTCTATGCTCTCTCGCGATTCAAACCTCAGACTTACATGGGTTTTTTCTTCGTAGCATGTTCTTGTGCATATTGACATATGGGGCCGTTATAACCGACAGTGCAGAATCAGAAATGTGATTATGAATGAAACACGATCATTTGTACGGATCGATTTCTGACCTAGTGTCCCTTTCCCTTGTAGCCTCCCATCATGGCGAGATACGGGCACACCAATCGGTTAGAGATCCATGTAATCGATGCAGAACTCGATGACCTCCTCGGTTCCCCAACCTTCGCAATGCACCCTTCCCACCGATGTCAATTACTTAACATATTTCTTCACAACCCCATGAACCTCTCGAAAGGGTACATCTGATATAGAAACACAGGCCAAGAAACTGATTCTTTCACAATATGAACAATGAGATGGACCATAATATTGAAGAAGGATGGAGGGAAGCACATCTCAAACCGGCATAGAGTGTGGATCACGTCTTGCTGCAGTTTATCCAGTTTCAACGGGTCGATGACCTTCTGTGAAATCGCGTTGAAGAATGAACACGATTTTATAATTGGGTCTCGCACTTTCTCTGGCAGAACACCCCTAATTGCAACAGGAAGCATCTGTGTGAGACTTCATACCAACTAATTTCAAGTCTTTCATTGAGACTAGCCTCTTTATGTTGGCAGAATAACCGGACGAAACTTTGACTCCGTGCAAGAACTCACACATGCTAATTTTCTCTTTCTTACTTAAAGTGTAGCAAGCTGTAGGAAGATACTTTTTTCCTTGACCCAGGTCTTCATGATACAGATCCTTCCTGAGTTTCATATCTTTCAGGTCCATCCGTGCATTGAGTGTATCTTTTGTTTTGCCAGGTATGTCTAGTAAAATACTAAGCAAGTTGTCACACACGTTCTTCTCTATATGCATGACATCGATCGCATGTCGAACATCCAGGTGCTGCCAATAAGGTAGGTCCATAAATACTGATCTCTTTTTCCACAAAGGAGTTGTATAACCAGAACTCGGGACTGATGTACTTTTGGTTCCCTTTCCATGGATAATTTCAATATCCTTTACGGCCACAAATATCTCTTTGTCGTTGCGATGTTTTGGAGCGAAGCAGTCTCCTTTGTACCATCAAAAGCTCTCTTATTGTTGCGACACGGCGGTCCTTGCGAAGAAACCTACGATGCCGCATGTAACACATTTTTCGAGAGTATTTCACCCACCGGCCACCAGATCACCCATGCAATGGACGATCCATTGAATCCTTTTATAGTCCGCCCAAAGATTGCCAAGAGCGAGTAATCATTGATGGTTACGAACAACAATGCACGAACATGAAGTTCTCTTTTTGTACTCATCCCATACTGTACAATCGTCGCTCCACAATACCGTAAGATCTTCAACCAAAGGGTTTGAGGAACACATCAATACCATTGCCAGGTTGCCTCGCCCTTGGATCAAGAACGGCATCATAATGTACTTCCGCTTCATGCAAAGCCAAGGAGGAAGGTTGTAGATACATAAAGTCACCGGCCAAGTGCTATGACGACTACTCATGTTGCCAAAATGATTCATCCCATCCGTACTAAGTCCGAACCTTATATTCCTCATATCATATGCAAAGTGTTTCTTGTATTTTCTATCGATATTCCTCCATCATGGAGTCGTAGGTGTCTAAGCATTACATCCTTCTTACGCTTTTGACATGCCATCACAAAGAATTAAGCATGCCTTTTGTTCGCAAATAGATGCTTCAGACGGGGGATTATAGGGAAATACCACACCACCTTGGTCAGAGGTTGTCGACGTTTGTTACCGACAATAATGAAAAGGGGGCTACGCGCTGGACCCAAACCCGATGGTAACACAAGAACACCCGATGTATACAGGTTCAGGCTCTCACGATGGAGATAATACCCTAGTCCTGTGTTCTGGAATTATATGTGGCTAGCTGATTGCTGATGAGATATTGTGTGTTTGAGGTGCCCCGCCCCCTCCCTTTATATAATTAGAGAAGGGCGGTTACAATATTGAGTACTACTCGGATACAAGTAGGGATTTCTATCCCGAACCTGTATTGGTTTGGATTACAATCATCCCTTGCCCAATACGACTCGGTTTCCTTAACTAAGGTCTATCCTGATTCTTCATGCTTCGCTCAGCCCAAGCAGCCCGCAGCCTCAACCAGTCGGCATGGCCCAATTTCTCCTAGCTGGGCCATATTGGACTGCCTGGTGGGCCCCAGGGCATACATATCCCACAGTAGCTCCCGAGTGCTTCATGATCAAGTGCCTTCCAGCTGCTAAGCCTTCCCGAGTGCTTTTAGCCGAGTGCTTGTCGTCGGGCATAGGAGGTCACGAAGAACTCGCCGAATTCTCTTTATTTTGGACCTGCCTTTATCCCGGATTACCAGGCCGACTGACTCCCTATATGCTTCAAGCATTTATCTTCAAAAATTATCTTTACGGCACCTGACTTCGTTCTTCGAACGCTGTCGGCTTTTGGCCTGGCATGAGGCATACCGTAAGAGGATGTTGTTTCTTGAGTGATACCCATTTATTCCGTGCATCACGGATTTCTGGCTTTGGGCCCATCTTGGGGCATACCACTTCTTAACTTGATTCTTTTGGGCCATCGGCAATTATGTACGTCACGCATATCTGTCGGCCCACCCTGAAGTGCTCCCTAGGGCGGTTTCAGGGTTTGGGAAGGGTGGTGCGATTTCCCGCTCGGGGCGAGAATCGGCGCCGCTTCCTTGTCAATACGGAGCAAATAGAGTGGCTTTGTGCTGTTTCTACTTGCCCCTTTGTTCTCCAACTTCTTTTCCTTCGCGACCTCCGCCGCTAGGGCTAACTTTTCTCGTTACCCTAGTTTTGCGCGATCGCGAGGTTTCTTCATTCAAGGATGTTGCCTCCTTCTCCCGCAACCGCTCACCCCTCCGCTTCGACCAAAGATTGGGCCACTTCGGTGACGACGGAGGGACGGTTGGAGGATTTAGTAAGCATTGGTGTTTTTTCGCCTTTGGTAATGCTTTGCTTTCATACCACAGTGAATGGTCGCCCACCCCGTCAGGTCAAGAGGTGGTCGCCTTTGAATCCTTTTTTAAGCGCAGTTTGGTCTTCCTAAGATCCCCCTTTCTTCGCGGCGTTCTCGAGTTTTATGGAATCGAGTTCACTCATCTTAACCCTAACTCCATTCTTCAAATTGCTGCCTTCGTTAATCTCTGTGAGGCCTACCTTGGCATTCGGCCTCATTTTGATCTTTTTCGCCATCTTTTCCTCCTCAAGCCCTTCCCAAAGAAGAACTCTCCCAAAACGGTTGGCGCCTTTGGGTTTCAAAGAGAGGAGGGCATGAAAAAATCTTACCTTAACATTCCTTTAAAATCTCAAACAAGGGTTGGCACCAAGAGTGGTTTTATTGCGCCAATCCTCGACCCTCCATTGCTCGCTTTTACCGACACCACCTAAGCCTTCTCCGACCGGTCATCATTTCCTAAAGACGACGGAATGGACCAAGTGGCTGACCTCATGGGGCTGATTGCCGAATTGAAGGAGAATGGGCTTAGTGGCATGGCCGTTGTTGCCAACTTCTGCACCCGCCGAATTCAACCTCTCAAAGACCGAGTTCATCTTGGATATGAGTATGAAGGCATAACGACCCGACGCGGGAGGTTTCTGAGGAAATTTCCTCGCCGCATTCTTCGGTCGTCTTCGCTGATTTCTTCGCCCAAATGAGAAGATCGTCGCTCCCAAAACCCGAGGCCTTTTACAAAACTCCATCCGGCTCCTTCTTAAGGGGTCTCCATGGTATTTCCATGCTGAATCTTTTTGATTTTTGCCAGGACTTTGATCTGAATATGTGCTCTCCCTTTTTCGAACTCACAGGAACGAGAAGCCTTCTTCTCCGATGCACCGCTCCCTGAATTCCCTATACATAAGAGTGACAAGCGGACCTTCCCTGCCCGTGCGTCCTCTGCGGCCCCAGCTGCAAAGCGGAGCAAAGTGGACGACCCTGGCGATGATCCTGTTGGGAAGGGGAAGAAACCCGTTGTACATAAGGCTAAGAGGAAGCAGTCGGCGAGAAACGTGCGTCCGACTGGTGGCCCGAAAATTCGGGACACTACAGCTATGCGGCCTCCTCCCCCGACTTCTTCCTCTTCAAGCTAATCCTCAGTACATGAAGTATTCGAGCCCCCGGCCCGTCCTGCCTCCAAGAGTATGCCTTCATTTCTGCGTTCGGTTGGTGCTCCTGCTGATAGTCCTCCTGCCCGGAGGGGTTTGAAGTGCAAGATTACAAGGTCCAATAGGTTGGATTCCCTTGTCACCCTTTCCTTGCTCCCCTGGACCGAGTTCTGATCGCTTCTTCCCGCAGGACCACATCGACGAAGTCCTTCATGAACCGCCGCCTCGAGAGTCTCCTAGATTGTCCATGAGAGCGGTTCAGCCACCGTGAGGGCCAAACCTTGGTTGAGGCCGCGTCCACTCCCGATGTCGCCATGAACCCGCCGGGCGGCTCTTCCTACAGCCCCTGAAGCTCCAAGCGGTGAAGCCAATTTAGAGTCGACTGGTTCCCAGCCACCTTTTCTTCTTGGTCCCGCTGATCGTCATTGCGTCGCCTATAGATGCAAATTGTCCCTCCCGTGATACCGAAGATTCTCCTACCTCTGCTTGTCCATCGCCGCGTGGAAATCCTCGCCGTCCAAATCTCCGATATGCCATGTTCGTGGATGACGATGGTGACGTGGTTATCCTAGACGGCGGGGACGAGGAAAAGGATTGGGAGACTTTCAACGAAGCCGCCTCCACCTGCTACCGCCTTGGCCATGTGGGTTGTTCGTGTTGCACTTCCTTTTAAATGATTTTCTTATCTCTGCCTTGAGCCTTATCCTTGCTTTATTGTCTTCAATACCGTCGCCCTTTGCCAAGGACCGAAACTTTCTTCTTCGCAAACTATTCCCAAGGATGAAGATGAGAAAAGATTATGTCATTGAGGTTGAGCAGCTCAAGAACGAAGCCGGAGGAAGCCCTCACGCGTGCTCACGAGAAAATCGCGAGGAACCGGAAGGGCTTCGATGCTATATCCACTCGAGGCCGAAACCGCATCGACCAATTCTTCGATGGTATTTTCTCGTCCGAGTGCCTTGAATCTCGATTCTATTCTTTGTCTTCTTAAGCCCCGCTCATTGTTTCTTCAGATTTCCGGGAAAGGCTCGAGGCTTCTCTTTCCCAAAATGAAGAGCTGAAGAGGGCTGAAGAAGAGGCCAAGAAAGAGGTGACCAGGCTGACAAGGGAACTGGAAGGTGCGTTCTTGATTTTTGCCTTCTGTCTTTGTCGTCATCATTTTGCCAGTTTTGAACTCATCCGACTGGTATATCGCAGTTCATCGAGTCAATTCGCAGGCTCAATACTGGGTACTTGATGAAAAGATCCAATGTGCCGAAGCGCAGACCTATCGCCTCCAAGTTAGCGCGGAGAAGATGTTGCGAGTCTTGAGTCCTGATGAAGCCGGCACCAGCGATGTCCCTCGTGACGCCAGTGTCACAATTCAAAGGTTAGAGGAAGCCTCCACAAAGATTACCACGCACTTGGAGGACGTTGCAATTACGAGCGCCAGTGTTGGCGATTACCAAGTCTTTGTATCCGCGAGTGGAGCTCAAAGCTGTCCAAGAGGGTTTTGCCCGCACTGTTGATGATAATCAAGCACTTGCCCTTATGGACGAAGTCAAGGATGCTGCTGCCGTCTTGGTAAAAAACTTAGATCTGGGTCCTGTGTAATCCTCTGTTTGTACTGAACTTGTTCCGCGTTTGGACTTGGGATTTTCGTTCCAGTGCTGAGAGAATTTTCCCCGGACCTGAATTTTCTTGTGCGAAATGTTTAATCCTTGTCTTAGCGCATCCGTTAAGCTCGGGCCCACTAAGTCTCTTGTCATCCTGGGCCGTCCAGCAGTCTTCGTTTTAGTTCAACACCTGACCCCCTCGAGATATGTGTAACAAAGACGCTCGAAGGTGGATCGCTTTCCCGCTTTGATAAAGGCTGCTTTTGAGCGGGAGAGTCTCTCCCGGGGCAGCATTGTTCAGTATAAGAGCGAGCTCGGCCTCGGTTTTTGCATTTTGCAGCGCACTACCATCTTCATCCAGTCTGTTCCTCTTCTTTCATCTGGGGTTTCTTTGAAGTGCTCATCCGTTCGTCTTCTTTCTTGATTTCTTCATCTTTTTGTGCTTGCAAAATTGTATCTGACATTGGATCACCCCTCTTCTGCAGGTTCTCCTCTTCTTCTTCATGGACTCTTCTTCTTCCTTCGAGGATCTCTCCCCCTTGCCCCTCTCTCCCGAGTCTCCGGGCCCGCCGATCGCGCCATGGATCGCGAACCTGATCTTCAATTTTGGGGACGACGCCCCTGCGGAGCCGGAGGACGACTACGCCGAGCTTTGGGATGAGTTCGATCTCACAATGGCGGAAGCGGCGGAGCGGGAGGCCGTCGCCCGGGACACCGCCGCCGTCAACGCCTTGATCGAGGTCATCCCTAAGCTTGTTGAGGCCAGGGACGCCCTCATTGAAGCCGTTGGACGGGCGCGCCGGGCGTAGAAGGTCCTTTCCTTTTTATTTTTCTTCTTTGTCCAAGAACTTTGCAGTGGTACTTTTGCCTGTGTGTATATTTGGTGAAAGATGCTGAAGTCATGAACAATGGTGGTCCTTTTGTAATATTGTTTTAACGGTAGCCCGCCTTCTGCTTTTTCCTTATTTAGATCTTGGTTGACTTTTCCGAGTGGTTTTTCCTTTATGTTTGAGCACCTTGTCTGATTAGCGTAGCCCCCAAGCAACGCGAGTTTTTTCCTCAAGCGTGCTTTTAGGCGACTAGACTTTTTTCGTCCGGAGTTTCATAATCGGAGTTTTAGAGCACTCGGATTTAGTCATTATCGCAAAAATAGGAACTAGCTTGCATGCGGGGTTGCACATGTCAATTTGAGGAACAATTGAGTAGCCCCCGACTTACTGCTTAATTGAGGAACAATTGAGTAGCAAGTCAATTTGAATAGAAAACTCTGATACATAATGCTACTTTTGAACAAGTATCTTCTTCATTATAGTTGTGCATGCGCAACACTATTAGGTGTAGCCCCCGACTTACTGCTTAATTGAGGAACAATTGAGTAGCAAGTCAATTTGGACTAGATTTGACACCTTATTGAACTTTTTCAAGAATAAAAACGTCGTAGCTGCTCTATATTCCATGAGTTGCTAATGATGGCGCCGTCTTCTCGTTTAAGCCTGTAGGCCCTTGGACGCGCACTCGCCAACGATGTAGGGCCTTCCCAAATTGGAGATAACTTGTGCTCGTGCTTTTGACTCTTTATCGAACCAAATCGCCTTGGAGAACGCTTTCGGTTTGACGCTTTGGTCGTGATACGCCATGCAGGCTCAAGGTATCTGGTCGATCGATCGCGACGATCTTCTTGCCTCCTCCAACTCGTCGATATCTTCCATTCTCGCTTTCTCCGACTCGTCTTCCTTGAAGCTCCGGACCCAGGGATCCAAGGTCAATTCAAGAGGTAGGACCGCCTCCAGTCAGAGACCGTAAAGAAGGGTGATCGCCCAGAGATCTCTGCTGGGGTGGTTCTCACTCGTGAGTACCGAGTACGCAGTTTTTACCCATCGGGTGGCGTCACGGTTTGAGATTTGTCAAGATTCGTGCTTTTAAGCCTTGCAAAGACCATGCCGCTTTGCTCTTTCCACCGACCATTGCTCTTCGGATGAGCTACGAGGCGGCAAATTTTGATGCCGAGTTTATCGCACCAGTCTTGAAAGTCTTCTCCTCGGAATTGGGTTCCATTGTCCGTGATAATCCTGTTTGGCACGCCGAATCTTACCACAATTTCTTGGAAGAATTCCTTGGCTTTTGCCACTGTGATCGTAGCTACTGGCTTTGCTTCTATCCACTTAGTGAATTTATCGACGGCGATGAAGAGGTGAGTGAAGCCGCCTTGAGCCTTTTTCAATGGGCCGACCATGTCGAGCCCCCAGACTGCGAACGGCCAAGTGATCGAAATTGTTTGTAGCTTCTGTGCAGGCACGTGTATTTGGCGAGCAAAGAACTGGCACCCTTCGCAAGTTCGGACGATGTCTTCTGCGTCGGTCACAGCAGTCGGCCAGAAGAAGCCTTGATGATACGCCTTGCCCACCAGTGTGCTTGACGCCGTGTGATGCCCACAAATACCCGAGTGGATTTCCCTGAGTAGGTTCTTTCCTTCTTCCGCTGATATGCATCGCCTCAGAACTCCAGAGGCACTCTTCCGAAACAACTCTTCTCCTACCACCACGTAGCTCTTGCTGCGGCGCGAGATGCGCTCTGCTTCTGTTCGGTCTTCTGGAAGTTCGTCCTTTAATAGGTAATTGAGAAAAGGGGTCGTCCAGTCTGTATTGATGACTAGGACCTCCTCTTCGCTGAGTTTCTCTTCTGATTTGTTCTGCTCCTGCTTTTGGCTTATCGAGGGCTTGTGGATTTCTTCAACAAAAACCCCGGCCGGTGCGATGGCCCGAGTGGAACCCAATCTTGCCAATTCATCTGCTTCTTCGTTGTCACGGCGGAGCACATGAATGAGCTCCAGCCCGTCAAACTTGTCTTCAAGCTTCCGTACCTCCTAGCAGTATGCCGTCATGATGTCTTCGACACATGACCAATCTTTTTGGACTTGATTGATCACCAGCATGGAGTCGCCTCGAATTATTAGCCGTCGGATACCCAGAGATATCGCGATGCGAAGTCCGTGGATGAGTGCTTCGTACTCGGCGGCGTTGTTTGATGCTGGGAAGTGAATCTGCAAGACGTATTTCAGGCGCTCACCTGTTGGCGAGATGAGGACCACGCCGGCTCCTGCGCCCCTGAGCATGAGAGATCCATCGAAGTACATTGTCCAATATTCCAGCTCTTCAATGTTTGTTGGGGATTGCAGCTCTATCCATTCGGCGGTGAAGTCGGCAAGTACTTGAGATTTTACTGCCGTCCGTGGCCTGAAGGAGACTTCAAAGGCCCCGAGCTCGACTGCCCATTTTGCGATCCTCCCGGTGGCTTCCCGGTTGTGGAGTATGTCCCCAAGCGGAAAGGTGGTGATCACCAAAATTGGATATCCTGAGTAGGCATCCAGAAAGCTGAGGAGTTCGCAACCCGCCGTTGAATCCACCACTTGGTCGATGCGAGGTAGCCCGAAAGGATCTTTCGGGAAAGCCTTATTGAGATCGGTATAATCAACACACATGCGCCAGCTTTTATTCTTTTTGCGAACAAGAACTGGATTCGCCAGCCAGTCTGGGTGGTACACTTCTTTTATAAAACCTGCTGCTAATAGCTTTGTGATTTCTTCTTTGATGGCCTCTTTCCTGTCTTGAGCAAATCTTCGGAGGCGCTGCTTGATGGGTTTGGCCTTTTCGTCAATGTTCAAGGAGTGCTCGATCACCTCCCTGGGAACGCCGGGCATGTCGGATGGTTTCCACGTGAAGATGTCCCGATTGGCCCGAAGAAAGGTGACGAGCGCGTCTTCCTATTTGGTGGTGAGGCCTGTCCCGATCAAGGCCGTCTGGCTGGAGTTGGATGGATCGAGGATTACCTTCTTGGTCCCTTCATCGGACCTCAAGCTTGTCTTGGCCTGCTTCTTGGCCGGTACTTCTCCTTCATCTTCTTGACGTACCGCTGTCGGATCTTTTCTCTGTCGTCGAGAATCTCTCGAGCTTCGCCATCTCGCGGCTTTCTGCCGCAGCATTTAATGACCGCTTGATATCGCCATGTATGGAGATGACACCCCTTGGTCCTGGCATCTTTAGGACGAGATATGTGTAATGTGGTATGGCCATGAATCTGGCCAGGCCCGGCCTTCCCAAGATGGCGTGATATGCTGTCTGGAAGTTGGCTACCTCGAAGTTAAGGTACTCCGTCCAGAAATTCTCCTTGGTTCCAAACGTGACCGGCAAATTGATTTGGCCGAGTGGAACGAAAGAAGTTCCGGGAATTACCCCGTGGAAGGGTGATGAACCCCGCTTCAACTCGGAGCGAGGAATTTTTATTTCGTCAAAAGTCCTGGAGAAGAGTACATTAACTCCACTCCCTCCGTCGACCAGCACCTTCTTGAGCTTGACATTACGAACCACCGGGTCCAATACCGCCGAAATCTTCCGGTACGGATGTGATCCGGTGATCTCGAATCAATTTGAAGGTTATGGGAACCTCGGACCATTTGAGGTACTGGGGTGCTGCTGGCATGACGGCGTTGACGTCCCTTTCCGTGAGTTTCTGCTTTCGCTTTGACTCATAGGCCATTGAGCCCCCGTAGATGTAATTGAGTTCCCGCTCCATCTTTTGATATTCTCCTTCGTCATCTTCAGGGGGACCTTGTTTCTTCTTTTCTTCTTCCTTTGCTTCGCCTCTGGCTAGTCGCCTTCTGGATTCTCTGGCGAATCTCCTCAGAGTGAAACTATCCTTCGCAGCGTGTTTACTATTTGGATGAAAGGGGCAGATTGCCTCCATCACCGTGTCGTAGTTGTCGGTTCGTGGCGCGCGTTGTCGACCTTTGCTCTACCGCCACTATCTCTTCAAAGCTTCCTTCACACGTTGTCTTGATGACTCCTGCGTAGTCCTTCTTGTCCTTCCGTCGTCATGCGATCATCCTGTCTGCTCGCCAAAGCATCTCGAGGTCGTTGCATAATGATCCGCCAAATCGAACATCTCTCTTCACTATGGAAGGTGGTTTTGAGACATCTTCTTGATTAGGTCGGGATCATTGACGCCCTTTTGGAATGCTGCAATAACTGCCGCCTCCGAGATATCCCTGATTGTATTCTTCTTCTGCATGAAGCACCGGATGAATTCTCGGAGCGTCTCATTCTTCTTCTGGCGGAGCTGGTATAGGTCCCATTACATTCCGGGTCGCTCATAAGTGCCCTGGAAGTTGGTGATGAATTGCTCGTAGAGTTCTTCCCAGGAATCTATGGAATTCGCCGGGAGTCCCGTGAGCCATGCTTGAGCCGAACAGGTGAGCATAACCGGAAGATAATTAACCATTACATTGCGATTTCCCCCGGCAGCCATGATTGCAAGGGAGTAAACTTGGAGCCAAGCTTCGGATCTCTTTCTCCGTCAAATTTGGTGATGCTTTTGATTGAATCCTCGGCCAAACCACTCGGGCTAGGAGGAGGAAAGCCCGGATGCCCTCAATAGGACCATTGCGCGTCTTTGCGGAGAACGCCGGTGAGGCGATCTAGCTCGGCGGTCTTCCCGATCGTCGTGGCTAATGCCAAAACGCTCATAGTCATCTCTGCACCTGCGGCGCTCTTCTTCCTCCCGGTCCCGTCGTCTGGCATTTAAATCCATACGGCGGTCCCAAATGATGTCAGGCTTGGACGCCTTCTCTCGCCAAGCTCCAAATGGATTTGATCGCGAGCCGACATCGCTTTCGCCCGAGAGTTGACGAGGCGAGTACGAGATGGTGCTTTTTCTCTTGGCTCTTCTTGGTGCTATTGAATCGCCGCCGCCGTAACCATAGCCTGAACTTGGGCAATGATTGGAGCGGCCGGACTATCAGGTCCGAGCAATGGTCCCAAAGTGTCGAGAAGCGTCTTGGAGGCGACGATGTTCTGTTGAGGGGTATGGAAAACTGATTGGTTCCCCACTTTTCCCTGCAAGATTTCTTCGTTCACACTACGGCCTCTGTTCTGGAGGAGCCTCGCATGGTTTTCTTGATGGTGATGATTCTCCTCTGTAGCATTTGCCGCATCCTTTTGCTGATGGTCCGTTCGCAGCTCATCGATCACAAAAACGCTTCGAAAGCTTGGGAAACTTCCCACCTCATCCTCTGAATCAGACGTGTAGGAGGATGAAGAGTACTAACCTGTAAATCCGAGTGGTTTTTCTGCATGTTCGACCACTCGGGGCTCGCCATCAGCTAGCTTTGACTTTAGACGGGGATCAAGTCTTTGGCTTACTATCCATGGACAGATGGCCACACCTGCTCCCGATCCGAGTGGTTGGCTGGCTAAGAGAACCTCATAATTGGCTCCAGATCGGAATTGATCCGAATCCGAAACGGAGAGATGACCAAAGTTGTCGGCGATGAAATCCAGGCTTCCCAAGCGAAATACCCGAGCCGCGAAGGTGGCTATGCTTCAAGATCGCCATCGAGCTTGTCATGATCGATCCTAGCGCAATTTCTACGGCGCGCCAACCGCCGACGCTTGTTATCGACAATAATGAAAAGGGGGCTACGCTACCGACCCAAACCCGATGGTAACACAAGAACACCCGATGTATACAGGTTCGGGCTCTCACGATGGAGATAATACCCTAGTCCTGTGTTCTGGAATTATATGTGGCTAGCTGATTGCTGATGAGATATTGTGTGTTTGAGGTGCCCCGCCCCCTCCCTTTATATAATTAGAGAAGGGCAGTTACAATATTGAGTCCTACTCGGATACAAGTAGGGATTTCTATCCCGAACCCGTATTGGTTTGGATTACAATCATCCCTTGCCCAATACGACTCGGTTTCCTTAACTAAGGTCTATCCTGATTCTTCACGCTTCGCTCATTAAGCGACCAAGCCTTAAACCACCGGCATGGCCCAATTTCTCTGGTGGGCCTTATTGATCGCTCGTGGGCCCCGGGCATACATATCCCACAGAGGTCTTTTCTTCTTACGTTGCGCCTCGATGTTGTCGTCGCCGTGCTTATACCGAGATGCCTTGCAAACGGGACACGCATCCAAATTTGCAAACTCATTGCAATACAATATGCAATCGTTTGGACATGCGTGTATTTCCTGCACTTGCAGTCCCAACGGGCAAACAACCTGCTTGGCCTGGTATGTGGTTGTTAGCAACACATTACCCTCTGGAAGGACATCTCTGAAGAAACCTAACAACTCTGTGAAACTCTTATTGGACCAACCATTGCTTGCCTTCAACTGCAGCAGCGTAAGCACAACATGCAGCTTTTTGACATCCTCCTTGCAGCCTGGGTACAAGGGTGTTGTAGAATCTTCTACCATACGCTGAAACTTCTGAAAATCCCTTTCACTCGTGAGGTCCTTCATCTTCATGGTTATCGATGAACGTGTCTTCATGGGTGTCAACGAACGTATTTTCGACCGCAGTCTAGTCGTTGTCTTCATCATCATCAATCAGATGCCCTTCACATACAATCTCATCTTCACTGTGCTTAGTCCAACAGGTATAAGTAGGCTTGAAACCCCTTCGAAGCAAGTGTGCACGGATCGCCTTGCTTCTCATTCTTGCAATCGACGTACAGGCAACAAATATAGTCGATCAGCTTATTTGACTTGTACGCCGTAGCCACGCTTAGAAAACTAGTCACACCGTTAAAGTACTCTCTATCACGACGGTCCGCTTCATACATCCATCTTCGGTCCATCTACAAATATTTATAACAAATAAGACCTCAGTAAATCAATAAGTGCTCACAAATTGTTTTATTCATTTAATTTGTTATGTACTGCTAATTAATCTACAAATTTTCATTACTTATAAATCTATATCCAAATCTCGATTGTAAAATCAATTAAATAATTTCTATTAGTTATATATGATGGTCCGTCTAGCAAATTTACATTACTTACGTATATTAAATTAACATACACTAAATAAAGAAACAATTTTAAGTAATTAGATTAAACAATAGTTAATTATGAAGTGCTACAATATTTAAATTCAATCAACGTATTAAATACAATCACTAATTTAGTCCTCTAAATACTTAAATTCAACCTACATCATAATCTCACCAATCACTATACATATAAAAGTTGGTAATTTCAAATCTAGCCTCCAGATTAGAGCTCTAATTGTGTTGACTATGCAATCAATAATTCTCACAACCTACAACAATATAGAACGTAATATCCAACTAAATAAACTACCAAAGAAATGTACATCAAGATACGAACCTTAGATCACGAGTTAGAAACGAATTACACCAAATTTGAGAGCAAAAATTCGCCCCCTCTCCACCCCAATCGAGCAAGAATAGAGCTCCTCTCTGTTCTGGACAAGTTGGGGAAGGGAGCCAGGGTATATATAGTGCCATATTATCACCACCGGTTTTTTCTCTAGAACCGACGGTAATATATTATTGCCACTTCTATCTCTAAAGCTGTCAGTGATATTGCTGTTGTTTCCCACGCAAATGACTTTATCACTGCCAGTTATACTGTTCAACCGATAGTAATACATCACTGTCGGTTCTCTCTCTAAAACCGGCAGTGATATTGTCTTCCATTCGAGCGGAAAATTACATCGTTTTATCATCGCCGGTTGAAGTTAGAACCGCAAAGTGATAATATAAACCTTCCATCTCCGCCGCCAACCGTCAAGGCTTCCCCATTCCTCTCGCCAATCTTGTGCTTCCCCATTTCAAGAATCGCTTGCGCTCCATTCCTCCTCTATATAATGCCCAGCTCCTCAATCTGTAGCATCGCTCCTCACAATCCACCACTACTGCAAGAATTCCCCCCCCCCCCCAAGAAGCGGGCACGTACTGGGCAAAGCCTCACTCTGCCACCAGAGAAGAAGGAGGAGAAGGAGGAGGAGGAGGAGGAAGAGGAGGCAGAGGAGGAGGAGGAGGAGGGCAACGACGATGACAAAGAATGGCGACGAGGTCTCGGTGTTGGGGTGACCAACTCCGCCACCGAATTGGATTCAAAGGAGGAGAAGGAGCACCACCGCAACTCCGATCGGTCATCCGGCGGCAGCTCCGGCGACAAGGAGGAGGAGGACGACGACTTTTGGATATAGGGTTTCGCGTCATTTTGGGTTTCAAACTGTTTTTTAACTAATTATGCTTTGATATGTTCTGTGCGAGATAAATTACAATGTTTGATATGTTCTGTATCTTAACTAATTATAGGGAACAGTAATATCACTGCCGGTTCTAGAGTAAAACCGGCAGTGAAAATGGTCTTATCACTGCCAGTTGATAGCCGAACTGGCAATGATAAATCACTACCGGTTTTTTATATAAACCGACAGTGATATCTTCTTATCGCTGCCGGTTCTTTCTAAAACCGGCAATGATATTGCCTCCATTCGTGCGGGGAAATTATGCCATTCTTATCACTGCCGGTTGAAGTTAGAATCGGCAGTGATAATATTATCACTGCCGATTGAATTTACAGCCGGCACTGATAATATTATCACTACCGGCTCGGGCCTACTCAGCAGTGATGGGGGGGGTCACGGATGAAGCAATCTGTAGTAGTGGAGGTTAAAAATTTTGAATAGCATGAGACACTTGCATAGTTGTTTGAATTCGGGTGCAGCATGTTTGGGGGGTTTTGCACAAAGTACACAACGGCAGGCCGGGTATTATCCGCAAAATGTGCTGAGTGAAATGTGGGGGTCGAATCTGATTGATTTCGCGCATGCACTTTGGATCTAATGGTCCATATTGGGGTTTAAAGTTTACGCAGCAGTAGTTTACCTGTGAAAATTCCCCTCTCTTTCAAAAAACATGTGATATTTCCCAAGAAAGGAAGGGGGTGTGTATGTTCTAGTGATTTATGCTTTCTGACGTACAACCATATTTTTTTAACCATTGAATTAATATAAAATCAGACACACGCATCTCACCTATCCATCTCAAAGTCGATTCAAATGTTAGAAAAAATCGACTTAGAGGTAACAAAACAAAAAACCAGGCAACTTGCAAATAACAAACCTGAAACTAAACAACAAGAAACTAATAAAATCAAACCAAAGGATACGTCACATGAGAAGAATTATCACATCCTTCTTCAACAATGAACACGCCTACCAAACTCTGATTAGGACCCTGACACAATCGATCGATCGACGCTATCACCGAGCACAGCAACGCATGCAAAGTTGCGACCCCTCTCTAACCACCCATCACTCTCATATATGATTGCTTTGCAGTAAAGCCAGGGGTGCCCTCAATATCGATATCACCTCTCATAGTCATGCCCTACAGGGACCAGGCAAACACTACCAAGTAGCTACAGTGCATCCATGTCTTGTCAGTAGTGCATCACTGGGTCCACTACAAAAAAATAAGTACTTTTTCCGATTAATAAATACTCATTTCAGTCACATATAGTTGTTATTTTGAGAACATATGTGTAATTAATTTTCAAAACTTTTAACTATCAATATTTTTCAAATATTTAAATTAGATAAATAAAAAATATATGTGTAAATTTATGTCAAAAAGTAATTTTAAAATATTATAATTTTATTGAGTTTTATAAATATATTATAATAGAAATTAATAGTAAAGCAATGTTTTTATATCACGGCCATATCTAAAACAACAGTTATTTATAATCGGAGGGAGTAGACAAGCCTCGATCCATCTCACCTTAGATCATCTAAATAGTTCACACACTGGAGGGACTACGTGCTCATCACTTTCCTCACCTCTCATCTCTCGTACGGGTGCCATGGCCAAGAAAGACATGCTCCTGGCTGTCTTCTCCTTGTCGACACTCGCCGGCGTCGTCGTCGACGTGGGCGCCGCGGCCGCCACGGCGACGACGCACCTCCGCTTCTACATGCACGACACGGTGACGGCAGGGCCGTCGAGCCCGGCGACGGCGGTGCGCGTGGTGAGGGGCGCGGCGCCGCTGCCCAACGACCCCGTCAACCGCTTCGGCGACCTGTACGTCATCGACGACCCGCTGACGGAGGGGCCCGGCCCGGCGTCCCCCGCCGTCGGGCGCGCGCAGGGGTTCTACCTCTTCGCGTCGCGGACGGACCAGGCGCTGCTGCTCAGCGCCACCATGCTGTTCACGGCGGGGCGGCACAACGGCAGCACCGTCTCCGTGCTCGCCAGGGACGCCATCCTCGACCCCGTCAGGGAGCTGCCGGTGGTCGGCGGCACCGGCGGGTTCCGCGGCGCCAACGGGTACGGCCTGCTCAGGACCCACTCCTACAACGCCAGCGTCAACAACGCCATACTACAGATCGACATGTACCTGGATGTGTAGGCGCATGCACCACGTACGTATGTGTACGTGCATGTTATATATTGCCGATGTACGTAAATTTTTCGCAATGCATGTGTTATGTGTACCCGGATGTTTTGATCCGAGCGCTAGCTCTGTACGTCTCGATTACCGTTGGATCAACGTATGCCTCGATCTTCACTGTTCAATTATCTCCTGTGTTTAAACAAAATACGCACCTCCTCGTTTCTTCCTCCTATGCTCACCTGTTTGCCACGGGGGCATCGGCTCACATCGCCTTAGGAGCATATCCCTATACCCTGATTTCCGTTACTACGATGATTGATTTGGGGTGTGTTTGGTTGGCTGTATCAGGGTGAACCGGATCATCCCGTATAGGATTTGATTCTAATTCTGTGTTTGGTTGGTTGAACGGAACCATTCGATACTGGATGAGGTGGTACAGATTCCTAGAATATTCCTCGAAGATGTTGTACCATTCCATACAGCAAATTTCGCTGAACCAATCGGTACAGGACCGCGTCATTCAGCCGAGGCTGCGTCTCCTCGCCACTCGCACACGGGATTCCTCGCCCCACTAGCCGTCGCCTCACCCCATTTGCCGTCGCCTCACCCTGCGCTTCGCCGTCATCTCCGCTTCGCCGTTGCGCCCGTCTCCCACCGTCAACCCGCTCTTCGCCATCGTGCCTTCTCCGACTGCGTCGTCAAGGGGGAGATCCTCGCCACGCCAAATCCGCTTCGTCTCCCACTTCGGTGATCTCACGCCGGCGCCGTACCTCTCCTTCTCTTAAGGTGCCGCCTCTTCTTCTCCCTTCCCTCTCCTCTTCTCCCTGTCAAATCTGACCATTTGCGGCGGTGACCTAGGAGATCTGCCCACCAGCACCGCCCTCAACCGCATCCTCTATTGCCGCTGCACGCCAGCATCATCGGATCCACTCCTGCTTCAGCTCCCAAGGTGCCGAAAGGATCGAATCCCCAACCCAGACTTTGTAATAACTCTTCTGTGATTTGATTTGATTTGATTTCATATGATCTCATCTGATTTCTTACCTATCTGCTTTGGTTGCTACCAGTACAACTTTTACGGTCGCTTGCTCTATCTTCTCTGTTTTGTGATTTGATTTCGGTGCGGTCCGGACAAACTAGGGTTTGGATAATGGTGTGATTAATCGATTGATGGATGGAACTAATTAATGGTGCCTTGTTTTTCTCTGTGTAATGTAAATTGTGTGATCTGGTTTAAGTTTTTTTTTTGGCAAGGAATATCCATACGATCTATAGGCAATTCATAATCAATATATGAGGTAAAGCAACATTATCTGAACTTTCCTACCGGCTGAATGTATCAGGGTACTCAGAAGAAGAGATTAATGTATCAGGGTACTCAGAAGAAGAGATTAATTTATTAGAACTCTCCTCCTATCGGCTGAATGTATCAGGGTACTCAGAAGAAGAGATTAACATCTACTGGGTAAAAGTAACAAAATGAAATGAATGGGAACTATGAAGTATCTAACTATACCCAACACGTGAAATTTTTGTTGGGTGTTTGATAATCGATATATGTCCTTACTAGAACATTATTCCAATCTATGTCCAGGACCAAAGCAAAACACTAATTATATGTTTGGAATGACAGCTGACCTGCTCAACCAGAGTTGTTGGAGGGAACATGTCATTAACAAGGGTATGTAAGGAGGTATATGACTTTACGTCAACAGAACTGTTAATGGCCAAGTTCAAATAATTTGACTTCAAAATGGTTTGGTTTCTAATAATTTTTAAAACTGGTGGAGGATGATTTCCGAGCTCAATTCGATATTGTAAACCCTAATGTCACCAAGATGTTGTGAGTTAAGCCACGGTGACATATGCATGTTACAGGATTGGAAAACTAGACAATGCTTTAAGGCTATTCTATTGTTACAGCTTCTCCGAACTCCGACTCATAACTTTCGTATGAATCAACTAACATGTAAAATGTTCTTGTTCGAAATAGTTACCCTTCTGTTTACCTCTGTTGGTGGTTGCCAACAAAATTAGGGACCATCAACTTACCCTAGGACCAGGTAGCAGTTTAACCTTTGTGCATAAATCAGCATTACTTATTAATCCCGCATTTCCAATGGGCTATACGACTATCGAGCTGTTCGAACTTGCCTAATACATAAGTTCGGGTATAATCTTTAAGTCAGGGCGTCAGGCATGGTGGATATATTTTGAATCGAGATTTTAGGAATGTGCTATGATCGATTTCGTGATCATGCATTATGTATCAGGATGATGATTCTTGAACTTCATTCCAGCTTCTCTAGAAAGAAAAAAAGTAATTATCTGAATTTACTATCTCATCGGCCTAGAATATCTGATCCTGCTATGGAATGTTCTCAAGTTGGCCAATTTTATTTATGAGCTGACTCACAAACCATGAGTGATGTCCCACCTACCTGATCAAGTTGAAGACCAAATAAACCATCGATCGAATGACTGGCTTAAGCGTGTAGTACTGGTGTTCTCTGTTTTGTTTAAGCCCTAAATAGATTAAGAACTTGCAAAGGTGCAATGGGCCCATTGTTTTATGCGACCTTGAGAAATTCCTTCATGTGTGTGCATTTCCAGTTAGCGGCCAGAAGCCTCCAAGGGTTGACATTCGCTCATCAGTTGAGGTGTTGACGTCTAGGAGCTGCAAAATCAGAAGAATGAACCATGTGGCAGCATATCCATATTCCCTCTGTTTTTAATCAAGTATAATAACTGTTCAATTGAGGTGATAAAGAACTGAGAAATGATCTGCTTTAATCCAATTGTATCAAACGTTAGGCAGCTTCATTTGTTAACAACAGCGACATGTTGTTCTGAGTAGAGAGATGGATCCATCGGTTGGCTGATGAGTTCCGGTCCAAATTAATGGAAAGTTTGAATTTCAGCTACTTTACAAACCTCATCTAAGAAGATAACATGTTAAAGCTGCCTTATTTGAGACTAAATCATATGTTCTGATGATGGTAATGGTCCTAAGTTTTAACACAACAACAAGGTCATAGTGTCTGTGGTCACCTGATGATAGCAGGGTGGTTCTGATAATATCATTGCTGATAAGACCAAAAAAACTATTTTTTTATTTCATGAAAGCATATTATCATTGATAAGTCATGCTTCCATCATTCTAGAATTTATAATTGTTACAAGTAGATGAATGTGATGTTTGATTATCAATAGGGACCTAGACGTGCATTTTCTGCTGATGGGGACCTAAAGATGTTCTATGAAGGGAAATCAGGTGTGAATGTTGCAGTCTAACAATCACACAACATTTCTTCAGATTCTTCAGTTTGACTAATCAATATGATTGTGATGTGCAGAAATTGGAAGAACACAAGAGGCGTTGAATTCTAGAATGTGAGCAATATCTGCAGAGGTGTTGAATTCTACCAGAGCTTGAAGGCTCTGTGCATGGAGAGGCTAGAATACAGAGGTGGAAGAGGATAAATGTTTTTGATTTTTGCTAGAGGACTTGTAGTTCAGGTCTTGAGGACATCTGTTTGGTTACTTGGTTTTGTACTGAATTTTTGACTTAGCGGTTCCATCAGTCAGACGAGTAGTTTATATATATACGATGACATGGTTACGATTTAACCTCTGAATGATCACTACATGAGTAAATTGTTTTACCCCAATTGATCACCACATTTGTGTTTGCAAGGGAGTACGGTTTGCACGCTGAAGTACTCAGTACCGTGTAAGTAGTTTAAGTAATTTTATTGAACCTTTCAATAAACTACACGTCGATCTGTCGTTATTTGTCTTGTGCTATTGTGTGCGGTTGAGATCGCAGTTGAGACTACTCATTGTATCGGTAACCTGGTCAATCAAGCTTCATCCCTCAAACCAACCTCATCCCTCAATCCAACTTCATCCCTCCAATCAAACATCATCTCATATAATCCTGTACCATTTCATTCAAGCAATCAAACATCATCTCGTACCATCCTGTACCATTCTATCCAAACAACCAAACAAAATCTTGTATCATTCCATTCAGGCAACCAAACACTTCCGCTGTACCATCTCATCTAGGATCATCTCATCCATCCTGTACCATCCCATCCCATTCATCCTCATTCACCCAACCAAACACACCCTTGAAGAATCGAGAACCCACAAACCAAATCTTGCAAGCACTATATGCACCAAAAGAAAATACATATTGCAACAGAAAAATTGTTGTTGCGCTACAAATAAAAAACACAATTACAATAAATTTGTCTTGCACCAACATTTGAGAAGCCACGTTGCAACCAAAATATTACTCTTGTGCAACATACCAAGAAAATATATGGCAACAAATACCTCCTGCGACAAACTCTGAGCAACCACATTGTAACAAAATTCAACAACTCATACAACAACTAATAAAAGGTGTTGCAATATTTTGAGAAAATAGTTGTAATAAAAGCCTGCTAGAGGAAGAGACCATGCCTATAGCTGTGACGCCTAAGATCGCTGGAGGGGAAGGAAGAGACTAGCTCGGAGCCTCGTTGCAAGCCCAGATCTGATAGGACCAAGGCTGGCTAGTGGCTCGTCGCTGGCATCATTGCCTCATTGTTAGCCCTCACTAGGTCCTTCCTAGCCACATTAGAGTCTTCAAGCATGAGTGATCGCCGGTCACCACCTCAAATGAGAAGGAGCTTGTGAGAGAGGTTTGAAGGTGAAAGAGGAAAAGGAGGAGCTTAAGCCCCATCTAGCTATGGCCATGTAGAGAGAGAGAGAGAGGGTGTTATGGGAGGAGACCAACTAGGAGAAGACAAGAAAGTGTGTGTATTCCTATCTACAGGAATAGTTAAAGAGGGGAGTTAAAGTGAATGGGGAATAGAGATAGTAGTGGAGTTAGATGTGGTCGTATGGATGAGAACGAGCCACGTCTGCGTCTGGAGCCATTGCTTCACCCGGACAAATGACTTGTAGTGATTCCCTAATTATATAATATGTTTTAGTGGTGATCGATCAATATCTCAGTTATGGATGTCACTAGTCCGTGTTAGCACGAGCACCCCCTCCCATCTGCCTTTCTTCCCCACGCATGCCCCAGTAGCCAACTTCTTCCCTACCTTTTCTTCCGCACGAGGCCAAGTTCACCAAGCCCTAGGCACCTCCATCCCACTGCACCTCCGCCTAGCAAACTGACTCCCGCAACAACTGCTAGCACTGTCAAGCTCCCTCTTCTTTCTTCACGAGCTTCGCACACCTCTCCTTCCTTAATGAGCTTCCCGATTCCACCACCGCCGGCTAACAATTCTCTTGCCGTTGTCCCCTCTTCCACACCACTGCTAGGAATGCCATGCCCAACCTAATATTTGGTTGCTTGACGTGACATGCCACCCGCTGCTACCACCCATCGCCCTTCTCTGAGCCATGGTTGGTGACACCATCATCCCGCCACCCAACGCCCTCCCTCTACAATGGGGAGAGGGAGCATAGTGAACCTATCCTGAAACCCTAGGAAATCCTAATGAAGGACTGAAACCGGCGACTAGAGGGGAGTGAATAGGAGTCAAATAAATTTTTCCTCAAAAACTCTTCTAGAACACTAGTGCTATAGAGCAAACAGTAAGTTCAAGAACACGCGAAACAGAATGACTGGAGCAGAAATTTCAACAACTCAAATAAGCAAAAATATTAAACTTAGTCATCAAGAAACGTGAATAACTTTAGAATTACTCATCCAAAATTGATGAAATTTGAATCATAGAAAGATAAGGTTCTTAGGGTCATGATGCCATAAGGAATTTCAAAATAAAGCCCAAAAGAGAGATCTATCTAGCTCAATATTCACACTGAACAAAAACAGTGCTTTTAGAAACTTGGCTGTCAAGAAACATCAATAACTTTTAATGTACTCATGAAAAGTTGATGAAGTTGAAATGTGGTAAGATAAAATCCTCAGGGTCATGATTCCAAAATAAAACCCACATTAGTGACCTATCTTGCTTAATTTTCACACTGCACAAAAGCAGAGATTTCAGAAATTTTGACCACAAAGAAACCTCAATAACTTTTGATCTATCTAACCAAACTTGATTAAACTTGAACCGTGGGTAGAAAATGACCTTAAGACTATGATTCTAGAAGAAATTGCAAGAATATGCCTAAGGTCTCAACCTTTCATGCAAATGGTTCAAGCTGCACCAAAAACAGAGATTTCAAATCAAGAACACAATGTTGCAAGCATAACTTGAGCAAAAAAGAGTTCTAATGGATCTTGCTGGGTTGAGACATAATTTAGACAAGTTCCTCAACCTCTTACACGTCCTAGATCTAAGAGAATTACAATGAGTAGGAGGAGAAATAAAGCTTAAGTTGCAAGAAAGAACCAAATAAAAATACAAAACATAAAATAATTTTAAAACATAGATGAACTTGATTCTTACATTGCTTAGAGAGGAATGGTTAGAAATCCACACTTCTAGGTGGGTAATGCTGAAAAGAGCATAAGAAAATCTAAAATCCTTCTCTAAGACTTGTATGAAGGAATCCCTCCACCTCTGAATTTATAGCACACTAAGAGTAATCTCCACTCTTGGATGACCTTCTTGGCCTTCAAGAAACCTCATCAAGAGTTGAGATTCACTCTCTCACTCATACATGGTTGGGGCAATCTCCACCCTTATATAACCTTCTTGCCTCAAGAAACCTCATCAAGAATTGAGATTCACCCCTTACTTATACATGGGCTAACCTGCAACCCAACAACATAACAGGTTTTAATTTTTTAACACTAACTTAACTACTACTCCACCCACGAGTGCTTAATCCAACAATCTTCCTTCGCTTAAGTATGGATTAAGTTAGCATCTCATCCATCCACTTGTCATCCTGGCTTGCAGCAACTCTCCAGCCTTAGTCATCTTCCAGCGTCACCTTGACCGTCTGAACCTCAGCTTTCCTAGCCCAGTCTCGGTCTCCTTCGCCTCACCATGACCAAGCTCTGAATTCCTGTAACCATTACAGACAAATAAAACATCACATAGCATTGCTCAACATAATATGCAACATGCATGTAATTAGCATTATACCGATAGCAGCCTAAAATTGCTAATTCAGTTTTCCTAGTCAAAAACAAACTCAGATAATTCGACACAAGCCTAAAATGTCAAATAATCATCACACATTTATGGGTTGACCTCTACATGGTGTCACACTAACCCTAAATCTCACCGCAAAAGCTATGGAGGTGAGAGTGTAGCTCTTCGCTATAGGAGCGAGGGAGAGAAAGAAGAGCAAGTGCCAACGAGGAAGGTAGGGAGAGAGAGGAGGGGAAGAATGAAGACTCCAGTCACCCGGTCACACATTTCTCCTAACTAGATCAATGCTCGTGCGTTGCTACGAAAAATAAAATTGGTAACGAAACATAAAGATCAGATAATAAAAGAAAATTATGCTACAAGATCAAACATCTATTTCTCCCAATTACAAAAGTTTTTATGGTTTTTTTTCGGTACCAATTAAAACCAAATATATTATACGTAGCAATATATATTACCAATCTCAAAAATCAATTATTTTTATCCCTTTTTGCAATTTATATTACCAGATCACGTTCCTCTTCCTCTCGCCATGCCCGTGAATCGACAAAGATATATAGAGTACAAAAAAATGATTGGTCTATTAATTGCCAAAG
Organism: Guadua angustifolia; assembly: GCA_036346375.1. Taxonomy (NCBI): domain Eukaryota; kingdom Viridiplantae; phylum Streptophyta; class Magnoliopsida; order Poales; family Poaceae; genus Guadua; species Guadua angustifolia. The sequence continues at coordinate 43,778,942 of CM070520.1, read as the reverse complement.
AATAATCAAGGATTTTGCTATAATAATTAGCCATATTTAGAGAGATATGACTGGCTATAAATCAGGAAAGAATAATTAGCTATAATGACCTGCCATTATTGGGGATATGACCGGGAGGGGGGCTAGGAAGAACGACGGACCGCTGCCACCAACTGCAAATTTATATTAGTAGAGACATGCTAGCAGGTGCGCATAAGCATTATCCATCTTTTCATCCTCAAAAATTTGTTGTCTTGCAGGATGAAATGTTAGTGTATGACTGCATGTTCATATAAAAACAGGAAATGTTAGCAAGTGTGGTACCATAATATCCTCTTGTTAGTTAATTGCAATGTTTTATTGTATTCAAAACAGGCCTTAACTCTTATCTCTCCAAGCCTGTGACTATGTCAGGGCCAGAAGGCCAAATCTGTGAGCCCGGCTCATTTTGTATAGTGTACTACACTAATTTGTCGCTTATTTATCTTTTCCGTGTACTACAAAATTGATCAAACATTTCCCTTAGAATGTTTAACTGTATTTTCATTTTCGACAAAAAAAATTAGGCCAACGATTTAATGGATGATGTTAACATGCGGAGGTTGAAACAACCATTACAAAATTACTACAGGATATAATCTTGCCGTTTCGAATTGGCACGTTCAAAACGTAGGAATTTCACACATGAATATGCGGAATTTCGTATCCCAAACGTTGCATAATTTACGGGCACCCTGTAAACTTGTTCAAGGAAAATTTCTACATGTACCTACTAGTATTCATTTGCGGGCCGAATTATGAAACCCGAGCACGGATTTTGGCCCATGTTTAATTGTTTTCGATTGTATGAATTGGTGGTTTCTGTTGAGATTTAATAGGACCCTCGGTCCTAACTATTCAAATATGTTTGGGCTCTATCTTATTGTGAACGAATCTGAATCTATCTCTTATAGATTTCTACTATAAGTATGACATCATATTATACAAAAGAATCAATCTAATAAAGAAAGAGTTTTGTCTCCCTATATCGAGTGTGCTCTCCGTGATCATTCTTGTTAATCGATAAGAGTATTATGTTTAATATATGGCGGTCTTCATCGCTTTACAACACGTTATTAGCACGAAACTCCCCAAGACCAATCAAGATCATCTACCTACATCAATTTACATTGCATCGAATTCGACTAGCATGAAATGCAGGCCCGTCTAAGGCCTAGCGCAAGTGGGCCGACCGCACAAGACCCCCAAATTTTTGGGGCTCCCAGCATATGTTGCACTATTATAGCCTGTTAAGGTTTCCGAGTTCTAATGCATCAACACATCATATTCTGCCGATTCTGTGAATCGCGTCTCGCATGAAGCCACCACGACAGGGTGTGCCGCCGTCATCCGCCGAAGCATGATCGCCATTCTCCAGTAGTAGCAGGTCAGCGCTAACAATCCAGCTGCTTCTTATGTGGTCTGTAGTTCTGTACTAATTCAATTATTCAAATCAGCGATCAATCTTAGGGTGAATATTTCTTGTCTTGCCCTTTAGAATATAATTTGGATATTTGTGCGTCGGTTCTACTAACTCCGCTTCATCGCATCAAGATTCGATTATGAGCAAATTGTCCCATTTATATTGGTTCCATGAATTGTCTTTTTTAGTTAGTTTTGTTGTGTTTGTGATTCATGAAACAGGGAGATCAATTTATTCATCATGTCTTCTAGAGTTAGAAAATATGATTCCGGTTATGACAAGCGCAAGAAGAAAAAAAAGACTAGAACAGTTCGTGCAGACTCAAAATTACATGTGGAGTTAAAGTTCCTCCAAAATTTTATCCCTAAGGAAGACATGAGCCCTCTTGATATTCTAAAGTTTGTGAAACGGATGGGTTGTTTTCCTAATGCCCTTATTGTATATAGAATTTTGTTGACTATTCTTGTGACAGTTGCATCTGCAGAATCTAAACTTTTAAAATTGAAGTTGGTAAAGTCCTACATACGCAGTACTATGACACAAGAAAGACTCAATGGATTGGTAACAATTGCACTTGAAAATGATGTTCTGGAGAAGATTAAATATGAAAATATAATTGAAGATTTCATTTCAAAGAACACCAGACACATGATGCTTTTTACTGTAAGTTAAAAAGATATCGGTAAGAAAGATTCACCCTTTACTCTTTTAACATTAATGCCTATTGTAGTTCTAAATATTGGGAAAAAACATATAGTTATATAATGGAATCACATTTTGGTTATTTGTATTTCCCTAGCATAAGGCCCCGTTTTGTATTTCGCACCAGGGCCTCAAAAACTTAGGTACGGCCCTGATGAAACGGTTATATCTACTACAAGCCGTACGTAAGTTCAAACCACATAAGTTAATCGCATATGAACAGTTTTAATCCTGCAAATTAATTTTTCCTAATTGCGAAGATTACTTGTTTAATTTGATTGGAAAATTAAGGCTTCTGTAGTTACTGTTTATGAACGAAAAATAAAATATTTTTATGCCAACTGTGCCCGTGTGCCTGCAGTGCCGGATGCGACCGCAGTCGCCCGCGCCAATCGGCTCCTACCGTCGCAGCGTCAGACATCACCAGCGTGTCCGCCCATCGTCGCACCAGCTCCCGCGTCGATCGTTGCCTGCCGTGCGCGTGCTTCCGTCGAGCGCTGTCACCATGGCCGCCGTCGCCCACCGATGCGGCCACCCGGCCATGCCTCCTTTCCACAACGCCGCACCGGCGCCTGTAGCATTATGGCCCGGCCGTGCTACCAATCGGCCGCGCCGCATCGGCTACGCTAGCATACAGCCGCGCTCCAACTAGGCACCATGTGGCAGGCAGTCGTGGTCCACATGGCTAGTGGACCGCGGCGCCTTTTTTGCAGGCCTTGTGGTCCGATCAGTTTTTCAAACAAAGAAAAAAAAAGGCAGAAAATAAAATAGATAATTTTGTGTTTTAACCTCCAAACGTTACGATTAATTTTGGCCGGCTATGAAAATTTACACTCTAGACCCTAAAGTTTTCAGCAATCCTGAAAAATAGCTAATAACTTCTGAAAATTTATATTAAAATTTTGAAATTGAATTTTAGGTATATGGGTTTTCATAATTTTTTAAAATCATAGACTTAGCACACATTGGAAGTTTTATATCTCTCAGTTTATTTTTTTTATGGCATAATTCCATGTTTATTCATGCTATATTTATTTTTTCTGTTATTTATCAATTCTGAAAATTACTTGATAGTTGATAGAAAATTATGAAAAATGCTACAAAATTTTTAGAAAATTTTAGATAATTATCTACTGAATAGATATAGACCAAACTCTATTGATTCAAGAGTGGGCATGCAACAATTTGTTTACCAGTAATAAAATTCAATTTTGCTTGCATATAGGATATGTCGAATATCACAAAGAGAGAATTAATTGAGCTTGCCTTGAATGCCAGCAATTACCTAATATGGACAATAGTTACCAAAATAAACCTGACAATTCGATCTTTTGGAGATACTATTATCTAGTCTGAAGCGGGTACCCTTGCTCTTCTTGAAGCCGCCAAGTGTGCGGTTCTGCACTTCTTTAGACAACATTTTCATCTGGAGTTAATGGCCGAATATTTGATAGAGGAGGACCCGCTGGCACTATATAATTCCCTAATTGAATGATATAATCAACAATGATCTGTCCTAATGTTAGAAGTACAGCGCGAGTAGACCTTCCCACGCTTTCAGGATTTCATAATCGTGGCAGTAAACAACTCTGGCATGCACAAGCTTGTCTCCAAACTATGTTTTTGTAACTAGAAAGTTGCAGATGTTGAAATAGTAGACAAGATATTGTGCACCTTCCACCCTAATATGAGAATACTGCAGCAACAGTACCATCATGCCTAGTACCATAAGCACTATAAGCTTATCTGTATTTTATTAGAAGCAGAAAAAAGATAAACTCTTAATAAAGAATCATCACATCCTCCCTAATAGAACTCATACAATGCCCAAAACATATGTAAATGCTCAATATGTTAGCAATAGCCATAGCCACGGAAAGGTCAAAGGCATAATGGGGAATGGAACAATGGCAAAATATAGAACGAAAGAGATAAGCCTTAGTGAAAAAGTAGAGGGAAAGGATCAGAGAGTTTTTAGAAACAAGACTCACCCAACAAGGCTATAAACCCTGCCCTGACAATGTCGGCTTGCCATCAAGCTAATGTGTCCCTCAACAACGCGCGGCCCACAGCCATGCTTCCACTACGCACCATGTGGTAAGACACTATGGGCACACGGCTAGTGGACCGCGGTGACCTAATTAGTTTTTCAAAGAAAGAAAAAAGGAAGAAAATAAAATGTGTAATTTTGCATTTTAATCCCAATGTTATGGTTAATTTTGGCCGGCCTTAGAAATGTACACTCTGGACCATGAATTTTTCGGTAATTCTGAACAATAGTTAATAAATTCTAAAAATTTATATTAAAACCTTGAAATTGAATTTTTAGGTATATGGGCTTCTATAAATTTTGTTGAACCTTAGACTTAGCACACATTGAAAGCTTCATATCTATGGATTTATTTTTTATGCCATAATTCCATATTTATTCATGCTATATTTATTTTTTCTGTTATTCATCAATTTTGAGAATTGCTTGATAGCTAACAGAAAATTATGAAAAATACTAGAAAATTTTGGGAAAATTTTACATAATTATCTACTAAATAGATATAGACCAAACTATAGTGATTCAAGAGTAAGCATGCAATATATTGATTTTACCAAAAGTAAAATTCAATCTTGCTTGCATATAGGATATGCCGGATATCATAAAGAGGAAATTTATCGAGCTTGCCTTGAATAGCAGCAATTACCTGACTTGGGTAATGAATGCTAAAATCAACCTGATAGCTCAATCTCTTAGAGCTTCTATTACCCATCTTGAAGCTGGCACCTCTGCTTTTCTTGAAGCCGGCACCTCTGCTTTTCTTGAAGCCGCCAAGTGTGCGGCTCTACACTTCTTGAAGGCATCATATTTATCTAGACTAGAAGGTGAGTATTTGATGAAGAGCCATTGGTACTATAGAATTCCCTGAATGAACGATATAACCAGCAAAGATCCTCCTGTTGCCAGAAGCACGACATGAGTGGATCCTCCTACACCTTTTAGGATTTTAAAATTTTGGCGGTATATAGCTCTGCTTCACTCAAGCTTGACTCCAAACTGCGTTTCTGTAACCAAAAAGTTGTAGATGCTAAAGTGATAGACAAGACATTGTGCACCTTCTACCCCAATATAAGGGGGAGATTGGCGCCAACGACACTCTTTAAAATTCGTGATTCACTTTTATGACACCCTGACCCACTGTCATACACTCAGATGGACCCACATGTCATAGACACATCGCTAAAAACCAATGAATTGAATGTCACTGGACTAATTTTTCCCAATATAAGGATACTATAGTAATAGTATTATCGTGCCAAGTATCAGAAGTATTTTGAGTTTATCTGTATTTTGCTAGAAGTAGAAAAGCATGATGAACTCTTGATCAAGAATCATCATATCTTCCCTAATGAGACATATGGAATACTAGAACATGCAAATGCTCAACAAGTTAGCAACATCCACAATCACAGAAAAGGTCAAAGGCATAAAGGGGAAAATGGAGAATGATAGAATACAGAAAGGAAGAGGCAAGCCCTAGTGAAAAAGTAGGGGTAAAGGATTAGAGAGCTTGCAGAAGCAAAACTCAGCCAACAAGGTTGCAAACCCTGTACAACTTTAATTTAGGTATGGCTGAAGTGGCCATTTGTTGTGCAACTGTCATATCCCGAAGCATTTGGTAGACCTTTACATACTATCAACTAAACAAAATCAACAAGACCTAGGGGAACATTGTTGAGGCACACTTTACTATTCAGCTTGTTAACATGGACGCTAAAAGTGTGATGATATGATTCTTGATCCTTTTGAGCTTGAGGAGTCCCAAAAGGACACCCACGACTCATATGGATATCTGAATTAGTCTTCTAAATATTTCTTTACTTTTCTAGTCGATGTCACATATTCCTTATGAGTGTCCTTATTAGTTTAGTTTTTTAGTTCCCAAATGAACATTGGTCTACGCTCTGTTGAGAGATTATCATTTAAATTTAAATTGTTATTTCCCAGGAGATTTGTTTTGTTATGATATATTTATTCTATATTTTGTAATATGTTCATGATGCAACAATTGCTTGATTGTTAAACCATACTTCTATTTAGAACAATGTATAATCAAATGGCGAGGGAGGAAATTTATCTAGTAGACAGTTGCACCACAAATACAATTTTTAGGGAGACCAAATATTTTCAGACTTTAACTAAGAAAACTAGAAATATTATTGCTATCACCGAAAGTGATGCCCTCATAATTGGCACTACAAGAGCCTTCATAGTCATCCCTACAAGTACTTGTATAATAATAGATAATGTCCTATTACACCCTGAGCCCAATCATACTATATTGAGTTTTAAACACATCCGTCTGAATGGTTTTCATATGGAGATAGGAAATGAGGATAGTACAAAATACCTATTCATGATTATGTTTGACGTCTATAATAAACATGTGATTGAAAAACTCCCTTCCTTATTCTTTGGATTATATATAACCTGAAGTTTATGTTGTGATGAAAACTATAATTAAAAACCCAGAAATATTTAAGATTTGGCATGATTGGGTGGGTCATGTTGGGTTGAATATAATGAGAAAAATTATCAATAATTCTAATGACCATAGTATAAAAACTACAAACTTCTCTAAACCTGAATGTTTCTTATGCCCTGCTTGTACTAAAGGGAAGCTCATAATTAGACCCGCTCACCTAAAAATTAGGGGAGAATCACCAAATTTCTTGGAAAGCATTTAAATTGATATTTGTAGTCCTATCTAGCCCCTATCAGCCTCTTCAAATACTTTATGGTACTAATAATGCTTCTACTACATGGTCTTGCATATGTCTCTTATCTACTTGGAACTATGCTTTTGCTAAATTAATTGCTCAAATTACTAAATTAAGAGTCTATTTTCTAGAAAAAATGATTAAGTTTATTTGAATGGACAATACTAGTGAGTTTACATCAAAGGCATTTAATGATTAATGTATGGCTTTGGGCATTAATGTAGAGTATTTAGTACCTTATGTCTATACATAAAATAGCTTTGCAGAGTCATTTATTAAAAGAATAAAACTTATTGCTAGGCCGCTCTTATAGAATTATAGGTTACCCACCAGTTGTTGGGGCCATACAATATTGCACGCTACTATATTAATTTATTTTAGACTAACGGCATATTACAAAATTCCTCCTTTGCAGATAGTGTGCAGAAAAAAACCAAGTATTTTTTATCTGCGAAAATTTGGCTGCATTGTTTATGTACCAATCTCATGATCACAACGTATAACTATGGACCCTCACTGAAAATTAGGGATCTATGTAGGTTATAAATATCCATTAATTATTTAATACCTAGTGTCACGATCATGATCGCCTGACCGCAGAAGTGTATAGGGGTTGGTGTGAATGCAGGACCCAGAACTGGCTTCGCTCACCGAGGAAACGGACTCACTGCTCCAATGGTCGGAGGAAAGAGGAAAAGAGGAAAAGAGGGAGACACCGAGAATTATACTGATTCGAGCCCCTAGAACAGGTAATAGCTCTACTCCAGTCTTGCCCAGAGGCGGAGAAATTCACTATGTTTGAGTACCAGGGATGCTCTCTAGCTCGAGCTTCTGTAGTCTGAGTGTGTGTGTGTCGTGAAATGCGAGGCTTGAGTGTTTGTTCTGCCCCCTGCGTTCGTCCTAGGGGGTTTTATGCCTCTCCCGATCGTTACTAGAAACGGCCGAAGAGATTCCCGGAAGAGTGGCTTCATGCGCACTAAAGTTGGATCATAACCTCCTTGGGATTGTTGCTCATGTCTGACTTGACTCCATCATTTAAGGATCTTGGTAACCGTCGGCGTGAATATTCGACCTGGATCCCCGAGCTCGATCCCCCTGGATGGGAGCTGGTTCCTTACCCCCTAGCCCAAGGTCGAGCGGGAGTCGTGTGGTCAACGACGCGGTCAGAGGTCTATCTCATAGCTCGAGCTCGAGCTAGGGGTTTGTTGACTGATCCGTTGACCAGACAGGGGTTTTTCAGTCCCCGACACCTAGAGTCTATGATATAAGATCTGTATACGGCTAGGTACATTGGTTGTATTTTGAGGATAATTTTTTGGCATTAATGGGAGAAACGTACCACACTAAAGTATGCTGGAAAAAAGACTGGAATGTCACTGGCATTCAGTCATTAGACTCACACACTAAAGAATCATAAATCTGCAACAAATAGCTAATAATTTGTCAGATGCCTTTACTGATCATAAGGAGATAACAAGATCTCATATACTTGTAGTAAATGCACCTAAAAGAGTGGAGATATCCTAGAAAGATATTGAATCCACTCTTTCCCTCATGATAAGAAGAGGGGGATGCCTCTAAATGCGTGGACTCAATTCATGGAGACGTCCACAAAAATAGAGAACCGAATAAGTGAGAATACTACCTAAGACAGTAGAAGAAGCTTAATCTGATATTGAGAAAATTCCTAAAGTGAGTCATCCTGAAGATGGTAACCACAACCCTGAAGTGATCTATCCTAAAGTTGATAACCCAGAAATATTTGTGCATAAAATTTGACTCTATTAAGTTAGAACGCTTGGATACCAATGTTGTAGGAAATCACGAGAAGTTGAAAGAAATTAATAAAAAGATTTCTACTAATTATATCCATTAAAGAAGTTATATAAGAGAAAGACTATAATTATCGACACATATTTTGCTAAAAAGTTAGTAAAACTCTTGATCTGGACCTAGAATCAAAGTCTATGGTAGAGTGCTTGAAGTGCTTAGATTAGATCAAATGGAAATAAGCAATTTACGATGAAACTTACTCTACTATAATGAGTGGAATAATGTGATGATATTTGATATCAATAGCAGCTAGCTTAAACTTATCAATGCAATTGATGGATATAGTGATCACATATTTATATGGATCACTAGATACAGATATTTATATAAGAGTCCTTGAAGAGTCAAAATTCTAGATCCTAATAAAAGTAATCACAATATGCATAGCATCAAACTGCAGAGATCGCTATATAGATTAAAACAATCGGGCAAAATATGGTACAATTGACTTAGTGAGTTCTTTCTAAAGAAGGGATACTTCAATAATGATTATTGTCCTTGTGTGTTCATAAAGAAATTTTAGAATTGATTTTATATCATTTTAGTCTACGTTGATGATCTGAATATTATCGAAACCACAAAGAAAATAAAGAAAGCAAGTTCTTACCTTATGACAGAGTTTGAGGCCAAAGATTTGAGCAAAGCCAAATATTATTTAGGCCTATAGTTAGAGCATTTCATAGAAGAAACTTTAATACACCAGTGCACTTATACCAAGAAAGTATTGAAAAAATTAATATAGATAAATCTCATCCTTTGAAGACCCCCATGGTAGTGAGACCCCTTAAAGCGGACAAAGACCCAGTCAAACCAAGTATAAAAAATGAGAAAGTCTTCATCTGTAAATTTACTAGTTAGACACAGTATAGTTCTAACCAGAAGGCATTGAATTGGTGTCAAGACTTTACTTAGATATCTCCAAAGTACACAAGATCTTGGCTTATTTTACACGAAGGAGTAAGGCTTAACCATTGTGGGATATGCAGATACCAGCTATCTGTTTGATCTTCATAATACCGAACCTTAGATTGGATTTATGTTTCTCTGCTGTGTTTTGGATGGTATGATTTTGTGGTTTCAACCCTTAACTCCTATAGTTAGCTACAGTGGCAGAGCCAGGATTTGAGTAAGTCTCGGGCAAAAAATAAGCGACTATTACTAACGTCAAAAACTAGGGACATTGAGGTAAACAAAAGTACAACACAAATACACAATCAAAAATAAATTTGAATTGTTGAAATGTTAAGCATGGAATTCAAATTTAACTAAATCAATCTATTTTGCATACAGTTTGGTATAAAAGCACAATCCAAATTATCATACTTTCCAAGCTTAAACAATATATTTAACTACATATCTAAAAACAGAAAGAATGGGGTTACCTTCTTAACAACAGAGCTGCAAAGCCTTTCAAGGCATGGAGTAGAGTCCAAATTAAGTCTGGGTTGTAAGGCATTGATGATGACAGACTCAACAATCTGTAATATGCAAGAGAAAAAATAATTCAGGCTGGATGTTAAAAGTGGTAGGTGGCATATAACCTTGTTTGTCGTAGGTTTACAAAAGTACTGACCAATTGATCATGATAAGTCCATAAAACATTCACAATGACCAATTGATCCAATTGATCATGATAAGTCCATAAAACATTCACAATGGAAGACAGACATTTAGCACTGGATAGAGATGGGTCATCCTATATGAGAAGACAGTGCCAATAAGTAAATCAAGTGATGACTATATATATAAACTACAAAAAATTCATAGATACAACTTTCATTTTTCACATAGTAACAAATAGAAACCCAGGTCCCCTCTTCATTTCTCTCTTCTACTCTTATAATTGACTCTCCATCAAAAGATTTGAGAATTTAACACATTCATCTGTTCAACAAAACAGACAAAATAATGGAATAGTTGGGGGTGAAAAATCAAGGCAAAATGTGTTGTCCCATTCCTTATGCTGATTCCTTCTTGTATGGCATATGCATATCAGCATATGGAATTGAGCTGTCTTGATACCAAAATCAAAATCTCTAGAAAGAATGATTCAAACAATACTGGAGCAGCCCTCTCCATCATCTGTAAGACCTCAATTTCAGTGGGCAGTGACGGGATTGCTCCTTTCTTTGTGGTGGTGATTGCTCCACATGCATTGGCAAAATTAATGACCTCCTCAAGCCTCTTCTGATTCTACACAATCAGCAGACATCGAATTAGCTCCTGATCCAACTGCAGTTTTGATTTGAACAGAGAGAGAACAATCAGCAATAAAATAACCAATTCATTAGACAATAAATTGCACAATGTCTTCCTGGTCCCAGATGCTCAAGACCTGGGTGCGGCCTCCTCACGGGATGGCCACAATGTCTCCCTCATGTTCGGGTCATAGGAGAGCAGCGCAACAGCGGGCCAAGGGCGGCGACTGGTGGGCAACCGTGGGCGAGATCAGCAGAGGCCCACGCGGAGCGGTGCGCTACTGCACGTCTGTGCCAGGTTGCCGATTGCCGAACGCCAGTGTTGCCAGGGACGGGGAATGGATCTTGCCTCTAGAAGTCCAAACTCTAGTCTTCCAGGCTCTAGCAGTGTGGTGGGTTGAACTGGGGTCAGGGGCGACAACCGACGGCCAGCGAATAGGCGGAATCGGTGGCCAGGGCAGTGGCGACGGCGGCCTGTGGCGAACTCCTAAGCTATCGTGCATGGATGGCTAGGGCTCCCCATTCCTGAGCTTCTCTAGTTGGTCTAGATTAGGTCGGGACGCCGGCCTCGAGCCTAAATCAGAGTTGAGCGGTATTTTTACAATGTTATTTGGGTTAGGCCCTAGTGACGTGAGCCTAAGCTCCACCTCTAGTTAGCTAGCAATTGAAGTGGACTAGGTCACTAGGAAGATCAGGAGTCCACGTCCAAGGCGCATTGCACATTGGCGGTCGACGGCCTCGCACGAGACGCCACGTGGTGCGGCATGTACCCGGGTGGGCCTCCCTCGATTCTACGATGAAACCTACTACCTAGACTCGCGGCCAACACCAACGGTAATCCGCGCTGCCATCAGCCCATCACACACCGTTCCACACCACGAAACTACGCCCTACCGTCCGATCGATCCTAGTATGCCACTGTCCTCTCTCAAAATGCGCCCAGCATCCCCATACTTTTCGTACGCATAACTTGACAATGTTAGCTACCTGACGGTGGGCTATTCCTTCCTTGGGTCCACCACCCAGCGGGAAAGCGAGCAAACGGACGGCGAGAGGTTGGTCCAGCCCACATCGTGGGACCCGCGCGTCAGGGACCCTTGGCTTTGTCGCTTCAAACCGTCACGCGAGAGGTTTAAAACCGGGAGACGGAGAGACGCCACGAGTGCTCGCCTCTCCTTTCCTTCTCTCTTCGCGACTTGCTCCCTCGTCTCCTCGCATCGTCTTCCGTTCGCTTTGGCCGATCGAGTCGAGGCGATCGCGTCGCATCCGAGAGAGAGGCAAAACCCTAGGAGTCAGGAGCTCCTCCCTCCAGATCCCTCTGAACGGTCCAGAAGCTCCCGGCGGCGGAGCAGATGCAGGGAGGCAGCCACTTGCTCCTGGAGGAGCCCGTCCGACTCGCCTCCGTCCTCGCCCCCGCCAAGCCCGTAAGCGCCTGCTCTCCATTTCTCCCTCTCCCCGTCTCGATCGATCTCGAACTCTGCGTGCCCGTATCCGTGCGGGTGCGGGCGCGCGTGGTGGATTCGGGCTTGTTCATCTGGGTGTGGTTAACCGTGTGTTCGTTTTGGGTTGGTTCGTTCGATCCGATTTGGTGGTGTGCGGAGAGGCGGGGGCGGGTGGGGGGTCGCGGAGATGCGGGTGATCTGCTTCGTCGAAATGTCAGTGATTTGCGTCGCGGACGAGGGAGGTCGGGCGGGATTGTGGAATTTGCGGTGTGATCTGTGAGGGCACAAATTTGTGAAAACGGTGTGGATTTTTTATGTGCAAAACGAATCGTGTTATTTCATATTTTCAATTGGGAGGATTTGGATGCGTAGGATTATCTCTGAAATGGAGCATTGTTTTGGTTTGGTTTTGGGGATGCTGGATTGTGAACCCTTACCCGCCTACTTGTGCCCATGTGCAGAAAGTATTCCCATCCCTCACCAAGATTGTTGGGACGCTTGGGTCCAATTCGCACTCGGTCGAGGTTATTGAAGAATGCCTCACCGCTGGGATGTCAGGTTTAACCACAACTTCTTTTGTAGTAACTCGATTTAGTGAAACGGGTCTAGTCACAATTAGGTTGCTTTTGTTATGACGATGATGATGATCTCTGTATGTCTCCTTTCTGCAGTCGCACGGTTTGATTTCTCATGGATGGATGCTACGTATCATCAGAAGACCCATGACAATCTGAGGAAAGCAGCACAGAATCAAGAAGTTGTGCCCTGTAAGTTGACAGCTTCAATGTTCCATTCCAGCTCCTCTCGAAATGTTGATGATGTATTGTTTTTACTTTAGTCAATAGCTTCCTCACAAAAAAAGAAAGAAAATGTTTCTGTGTGATCCTTCATGTTACTTTGTGAGACATGTTTTCCACTTCCATTGATTTGGTGGGATCTATTATGGTTTACTTGTTCTGTTGTTCAGAATCACTTTCAAAGTGATATGTATTTATTGTTTAAATTCAGTTTCAGCAGTAAGCATTGAATGTTTGGAATATTTTTGTAATGGTTTCTCTGAACTCATTTTGCTCTTCTAATGGGCTTATGTAAATGCTTAGATACATACACATCACATTTTCTATAACTAGACGTGTACACAATACAGTATCATTTGCCTTCTGTGGTAAATGTTTTTCGCTGTTCTTATTTACTTTATGATTGTCATTCTTAGTTACCTTGTGCTGTTACATAAGGAAATTTTGCAAACCTCTTCCTCACATATGGGCTTTATTCATTTAAAATCTGCTTTGACCAAGTTTCCATTTTTTAGTTCCATGTGCGTATGCCTTGCCATATGATTGCTTTGATTTTCTGCAAAATGATTTGTTAGTGAAATGCTAAATATAGCTAACTTTGTTCATTTGAGATATATACTATTTGGAAATGCCTGTTTAAATTTACTTTGCCTATGTTCATACTGCTTTCCTCATTGGATTTTTAAAAAGTATTCCGTGAGTTAGTGTACTGAATACTGAAGTTTAAATGCGATAAACACCTGGTGATTTGAGGTGGTGACCATCCGCTCTCATATTGCAATTATGCACTTATTTTGGAATAGTTGCAAATTTACAAATTTGTATCTCAACTGTTCATGCCTTTTCATTATCGTATTTTGGTTGGATTTTGTGCATTCTTCTAATGTGGTTGTACTGGTATGTGATGCCATTGTTTTCTACTTTTGAGATTGGTGCTAAGAGGCATATCCTATTAATATCTAACTTGATCTTATTATGCATAGGTAATGCTGGATACACTGGGTCCAGAAATTCAGGTTCACAATACTACTGGTGGACTGATTGAGTTGAAAGCTGGAAATCATGTCACAATAACACCAGATCTTTCTAAAGCTCCCTCAGCTGATATCCTACCAATTAAATTTGGTGATCTTGCAAAAGTAAGTGGATAATTTGGAAAATTTAAGATGTGAAGTGTTACTTTAGTATTTATTCTTGAAATATTGTGATATTTATCTCTATTCATTCCTGTTGATGTGTTTCTTTTGCTTTTGCACAACTGCATCTAACATGCTGGCATTGAAGTAAAATTCTTGCATATTTATGCAGTTAAAAATCCATTAATACTTTTCTATTCTGCCAGTGAATATACTTGGTATTTATTTTTCTGCTACTTAAAACTCAAATTCTTAAAATACTGCATATTTGACTGTATTTTATTTTTCCGTGAATTTAGGTTGTCAAGAAGGGTGATACTCTTTTCATTGGTCAATATCTCTTCACAGGAAGTGAAACAACGTCTTTGTAGCTTGAGGTGTGTGAATTTGTAAATTCTCCTCAAATTCATTCCATTTTGCAATATTTTCATCTCTGTATATGCTGTAATCTACAGGTTCTGGAGACTTCTGTTGAAAATGTGATTTGTCATGTGAAGAACACAGCTACACTTGCAGGGCCCATTTTCACTCTGCATGTTTCATAAGTCCATATCAGTTTGGCCACTTTGAGTGAATATGATAAACAGGTATTGCGGACTACCTCTAAGTTTATTTACATTACTGAGCTATATGTTGTCAATAACTTGTCGCTTTATGTTTTGCCAGTACAAAATATTTTGGCTAGCAATTTTTTTGTAAAACAGCAATGGCAGTCCTGTTTCAGGTCTGAAGTAATGTAATTTTTTCCCATCGATTTTTCTTTTGAGAGTTTCTGGCTTACCTGCACTCAACCTGAGAAAGCTATGTTGTTCAGTGAAAGAGAACTTGTGATAACCTGGGGGGTTATCAGTTTAATTAAAAGATTAATTAAACAATAAAATATGATTAGGCAAGATAATAAAATGTATGGATTAGAGAGTGCCGTCAGTCCTGCAGCAAAAGGTATCACTCATCAAGGTACCCGACCTGTCCGGGACTCAGACAGGCACTTTTCGCTAGTTTTGGGGTTCATCATTCGGCGCTTCAGAAGTTACCTGGTACGGTATGCGGGTACTGTTAGTAATGTTAACGATTTCATTTAATATGTTTAGATAGGATTGTAATCTCCTGTATTTGGCATCCTACTTTTGGTTGCTTTCAGTTTCCTTTCTGTTAGGCTGGCATCTTACTTTTGTCAGGATTCAGTTTCCTTTGTCAGGTTTCTGTTTTCTTGTTTCTATCCTTGAGATAGTCTCCCCTGTATAGCACTTATACTTGTATAAATACAAGGGTAAGCGCAGGCCCTACAGCTGCGCGGGTTTTCCCAATTCTTTCTCTCTTTCATGGTATCAGGAGACTGGGTTCTCTAACCCTAATCCCGCCGCCAGCTCTTCCTCAGCCGCCATGTCCTCCCTCTCCTCTGATTCTTCCCCAACACTTCATCCCCCCGCTCTGGGTGTCGTCGCCACCGGACTTCCTGGAGTTCCAGCAGTCGCCGACGTCCCTCTTCCCAATGGAGGGGCTGCTCTCTTTTCTGCTACGCGTCTTCAACTCCCTGTTCTGCTGGATCTCAACGCCAGCAACTTCACCAAGTGGGATATCTTCTTCAAGGCACTGCTTGGTCGCCATGGGCTTCTCCATCACGTCGATGGATCAGCTCCTGCTCTTCCCACTAATGCAGTCTGGGTCTCCGATGACTATGTCGTCTCCTCTGTCATGTATGGCTCCATGACTCAAGAGGTCCTGGATATCATCCTCGACAAAGGATGCACCACCTGTGCCCTCCGGCTTGTCTTCTGAAGATCTCTTCGTGGCAACAAGGAGAGCCGTGCATTTCGCTCCTTGCCGCCTTCCATCTCCAAAGAAGGCGATCTTTCCATCACCGCATACTGCAAGGAACAAAACCCCTGGCCGATGCTCTTCGCGACACCGACTCTCCGGTTGAGGATCGTACTCTTGTCCTCAATGTTCTACGGGGCCTGAACAAGACCATGACAAATGCTGCCACTGTCATTGCTATTATGTCGCCGTTTCCGAACTTCGTCAACACCCGAGCCGCCCTCCTCAAAGAAGAAATGCGTCTTGGCTTGGCTGCTCAAACAAAGGCTGCGGCTGCCCTCCTCACCACCACCAACAAGTCGTCCGCCTGCTCCGGTGGTTCCTGCCGCACTGAGGGCTCCTCTTTCGCCAAGCCAAAGCCTAAGTGGAAAAAGAAGGGCAACAAGTCTGCTGCTTCTCCGACCACCTACATCTCTCCTGCACGCGGCTCTCTTCCTCCAGGCCCCTAGTATTGCTTCAGTCCTGGCCAGGGGCAGTGGTCCATGTCTCCTCGCCCTGAGCCGACGGGACATCATGGCTCTGGCATCCTCGGTGCTCGTCCTCAGGCTTTTGTCCGCAGTACTCCTTTGACGCCCAACCCACTTGGGACAGTACCAGCTTCATCTCTGCAATGAACAATCTCCAGTTGGGAAATGGCAACTGGGTCGTTGATTCAGGTGCTTCTGCTCATATGACTCCTGATGACGGTATCCTTCAAACCCCTACTTCTTCCTCAGCCTCTGTTACGGTTGGCAATGGGCATTCTGTTCCCATTCTTTGTTCTGGCTGTGCCACCCTCACTTCTCCTTCTGGTTCCACTTTCAAACTTAATACCGTTCATCATGTTCCTTCCCTTATACATAATTTGTTATCAGTTCGCCAATTTACAAGCGACAATTTTTGTTCTATTGAATTTGATCCTGTTGGTTTCTCTGTGAAGGACTTACGAACGAAGGCTATTCTTCATCGTTGCAATAGTGGGGGTGATTTGTACACCTTCGCATCCACCATACCTCTGCTGCCGCACTCTGCCTTCGTGTCTTCCTCCGTCTCCTCCGACGTCTGGCATCGTGTAACATCCCCAATTTCGGGTTTCTGCTAAAAACTAATTTAAAATAATTAAATTCAAATTTGGATCTTTCTCAATGTTATATTTAACATGGCATCCATATCCCTCCAATATTCGGACTTCATTTCATCTCCGTCTGCAAAAGTCGGAATTCGAGATGTCGGTCCTTACCTGAAATTTCACCTGCGTTCCAAAATACTCCAAAAATCCCAAAACCTATTGAATTAGGTTCCAAATATTCCAAAACATTTTTAGGAATTTTCTCAAGATTTTGGGAATCTCTTTGCTATTTTATCTCTCGCGGTCTTTCATCAAATTCAGTTTATCCGTTCCGGAATAACCTAAATTCCAAAATTCAGTAAAACTAATTTTATTGGGTTCCAAATAATCTCTAGTATTTTTTAGGAATTTTACAGGATTTTTAGATCATTTTTGCTATTTTATTTCTCGCGCTTTTGTCCCTTCATTTCTTCCAACCAACGAGAAATCGACACGTGGCAAGTATCGTTCATCTTCTTCCACCTCCAGCCAGCCACTTCCAAAGAGCACGTTTCATGGCTTTCCAAATTCAAATCATCATAACTTCTTATTTCCTCCACCAAATCATGCGTGGCTGGATTCATTGCGAAGAGGGAGATGAGGAGAACCCATTTTCCATGACCATTCATCTTTTAACTCGCTGAAATTAGATTAATTGAGTAGAAACCGAAATGCACTCAAACTTCAATAACTCGGCCGTTTCTCAACGAAACGACGAGCTTCCACTTCTCAAACGTGCGTATCGACGTCCTCTACCCCGTGCTCACCTTGCCCCATTGTTCTTGTGCCGTCCTCCAAAGACACCGGCGAGCCATCTCTTGCTCCGGTGAGTTTCTAGACAAACCAACCGCGTCACTTTGTGCCCCTTTCTTCCAGGAACACAACCATTCAATCGGATTTGATTTTCGTTGCAGTTTGACCCCGGATTTCGAGTTTGTTCGTCGTCGGCCGTCACTCCGTTCGTCGTCGATTTCTTCCGATTGGGTACGAACCAATTCAATTCCTTGCACCCGTAGACTCCCCTTGATGCTAGCTACACCGTGCTCACCTTAGTTTCGAGAAATTTTGCATTTTCGGGTGAGTTTGAACGTCATGCTGACGGCTCGTTTTTAGTCGCCGGTTTTCTTGTCGTCGTGGCTTCGCCGTGCCTCGCCGCCGCCCTTCGATCGCCGCCTCGCCGCCATCTTCTGCGGCAGTGTCTGCTCCGCGCCCTCGCCTCGCTCTCGTTCGCTCGCCGCACTGTCGCCACCGCCACGGCGACTAGCCGCCCCCATCATCGGCGGCCGCCTCCCATGAAGTTCTTCCCTAACCGGTTGGCTCCACTGCTGCTCCCTTTTGGTCAGGCGTTGCTGCTGCTCTCTGTTTCTCTGTTTCAGTCAAATGGTTAAGAAGGCCAAGACAATGACCAGTTGGACCCGCATGGAAGAGACTCAAGAAAAATCAGGAAAACAGAGAAAAGAAAGATTCCGCGGAATATTCCTCGGTTTTCCGATTTTCAGGATTTCCAAAATTCAAACGCTTATATCTTTTCCGTCCGAACTCGGATTGACCCCATTCAAATTTCTAAATTCATATAAATTCATCCTCTATCTGCCAGTATTTTTATTATAATTTTTAGTTTCTGTTTAATTTATTTTATTCTTTTCGTGCCTCGTTTTGCACGTAGTCCAAGAAGCGGTTGTCGTTGCCGACGAGGGAGAAGACTTTCAGAGCAGTGCAGCGGAACTCGTCGACGAAGGCAAGTCTCCTTGACGCACATTGATCCTATGGTTTGCAAATGTTTTACAAAAGTTTTACAACATGCATTGCTATTTATATAAAGATGATGTTAAATATAGGTTGGTAGTTAATTCAATTGATAATACCACCTTGATGTTGAAATCCATGTTCATTTGTAACCCTAGGTTGCTGCGATATATCATGATCATATTAGGTTGTGATATATTTTGTTTAGTGCGTTAGATGAGCTTAGTTGCGGAATTGATTAAATTACCTATGAATGGGTTGCTTTGAAAATGTTGTTGAAATGTGTTTTATTGAAATCAGTAGCAAAGGTTTTGTTCTTGTGGCTGCAAAATAAAAATAAAATAAAAATGGTTTAGATTCAAGGAATGGTTTGTCGGGTGGGTGCGGATGGAGCACCGGTTCTGCTTTGTGAAAGCCGCCTAATCAATTTAAGGACCGACGCTATGACCCCCCATTCTAAGCATTACCGTGCAACCACATGTCAATATGGGCTCGACCGGCTGAATAATTTGTAGAAACTTAACTTAGACTCACCAGATGGTGGAATGTGGGTGCCGGATGGAGGCGGTCGATTTCCACACTCAAGAAGAAGGGCTTTATATCAAGCGATGGAACCCTAATAGCGGTGAAACCTCAACGGGAGTCAAGTTAGGCGATACATTGTAAAGGCCTTGTCATGATATCTCGGTAGCACACCTAAGGAAGTGTGTTAATAGCTTGGCATCAAGAGAATATCATGTCTTGTGGGTAAATCAGACACCTATGCAGAGTTAAAACTATTCGAATAGCCGTGCCTACGGTCAAGGGCAAAGCGAAGAATGCTTTCATACTGGTAGACTTGGTTTTGGTTTTAAAAAGAATAACTGATGTTTTGTTTTGGGATTCGGGAGTAGATGGAACTCTTGGATGTTTATTTGGCGGATTGAGCCAATCAGGTAGATGGAACCTGTTTTGATCATGACGGATGGAGTCATGTGTTGGTTTACCTTAATCTTTTAAATGTGGCGGATAGAGCCTTTATACTAGTGATGGTGGATAGAACCTTCACTAGAATATTAGATAATTCAATTGTTAAAATAATTGTTTAAAATGTGCTTTGTGAAAAATATTATTAAGTATGGTTTGATGAAACTTGGCTTTATGCAAAAGAACCCTATTAAGCCTTTCCTTGGAAAGCCTTACATGTTGCATGTTCCCAGACTTGCAGAGTACGTTTGTACTCACATGCTACACAAAATTTTTATCATCAGAGAACTACCAGGATGCAGTTGAAGATGACGAATTCTATACCGAGGAGTTTGATGAAGGTCGCCAAGATAACTAAGCGCGTGTTCCTAGTCGTCGCCTATGGTGTCTTTTGGGTTTTATCCTTCTGTTATTTGTTTCCGCTGCTATGAACTCAGGTCATGTGACCTGGAAATGTAATAAATAGCCATGTGGCTAATACTTTATATTTATGCAATTACTTTGTTCAGTTTTGGTTATGATTATCACTGCTTCACTGTGTTTACTAGCAACTGATCTGGGACTAGTACAGAAATACATAGGAGATTCTGGATGGTAAATCTGGGGTCTCACACATCGCCGTCTTGGTCATCCTGGTCGGGACACTACATTGTCGCTTCAGCGTCTTTCCATTCCCGCCATCAAGCCTTGTAGTTCTTTATGCCATGCTTGTCAGCTTGGGAAGCAAGTTCGGTTGTCATTTTGTCAGTCTAGTTCAGTATCAAATGCTCCTTTTGATTTACTTCATTGTGATGTGTGGACATCTCCAGTTTCTAGTGTTTCTGGGTATCAATATTACCTTGTCATAATTGATGACTTTTCCCACTTTTCCTGGACTTTTCTTCTTCACACAAAGTCTGAAGTATTTTCCAAGCTTGAACAATTTTTCTCTTTTGTTCTCACTCAATTTGGCACTCAAATTCGCTCTATACAGACTGACAATGGCAAAGAATTTGTTAACCACAACTCCACCTCCTTCAATCGCCTAGGTGTCCATTTTCGACGTTCCTGCCCCTACACATCTCAACAAAACGGCAAAGCTGAGTGTGCTATTTGTACCATTAATGATATTATGCGTACTCTCTTGTTTCAAGCCCAGCTTCCTTCACGGTTTTGGGCTGAAGCTCTTACTGTTGCCACCTATCTTCTTAATAGGCGCCCTTCCAAAGCCCTGTCCTTCGCCACTCCTTACTACAAGCTCCACAAAACTCATCCCACCTATGATCACTTGCAAGTTTTTGGCTGCCTGTGTTATCCTAACACCAGTGCCACGACCTCCCATAAATTGCAGCCTCGTTCTCTCCCGTGCATCTTCTTCCTAGGATATCCTCCGAATCATCGTGGCTATCGTTGCTTTGATCCTCACAGTCGCCGCATCATTCTTTCACGTCATGTCACATTTGATGAATCTTCCTTTCCATATGCTTCCCTCACCTCATCTCCTATTCCGTTGGCACAAGATTTGGATTTTTTGCAAGACTTTGGAGATCTTCCTTCCCGCTGTCCGGCACTAGCTCCACTGACGCCTCTACGTTCAAGATCGCGCTTTTTCCTAAACCACCGGTTCGTCTGGTCTACACGCACCGACCACGCCCAAAGGCTCGCCGTCCACCTGACCAAGTACTCTTTTTTCGCCGCCGCCATCGGCACTGCGGCCGCCACCAAGAAGACTCTCTGCAAGCATCTTCACCAACTCTTGGGACGTTGCTTCCTTGCCAGTTGCTGGTTCGTCTCCTCCAATGACAACAGCCGATCCCTCATCATCTTCGCACTGCTACCAACTCGCTGCTATTCGCCATCCACACTGCTGCCGCCGGCTCGGCGCCGCCCCCATGCAATGCGTACCTGGGCCAAAGATGGCATTATTACTCCTATTCAGCGCTATGATTTTACAACTACTGCACTGGGTCTTTCTCCAATTCCGCATTCCTATGCTGCTGCCCTCAAAGATTCCAACTGGCGTGCAGCTATGACTGATGAATTTCAAGCTCTTGTTGACAATGGCACTTGGTCCCTTGTTCCTCGGCCTCCTGGTGCAAATATTGTTACCGACAAATGGGTATTCCGCCATAAATTCAACTCTGATAGTTCACTGGCTCGCTATAAGGCTCGCTGGGTTGTTCGCGGTTATTCTCAACAGCCAGGCATTGATTATGATGAAACATTCAGCCCGGTTGTGAAACCAGCCACTATTCAGATCATTCTCAGCATTGCTGTCTCTCAGCGTTGGTCTATTCGGCAACTGGACGTCAAGAATGATTTTCTCAATGGCACACTTGATGAGGTTGTGTATCGTGGCAGCAGTCGCCGTTTTGATCCTGCTCATCCACGTCACGTCTGTCGCCTGATCAGATCTCTTTATGGTCTCAAACAGGCACCTCGCGCTTGGTACTTGTGGATGAGCATTGATTATGATGAAACATTACCTCTTTGGGCTTTTCTGCTGCTATGTCTGATACATTATTATTTGTTTTTCGCTCTGGAGCCAAGACTGCATATATCTTACTTTATGTGGATGATATCATCATCACTGCTTCCTCTTATGCCCTTCAGCAGCGCTTGACTTCTGTCGGTGTTTCGTGAACCGGCAAGTAAATTTGTAAGTCTTAAGGGGCCGCGCGTCCCCGCTCCCTGAATGGTTAGACCCAAAGAGAGAAAGAGAGGGGTCCAAGATCTATACTGGTTCGGGCTAAATGTCCCTACTCCAGTTCATGAGGTGGTCGGATATTACTGATTCCGGCGAACCCGCCGTGTTACAAGTGAGGGCTGAGCTCGGGCTTGGGGCGCCTTGCGCACAGGGGTTTCCTGAGTGGCTATTAGTGTGACTCGGGGGTGCTGTGCTCGATGTTCTACGCCGTGCCCTCTCTGAAGGGCCAAGCCTCCCCTTATATAGCCTAGGGAGACAGGTTACACGGAGGTTACACAGGAGCGTATAAAGGAAAAAATGGATGGGGCTCCCTAAGCCTAGGAGTCTGGTCTTTCGCCTCGGTGTCAGGTTGCTGGACTTGACCTCTGACGGTGGTTGCACGTCTTGCGTCGGGTTGGTGGAGGCGTGAGCGACGGCTCGCCCGTTCCTCCGGAACGGCGCGACCGCCCTCTGTAATGTCAGTCCGACGTCGGGGCGCCGACCTTCGGGAATTGCCTTGGGAAAGCGCGTGGTGCCCCGTCTTGGCTTGGTCGTGATGAGCCGCTGCGTCAGCTTGGTAGGTACTCGGCATGGAGGCTGGTTTCTGAGATTTGACGTCTGCTCCTTGGTGGAGATGGTTTGCGCTTTGTTCGAAACTCCTGGCTTGTCCGACCCGTTGGTCGGGCATCCTTGAGTCGGTATTGCCGTAGCTTGTGGGGCGCCCGCCCTGTAGCGTCTGGTCGGACTCCTTTCCGGGGTTGGCTTGGTCAGGAACCGAATGCCTTCGCGTGGGCTGGTCGGTCGACCTTCCAGTTGCTTTAAGTACTGTTCGGGGGCGTCTGACTCATTGTGTTGGTTGGACCGCCCTTTGGGGCCGAGTTGGTCGGAGGCCGTGGGCCTCTGAGTAGGACCTCTCGTTCGAGGCTCGGGCATGTTGACGGCCCATATGCTTCTCCTGGGCCGCTGGGGGTACCCACGTCCTGGGTAACCGTCAACTTCTGCCTTGCACCGCGAGTTCTCTATGACAGACCTTGGTGATCTTCACTACTTTCTTGGAATATCACCAATGGTGATGCTTCGTATGGACCTCTCTCGCGTCAAGATCTCGTTGATCTTCTTTGGCGAAAGGCATGAGTGACTGTCACCCCACCGCTACTCCTGTTGATACTCAGTCCAAGCTTTCTGCAACAGATAGTCCGCAAGTCGCTGATCCTTCTCAGTACAGAAGTCTCACTGGTGCGTTGCAGTATCTTTCCTTAACACGTTCGGATATCTGTTATGCGGTTCAGCAGGCTTGTCTCTTTATGCACGACCCGCGGGAATTTCATCTCGCCCTTGTTAAACGTATCCTACGATACATCAAGGGCACTCTTGATTTTGGTCTGCATTTCTCCATCGTTCGCCGCTCTACCCTAACGGCTTATTCGGATGTCGATTGAATGGTTGTCCCGACTCTAGACGCCTACTTCCGGCTATTGCGTCTATCTAGGGACAACCCGTCTCTGGTCCTCAAAGCGACAACCTCACTCTCCTTCGCTCCAAAGGTCGAGACTGAATATCGGGCTGTTGCTAATGCTGTGGCTGAATGTTGTTGGATCCGCCAGCTCCTACAGGAATTACATCTTCCTTTACGCCAGGCCACGGTGGTTTTCTATGACAATGTCAGTGCAGTTTACATGGCCGCCAATCCTGTTCAGCACAAATGAACCAAGCACATTGAAATTGATATTCACTTTGTTCGCGAGAAAGTCTCTCTTGGCCATGTTCGGGTCCTGCATGTGCCATCTAACTTTCAATTTGCCGACATTATGACCAAAGGGCTGCCATCCAAACTGTTTTATGATTTTCGTTCCAGTCTTGGCGTTCGGCGTCGCGGCGTTCGGCGACCCCGAATGCCGGATGGGGACGTCGTCGTCGCGGCGTTGGACGGCTGCAGGTGGAGGGCGGCTGGGTGTCGTAGAACTCAGGCGGGCGCTGGCACCTGACGGCGGAGCGGGCGTTGGGGGGATGGTGGTGGCGCAGCGCGTTTGGTTGCGGAGTTGTAGAGGGAGGGCGCAGATTAACGAGTAGATAACTTCCACCGGCCTAGCTGTAAAACTTACATTTATATTTAGACTTTTGAAAACTATTTTAAAACTTACATTCATGTTGATTTATCAAATTTCTTTGGATCTTTTTGAACCTTCTTGAGTTCTTTAATCACTGATGTCTAGCGGAAGCAAACAACACACACGATAAATGCATTGCACCGAAATATGTATGCAAATGACAATTTTAAATGGAACTGCATGTTTTTATGAGTTTACAGAAACTTATTTTGCTAGAATTGGAGTTCTGGGTCTCTACATATGTTTTATGAAAGTTTTGTAGAAATTAAAGAAAATATTTGTACCGGCAACCATTTTTTTAGATTTCTAGAATTTCTGAAAAATTTAAAAAAATACATGTGGAAATAAATTTCTAGAACATTTCTTGAATTTCCAGAACTCCAATTCTAGCGAAATTTTTTTCTGTAAACTCATAAAATCTATCAATGTCGGCCCAATGTTAAGCTCATAAAATCCAAATTCGAGCAAAGGGATACATGAATATCCATCTTTAAATTTGCTTGGTGTGGAAAGCTCAGTTAGTGTTAAGTTCTATAAACAGAGAAAATTTCGAAGGCAGTACATCCCAAAGCACTATGCCACGAGAAGATCTTGCCTAGTCTAGCACTTCATTGTTCTTTTTTATTATTCCAAGGTTTTTGATTGAGAAGTTATCTGTATTTTTGACATTTTCCAACACACAATCTAGATAGCAGAATTATTATCAGCATCGCGAAACAATAATGATCAGCACATCATCTCTCGCCAGATGCATATCCCAAAATTTACAAGCTTGAATGCTTAACACTTAGGTTAGAAGCAAACCAAGTTCATGGTGAACATATGAACTACTAAATGCCATAACCTGAACCTGAACTAAATTGGAAAAGTTATGCCTAAAAATCTGAACCAAAGCTAGTTAGATAGCAGGAAAGTGGCAGGCTTGTAACAGGAAGATGTTTATTGCCTTTGTTTAGTTAGTCATGATTCGCAACTTATGATTAAGGCATGCTTTTTCTGTTCATGATTGAACACTAAACAAATTATGAAGATTGGAAACAAATAAGGGTTCATGGGTTCTCATAACCAACAACAGCCGACTGATACACACATGCATTAGTTGTCTTTAGACAGAAACAAATAAGGGTTCATGAAACAAAACGAACATTCCTATTCCTAGTTTAGCTTTCAGCTTATCTAGCTCATCATGAAATTGGCTTCTTCAAGAGATGGAAGATATAGTCTTTTGCTTTGGAATCTCCTAGCTTGATGAATATCTGACGCACTTCTATATCAGTCTTCAACATATCGATAGCAACATAAAATTCAGGTCCTGCGAAACCAAGCTTCTCAAGTTTATCAATACAACAATCCATACTTAGTGGACTAGTCAAAATATCTTGAATAACTTCTATTTCCTCCAACAACCTAGAAAATTGTTCACCGATGCTATCATTCGAATGGAAAGTGCTAGCTGGCTAGGAAGTCATCTTCACCCTCTTTATGTTGGATGTATGATAGATTTCAGTAGGAGTTCCTACGTTTTCAGGATAGACCCTCTTTATGTTGGATGTAGGATAGATTTGACTAGGAGTTCCTACGTTTTCAGGAGTTTCTCTGACATAGTCAGGCATGACATAGTTGAACAGTTCAAGCATCAGATTCTTATCCTGCACAATTTCTGCAGTTTGTTCCTCCATAAACCAAAAAAAAACATGGTCAGTTGGGAAGGGTCCTAAGATGAAAATAAATTTCGGATTATGATATGGATTGCACTGAGTACCTTATGACGTTTGACTCTCTCTTCAAATTCATTAATATGTTGTTTTATTTGATCCATATTCTTGTTGAATCCTTTAGATTGAATCCAATCAAGTACAATATCGAGCACGCAATCATCACTAGCTCTCCATTCACTGGAACTCGATTGAAACTTAATATTAAAGTGGTAAAGAAGGATTTTGCATTCTAGATCCATCAATCTACTGTAAATATGAAAAGCAACTTATATTATCATGAAGTTTTTGAAAATGTGCGTATAATTTCTTATATAAATCCAAGCATAACTGAAAGAAAAAACTCAAATCAACTAGAAAGGATTTTTAAGCATACATTTCCTTGCAGAGAAGGCTGAGCTTCGACATCGATTCCGAGTTGGTACCCAAGTTGGTACGTCGGTGTTTGATAATCACTTGATTAATTCAGATCGAAGTGATAGTGTTAGCGAGTTTAGCAAAGACAAGCGTAAGAAAAAATAGTTTAGCAAAAGAGGTAATGGAAACCTTTTGCCAAAGTGATCTTGGTGGTTCAAGTGCAGCAATCGGTTACGCAATCAACGTCTTCGCTTTATTTGCCCTGATTCAGAAACGACCAAGAACCCTAGGACCCAAGAACCCTACTTTGTAGTTAGCAGATGCGAAGGAATAGGAGGAGGACGTGATATGCTAAGTACCTGGCAATCAACCAGGTAAAGACCGAGTCCGGCGAGATCTGCAACCGGCGATGCCTCGGCTGAGCCTCACCGAAGAGGCACCACCGGTCCAGCAAGAATATGGGCCGGCGATATGTCGGCTGGATCGGTAAGAAAATTTGCTGGCGATGCGTCGGCTGGATCTCTGCGGATAGCCACTGCCGTCCGGGCAGGAACAAGAGGATTCGTCCTTCATTTGTTGGGGGGAGAGAATAACGGGAGGGGGAGAGCTTCAATGTGGGAAGTGAAGGCATGAAGGGGCATAGCCCTTCTTCCTTCGCTGTGGGCACTCCGGCGGCTGTGGTCAGTGACTCAGTAATGGCGATTAGACAGCCTCGGGGGCAACGACTCTACGAGACGTAGGGGTGAGTGCGAGGAGAAGATGAGGAGGCGAATGCTAGGGGTGAGTGGAGGCAGGGATCAAAATTTCGTCGAAATTTGGCGAAATTTCGGATTTCGGAGCAGGGCGAAATATGAACTACCAGCCGAATTTATTGCTACAATACTGCGAAATTTCGGGATCAAAATATGAACTACCAGTCGAAATATGAACTACTAGCGAAATTTCGGGTTCGATGTCCGGATTTTAATTTTTGGTACCCGGATTGGACCGGATTGTTGTCACTGATACAGAATAACATGATATTTGATGATAATTTGTGAAAAAATGAAAATTTTGAGACATTTAAAAAAACAGTACAAACACTAACAGAATTTTATAAAATTTAATAAGCTAAATCATTCTATGAAAATTTTATGGTATTATCTTTATAAGTTTAGGGTCATACAGGAAAATTTTCAAAATATTTTAACTTCATTTGCTATGTTTTA
This sequence comes from Guadua angustifolia, assembly GCA_036346375.1. Classification (NCBI taxonomy): domain Eukaryota; kingdom Viridiplantae; phylum Streptophyta; class Magnoliopsida; order Poales; family Poaceae; genus Guadua; species Guadua angustifolia. The sequence goes on along the minus strand of CM070520.1, from coordinate 43,750,953 downwards.
AAAATAGAAAACTCAAAATTTAGCTGTCTTATCTCACCTTTTGACTCTTTATGTTTGAGGTTTGGGTTCATCATGTTGTGGTCATGGAATATTAGTTTATGAGCAAGCTTCTTCTTATACACATCAACATCGCGCTGGAACACAGTAAAATTGTTTGGGGGGTCATTGAGTTGGAAGGATGGGAAATCCAAAAAAAGGTCAAACTTAAATTTAAGTACCATGTTGTAGTCGATATGTCGTTCACAGACATTCAAGAATCTTAATAACACAAAATCCACAATCATGACTTGGACATTAGACAAATATCGATATATCAGTATTGTGCGATGAAAAATATTTGTAACATTGCAGCAATGTAATATGGCATACCCCGTGGATTTTCGCACATCTGGATAATTTAATTGAAATTTACTCATCTCGACATTTTTATAGCTGTCCACTATGGAAGATATAGATGCTAAGAGGTTGGGGCCCTAATCAAAATCATATGAAATGCAATTAACTATTGGATAAGAACTACATAACACTGCACCAGAAATAGGAGAAGGAAGACCAAAAAGTGATACATGTTTGGCTGATGAAAGCGAAGTTCTATGTTTGCTCGGATTCATTAGAAGCATATGCAGGATCACTGAAACCGTTTTAGTTTTACCTGTGCCAGGTGGGCCCCAAATTAGGCGCATAGAAGATTTCTCAGAACTAGTTGCTGAAATGCAACTTGCTACTGCATTACTCTGTGATTTATTCAATCCAAAATCATCAGCAACCTTAAAAATATTTGATTTATCTGCAAATTGTCCACATTCTCCACCAGCCTGCAGCATATTTTTAGTCAATATGAGATTGATTATTTCTGAACTCTCTTTGGAACCTCTCATCATGACTTCCCAACTACGTTCACAAGTTGTCAGATTAGCCAGGTGCATAACTTGGTAGTAACTTTGCTGGTTTAGATTGCCATATGGTGATTGCGATAGGCAGACATCCATTGATGCTGCACCACAATCCGCCTCATAATTATCATCAGTGTTGACCGACATAACCACTAGGATGGTGCAAAAGGAGCCCTCCTTGATAATTTGGTCCCTTGATTCCAATTCACTTGCTCACAATAACATGAGATCTCCTTTTTTTGGCATATTCTTCCCCTTTGGTACTTTGAGCTTGATATAGTACTTATTTAGCCTTGTAGAACCTGTCTTCTTCTCATAGCAATCAACATATAGGCCTCTGGAAATGGTATCCATGCCCAAGTCGATTTGATGCCAGATCTCCTCTAATGTCAAATCGTGAAATGCTTCTATGTAGTTCGCCCAGGTATCAAATTCATTGGGGATCGTCTCCACCTGTAACATGGCAACCTTGAAATGGAGATGTTTGAGGTGCAAAATAAGGAAATTTGACTTTTGGGAGAGGCCCATTACCTTAAAAGGACGCGGTTTCTGCTCCAAAATATCGTAAACCGACCATGATAGCACCTCTTGGGAAAGAGTTTGGCCAGCGTCGTTTGAGTGCAGCATATTCAGTCTACGCAAACGATTCAGCTCTTCATAAAAATGGATTTGATTCCCAGCAATTAATATCAAAACATGTTTATTTCATTTCTACAGATAATTTGCTCTAAACTGAGTGGTGGAGGAGCTATCCTTCAGATGACTGAAAACCCCCGAAACCCCGTCCCCTCGTCCCCGACGGCGTCCCCACAACCGGCTTTGTTCAGATCGCTTCCCGAGCCTCTTCTAAGCCGGAAAGCCATGAATCCCCTTCCTCAAAACTCTCGAAACCCAAAAGCCCCGCCGGTATTCCAACGTCGACTCAATAGGAATTGTGCCTTTTGCGCTTAACACTGAATGGCAGGAAAAGAACGGACCTTTCTGATCGGCGGAGCTGGGTGTGGTGGGGAGAATGGGCCGGCGGAGGCGGGCGCCGGCGAGAAGAAGCTTCATACTTCGATCTTCGGAGTGGTCTGATCTGTTCTCCTATGTTCCTTTTTTAACCCAGCCTGTTACTTTTTAATTCGTAGCTTGGAGTGGTCCGATCTGCTCTCCTCTGTTCCTTTTTTTAACCCGTCCTGTTACTTTGTGAAGCGTAGTTCGGAGCGGTCCGATCTGTTCTATGTTCCTTTTTTAACCCGTCCTGTTACTTTTGAAAGCGTAGTTCGGAGTGGTCCGATCTGTTCTCCTTTGTTCCTTTTTTAACCTGTCCTATTACTTTTTAATCCGTAGTTCGGAGTTGTCCGATCTGTTGTCCTATGTTCCTTTTTTAACCCGTCATGTTACTTTTTAAACCACGTACATGAGTCTAGGACGGATAGGCTGCTCCATGATGCAATAACCAAATGACAGATTCACCAAAGAATCCCTTATTCCATTCTATATAAGCTCAATGGGTGTAGAAAACAGACTGACAAGTAGTGTTATTTAGTTCTTATCCGATAGTTAATTGCATTTCATATGATTTTGATTAGGACCCCAACCTCCTAGCATCTATATCTTCCATAGTGGACAGCTATAAAAATGACGAGATGAGTAAGTTTCAATTAAATTATCCAGATGTGCGACAATCCACGGGGTATGACATATTACATTGCTGCAATGTTACAAATGTTTTTCATTGCACAATACTGATATATCGATTTTTGTCTAATGTCCAAGTCATGATTGTGGATTTTGTGTTATTAAGATTCTTGAATGTCACAACAAACAGCATGTCGACTACAACATGGTACTTAAATTAGAAAGTTGGACCTTTTTTTGGATTTCCCATCCTTCCAACTCAATGACCCCCCAAACAATTTTACTGTGTTCCAGCGCAATGTTGAGGTGTATAAGAAGAAGCTTGCTCATAAACTAATATTCCATGACCACAACATGATGAACCCGAACATCAAACATAAAGAGTCAAAAGGTGAGATAAGACAGCTAAATTTTGAGTTTTCTATTTTTAAAACATAGCAAATGAAGTTAAAATATTTTGAAAATTTTCTTGTATGACCCTAAACTTATAAAGATAATACCATAAAATTTTCATAGAATGATTTAGCTTATTAAATTTTATAAAATTCTGTTAGTGTTTGTACTGTTTTTTTTTTAATGTCTCAAAATTTTCATTTTTTCACAAATTATCATCAAATATCATGTTATTCTGTATCAGTGACAACAATCCGGTCCAATCCGGGTACCAAAAGTTAAAATCCGGACATTGAACCCGAAACTGCGCCGAAATTACTGTAGCAGTACTGTAGCAATAAATTCGGCCGGTAGTTCATATTTTGCCCTACTCCGAAATCCTCTTTCGCCAAATTTCGACGAAATTTTGATCCCTGCCTCCACTCACCCCTAGCATTCGCCTCCTCATCTTCTCCTCGCACTCACCCCTACGACTCTACGAGTCGCTGCCCCCGAGGCTGTCTAATTGCCATTACTGAGTCATTGACCACAGCCACCGGCATGCCCGCAGTGAAGGAAGACTAGCCCCCACATTGAAGCTCTCCCCCTCCCTCTATTCTCTCCCCCAACAAATGAAGGACAAATCCTCTGGTTCGTGACGGCAAAGTATATCCATGAGATCCAAATAGACGACGCCGTAGAATTTTCTTCCGATCCAAATGACACATCGCCGGCCTATATTCTTGCTGGACCGGTGGTGCCTCTTCGGTGAGGCTCAGCCGAGGCATCGCCGTTCTTGAGATCTCGCGGACTCGATCTTTACCCTGGTCGATTGCGGTGCACTTAGCATATCACGTCCTCCTCCTGTTCTTTCGCATCTGCTAACTACGAAATAGGGTTCTTGGGTCCTAGGGTTCTTAGTTGTTTCTGAATAAGGGCGAATAAAGCCAAAGACGTTGACTGCGTAACCACCAAGATCACTTTGGCAAAAGGCTTCCATTACCTCTTTTGCTAAACTATTTTCTTCCTCTGCTTGTCGCTGCTAAACCTGCTAACACTTTCACTTCTGATGCTGAATTAATCAAGTGATTATCAAACACCGACGTACCAACTCGGAATCGTGTGGAAGCTCAGCCTTCTCTGCAAGGTAATGTATGCTTAAAAATTCTTTCTAGTTGATTTGAGTTTTTTCTTTCAGTTATGCTTGGATTTATATAAGAAATTATATGCACATTTTCAAAAACTTCAGTATAATGTAAGTTGCTTTTCATATTTACAGTAGATCGATGGATCTGGAACGCAAAATCCTTCTTTACCTCTTTAATATTATAAGTTTCAATCGAGTTCCAGTGAATGGAGAGCTAGTGATGATTGGGTGCTCGATACTGTAAATGATTGGATTCAATCTAGAGGATTCAACAAGAATATGGATCAAATAAAACAACATATTAATGAATTTGAAAAGAGAGTCAAACGTCATAAGGTACTCAGTGCAATCTATATCATAATCTGAAATTCATTTTCATCTTAGGACCCTTCCCAACTGACCATGTTTTTTTTGGGTTTGTGGAGGAACAAACTGCAGAGAACTGTTCGACTATGTCATGCCTGACTATGTCGGAGAGACTCCTGAAAACGTAGGAACTCCTACTCAAATCTATCCTACATCCAACATAAAGAGGGTCTTTCCTGAAAACGTAAGAACTCCTATTGAAATCTATCCTACATCCAACATAAAGAGGGTAAAGATGACTTCCTACCCAGCTAGCACTTCCCATTCGAATGATAGCATCGGTGAACAATTTTCTAGGTTGTTGGAGGAAAGAGAAGTTATTCAAGATATTTTGACTGGTCATCTAAGTATGGATTGTTGTATTGATAAACTTGAGAAGCTTGGTTTCGCAGGACCTGAATTTTATGTTGCTATCGATATGTTGAAGACTGATATAGAAGTGCGTCAGATATTCATCAAGCTAGGAGATTCCAAAGCAAAAGACTATGTCTTCCATCTCTTGAAGAAACCAATTTCATGATGAGCTAGATAAGCTGAAAGCTAAACCTAGGAATAAGAATGTTCGTTTTGTTTCATGAACCCTTATTTGTTTCTGTCTCAAGACAACTAATGCATGTGTGTATCAGTCGGCTGTTGTTGGTTATGAGAACCCATGAACTCTTATTTGTTTCCAATCTTCATGATTTGTTTAGTGTTCAATCATGAACAGAAAAAGCATGCCTTAATCATAAGTTGCGAATCGTGACTAACTAAACAAAGACAATAAACCTCTTCCTGTTACAAGCCTGCCACTTTCGTGCTGTCTAACTAGCTTTGGTTCAGGTTTTTAGGAATAACTTTTCAAATTTGGTTCAGGTTCAGGTTATGGCATTTAGTAGTTCATATGTTCACCATGAACTTGGTTTGCTTCTAACCTGAGTGTTAAGCATTCAAGCTTGTAAATTTTGGGTACGCATTTACGGTGTACACATAAGGCTTACCAAACTTCGTCCCGTTGAGGATGTACACATTCAAGCAAAGGTTTCCATCTTCGGAAACCATACCAAATCGTGGGAAGTGAGTTGACACGAACCAAGGAGATCCCTAGAACATTCTGAGGAACCCTGACGGGCCATGAAGAATCGAGGACAACCTTAGGAAACCTTACGAAGTGAATCGACACGAACCATATAGATCCCTACGAACTCATGACCAATCGTGACCAACCATGAAGAAGCGAGGAAAATCTTCAAAAACCATACCAAATCGTGGGAAGTGAGTTGATATGAACCAAGGAGATACCTAAAAAATCAAGATGAACCCTGTCGAATCATTAGGAACAGAGAAAACCTTACGAAACCATACCAAATCGTGGGAAGTGAGTCGACACGAGCCAAGGAGATCCTTAGGATACCACGACGTACCTTGACGAACTTGGACGAACCGAGGACAACCTTCGGAAAGCATACCAAATCGTGGGAAGTGAGTCGACACGAACCAAGGATATCCCTAAAAAATCATCATCCAACCCTGACAAATCATTAAGAACAGAGAAAAACCTTCTGAAACCAAACCAAATCGTGGGAAGTGAGTCGACACGAACCAATGAAATCCTTAGGTAAACATGACGAACCTAGGCATACCGACGACAACCTTAGGATTCGAGAGCTGTAATGCTACGATCCACTGTTGGCATAAGCTTCTTTATATTTTGTGACAATGGAGTATTTATTTCTAACTTCTACATTTAAAGATGTACACACCCCAAGTTATTACATCAAAGGTACCGTGAAGAACCGAGGACAACCTTCAGAAACCACACCAAATCGTGAGAAGTGAGTCGACACGAACCCAGGAGATCCTTAGGAAACCATGGCGAACCGAGGACAAGCTTCACAATCCATACCAAAGTCCTTCTATGCTAAACTATGAAAAACATAGAACGACAACCATCCTGAGATAACCATGAAAAACCACTGCATCAGAATCTGGAAAACGGGGAACTATGAAGATGAGCCACATTCGTTGAGCAGTGATGAGTGTTATACACCAGATTTTAGAAATACAATAATAAAATGGGTATACTATTATCCTTCAAAAGCGTCACGCAACATGATACAAAATGATATGATCGGGTCAGCATTTGATAGAAGCCAAACATATCCAGTTAAACACACCACAAATGACAAGAGTCAAAAGACTAAAATAGAAATTACTTATCAGATGCCAAGTTCGTAAGAGAGTGGTAAATTTAATTAAACAGTCAAGGATTGTCTAAGTTCCTATGCCTAAGTAGGACAAGAATCCATGTCTTCTCCGCCTCAGTTAGCACCATTGATCACATCCAGCCCATCGTGACCAGAAGGCTGGGAGTTCCCCTCCTCATCTGCATCCACCTCATCAAGACCGGCAAGCTGGGAGAAAATTAATATCTAGTCTCTTGTATCTCTTGGTCAACTGGCCTATTATCCTCCTGAAGAGGTAAATTTTGACCACTGTTGTCCATGCCCGTAGTGCTCTGCTCAGCATCTTGCATCCTCATGAATGCCAAGAATTCATCCTCGGCTATAACAGGAACAACACAACCTACGTGTTCTTTTGTATTGAGTTGCATGCACCAACCAGTTCACCCAAAAGCTTAAGCTGATGAGGAAAGGTGGGCAATTCACTTATACTTTAACACTCCCCCTCACGTGCAGGCTCCCTCAGGCCTAGGACGTGGAATAGAAGTGGGCTGCAATTATTTTTTTAAATTGCGCCAACCGGGTCTTGAACTCGAGACCTCTTGGCTCTGATACCATATTGAGTTGCATGCACCAACCAGTTCACCCAAAAGCTTAAGCTGATGAGGAAAGGTGGGCAATTCACTTATACTTTAACATTTTGCAATCAAAGAAATGCGTAGATTGTCCCAATCAACAATGGCTTTGTCGTTGGGTGTACTTCCTTCGTGGTTGCTCGTTGTCACTCCATTGTTTGTCATAGTCGATTGGCCACAAAGATTAGAACCGCTTGGTTTGTCGTTGCACCGTGCCATCCATCTACTAATCGCATCATCGTTGTCAACCCTACCAAAATACAACGAAGGGGTTTTAGCAGGTGCTCAACAATATGTACAAAGACCGCCGCTTATCACCGCCTCCGCTCGACGCCATCACCACAAAGAAGCAACGCCAGATCACCTGTGACACCGCATCACAAAGACAAGAAAAGGTGATCCAGGGTGATGACTTACTCGGTCGGGCTCTCGTCTCCTTGTGGCATCGCTCCGCGCTTAGCGCCGGCAAAGAAGCTGCCGCCTCCGTCACGGTGAGCTCCCGCTTCGCCGCCATCGCTGCAAGGCTCACAGCCACGCTCGCCGCCGTCGCAAGGCTCGCCGTCGCCGCAACCCTAGATCGTGCTCGGGAGGAAAAGAACTAGGGGAATGCAACGGTGCCGATCGGGACGCCTTCCCTCTGGTTCGGTCCAACTAGGTAAGCAGGGGCAAAATGGTTCGACGACATTGGCAAAACACGGAAATGCAGAGAAATGGCAGATTATAAATCAATTGGATGCAACGGTGGCAAATAATTAAGCGGCAGTGAATTGAGGGACAGGGGAAAATTGACCATCCAATTGAGGGGCAGGGAATTCAAAATCCAACTACTACTCCCTCCCGCTCACTTCTCCACTGCCAACTGCTACTCCTCCCTTTCCTCTTTTCTCTGCCGACTGCTACTCCCTCTCCTCTCTTCTCTGCCAACTGCTACTCCTCCCTCTACCTTCTTCCTCCTCTGGTGCCGACCTGTTGTTCGGCTGGCTGCTCTCTCGGTTGCTACACTCAGCTACTCACCTGGCCGAATCCACCTCTAAAGGTGCATGAACTAACCCTAGCTCATGAAGAACAGACAAGTTCTTTTAAAATTTCTTTGATTTTTGCTTCTTGAGCTTGGATCTACTGGTTCTTGATTTTTGAGGTAAGATTTCAGGTAAGGGTATGATGAGTTAGGGTTAAGCTCTAGGTTGAGTAAGCAAGGATGGTGACACTGGTTCACTAGGACACATTCTTGCGGGCCATCTAGGGTTTCCCGCTGAGACCGTGGCCTATGGTGAGCAAGAATATTCTGAGACCAACTAGATCCTCTAAGAACTAGTGATTTTGCTACATTCTTTACTCTATTGGCAGAATGTGGCTTACTTGATGTCCTTGGATTCGGTTTTTGATGTGTTTGAGGAAGTGGATGGGCGGTCGAGTTGAGGTAAAGGATGAAGATCTTCTACTCCTAGCTCCTTGACTGGCCTCCTCTTCTTCTTGCTCCTGGCCGGCTTCACCTCCTGGTTCGGTTGATGATTGCTCTTGCTTCCTAAGAGCTTTCGGTTTGAACTTGGAAAAGAGGAACACTTGTTCTGGAATGCCTCTTGATGGAATGAGTGTTGAGCCTTGGTTGGCCTTACTGGCTTTGATGCTAGGAAGGGGAATGGTTGGTTTGCTACTGGAAATGAGAATGTGGTCTTGCTACTCTCGGTTCATGGCTATGAGCACTGAGTGAAAAGCAAGTGCTGCACGTTTGTTCTCTTGCTGCTAGCTAAGAGAAAGAAGGGGGCTGAATCTAGTCTCCCTTCCTATGGCTTTTAGCCGAAAACTTTGCTAGCCATGGCTACCTCAAAAGCGGCGCACAAGACAGGGGAGATGCACTCTCCAGAGCTTTGATTATGTTTAATGTTTGATAGCTAATTGTAATGCTAACACTAATGTTTATGTTTAATGAATGTTTATGCTTGATTACTTCTTAATGCCTAATTAGCATTAATGATACTATTAATGAAATGCTTATGCTTGATTATGCATGATGATGGAGGGGATTTAGGGGGAGGGTCCTCACAGATTATCACAAGAGTTGTGGACAGCATGATTGATAATCTACGTCCTACACGTGCAGAGGCGACGGATGTTGCAAATGCCATCCTAGATGGTCTGTAAACCTGAACTGTATTCCAAGTTTCCAACTACTTGCTGATTTGTGACTTATTTCCTATGCTGCTCAAATTGCAGGAACTGATGGTATTTTGCTTGGTGTGGAGACACTTCGAGGGCTGTATCCTGTTGATGCAGTGAGTACTGTGGGCAGAATATGTGCAGAAGTATGTTTCTATCTTTTTAAGAATAAATTGTAATACTGCCATCTGAATTGCTTGGCTGATAAGTGAAATCATTCTTCTAGGCTGAGACCGTGTATAACCAGTCACTTCACTTCAAGAAAATAGTGAGGCATGTAGGTGAACCATTGCCCCATGAGGAATCTGTGGCGTCATCAGCGGTAAATACTGTTAAATCATTAGGACCAAATACAATTTTTACAATCTAGAATCTTAGTGACCGTCCATTGTTCACATGTAGGTTCGTTCTGCAATGAAAGTAAAAGCTGCTGCAATTGTTGTGTTCACTTTCTCGGGGAATGCTGCTAGGTGCTCTATACTACCACAAAAGCAGCACTTCACTGGACGAGTTTCCATCATGCAAATGCTATTAATTCACTTTATACCTCTGTCTGCAGGTTGATTGCCAAGTACAGGCCCCCAATGCCAGTTTTAGCAGTTGTGTTCCCACGTGATGGCTCTGATCCATCAATGTGGCGTTCTTATGGGACAACGCAGGTAGTAACATGTATATCTATCCGTATTAGTTCAATAATCTTCTGTTCACCGTGAAGCAGGATCTGTAAACTTATTTTTGACTAGTGCTGAATAACTTTCAGGCGAGGCAGTGTTTTGCTGTAAGAGGTGTCTACCCTTTGATGGGGAGTATTGACGAGGTATGTATGCTGTTATTACTTCAATACCGGAGGCACCTTCAAATTCTGCTTTCTTGCAATGTTAGCTTGAGGGATTGGAATTTATCCAAAAAGTTAGCGTTAGATAGGAAGTTAGCGATTCATGTATCAGAACCATGATCTTATGATCTAAGATCGAAGGTTTAGGGTTTTAATGAAGACTTTCATTAGGTTTCATTCCTAGTCTACCTAACTTGTGGGAAAAAAGGCTTGGCTGGTTGGTTTAAACTTGCTGTAGCTCTGGATGCATTTTTTTTGGAAGTTCTACTAAATGACTAAATGAGAGCTGTGTTCAACCCTCTTATTACAGTACGGAACTTTTTAAATCCAAGCTGACTCTTTATATCTTTGAACTCTATAACAGGCCGAAACTGGTGGGCTCAGCAAGGAAGAGTACGGGATAAAACTTGCTCTGAACTATGGTCGGTCAGTCCGCATAGTAAAGCCTTTTGACAGGGTGATAATCTTCGAAAAGATTGGCGATTCTTCTGTTGTCAAGATCATCGAGTGTGACGATTCTTAAAGATGAGACGCTCACATCCCACGCAAAAGTTTCAACCAGATGCATGCGATTACTACCTCTTTGTTTTTCTTTCACTTTAACCAGAGACATAACTAGAGTACAGCATGACCCCGTTGCCCTGTTTAGCACGTTGCCCTTTTTAGATTTTGGATTGTTGAGACAATACCTCTGAGTGATTCCTAGCTTGTATTACGCATTACATGATACACTATATACATAACATCTGAATAGGCATCTTATCATCAGCAATACTGTACCATTGTATATGCTAGTACACTCCTCCATTCTTGTCGTTGTCAGTACTGCTCCTTGAAGACGACGGCGTAGATGATGATGAAGATGTTGATGGTAAGCGTGGTCATGGCCTGGTCGCTGAGCGCCATGTTCTTGCCGCCGAGGCGGTGGACCATGTCCGGCACGGACTGGTAGTTCTGGACGTCGAGCCGGGACCGGAGCTGATGCAACCGGCGGCTCTCGGCCTCCTGAGCCAGCGTCCAGTCGTAGAACCGCCGGCTCTCCTTGCTTAGCACGTTGTACGCCTCCCGCAGCCGGATGAACTTCTCCGATGCCGACTTGAGCGGCAGCGTCGTCGTGTCCGGGTGGTACTCCTTGGACAGCCGCCGGTACGCCGCCTTGATATCCTCGATGTTGGCGTCACGTGCTATTCCCAAGAACCTGGTTTACAAGAAAGGTAGTGTTCTCTAGGCTTAGCTACTGCTTTGCAGGGTAGTTGGAGCTAGGGGTGCGATTTCACTCGTTCCGTATTCTATTCCAATTTTTTGTCGGATACAGAGTTAGATACGAATAGTATCAGATTTGAATACGAATGCGAATTACCTCGGTCATAAATACGGAGTGAATACAGATAATTCTGAATACGGTTAGTCTCGGTCATGAATATTTAGTCGGATAATGCGTGAAAATAAAAACCATATATGTCGCACATATTAGTACGTCAGCAAGTAGAGTTAAGCACATCACTTGATAACAAGGACTAGTTAAGCAAGCATACGACTGTGGCTAGTTAAGCCAGTAGCATTGTAGCAAATCACAACCCTCACACCTTAAACTGTCCAAAACTGACTTATAGTCAAAGAAAGGAGTAGGCAGATGCCATGCAGCAATTTTTAAGAGTAGTTGGACAAAGGGTGGATAGGAGTAGACACATGTTAGAGAACATAGAGTTGGATTGACCTACCTTAAAACACTGCGAGAACATTGTAATCTTGTCATTAGTTGGTCCCATATATAATATTTATGCTATATCCTTAAACTTGAGGTTGATATATGTATTCGAGATGTGTAATAATTTACTTAGTGGTTGCCAAACACTACTCCGTAACTGATAGTTATAAATGTGGTTTTCGGATTTGACATAAAGCATACTATGAGGCATGGTCGATCAAGATGGAATTTGCATTTCCATATAATGAGAGAGATATCTTTAAGACTCTCGAGTGGTCAGATTCCAGAAATGCATAGCATGCTACTCGCGGTTATAAGAGCTAACCGTAGTCGGGGATTTCAAGTCACATAATTAAGAAAGAGTAGTCAAGCTAACCTAACAAGAATGACACATACTCGCCTTGAATTTGACCGATATCATGATGTAAAAGGAAATGCATATAACTAAGCATTGCTAATGTTCGTCCGATGTGATTTTTACATATACTCAGGAGTTGACACGTCTTGCTAGGAACCGCTACCGATTAATAGTCGAGTAAAAGTACTCAGGCCATATTTAAGTATACATGAACCTATAGAGCCGTATACTTAAAGGGTTAGGATTTAATTCGGATGGTGATCCGAATTATGTTGGACTTCAAGTTTCTAATAGGCCTGAATACAAAGACCAATTATAGGGTATCTATATAAAAAGAGAGGGTAGTGGCTTTAGGGTTATGAGATAGCATAGAAATTTAAAATTCCTAAAACCCTAGTCGTCACAACTCCTTCGTCCAAAACCGTGCAGCCGGAGTTAGCACTTCGGCGCGTGGCGTTCCTGCCCTATACGTGTGGATGCCTTGGAAGCGTTACTGCGAGGCTTCAACGCTAGGTGCGAGGCTAACACGACTACGACCACACCAACGCGCTACATCGACTTTACTTCCGTTATGGGTCTACACGTCTAGTAGTATTTCTATAATCTATAATCTAGTAGTATTTCAAGATATTACCATGAAACATCATCTCAAGGATCGTTTATGTTATTTGTTGAGGGAAGAGGAAATAAAATGGTATGAAAGGGCTAAAGTTAAGAACCTTTTGGAAGGGGATAATAATACCCAATTTTTTCACTTGGTTGCTAACGGTAAACATCGAAAACAACGAATTTTCAAATTAGAGCAAGAAGATGGAGTAATAGTTGGTGATACTCACTTGAAAACATATATCACGAACTATTACAAAGGGAGTGGCTTTAGGGTTATGAGATAGCATAGAACTTTAAAATTCCTAAAACCCTAGTCGCCACAACTCCTTCGTCTAAAACCGTGCAGCCGGAGCTAGCACTTCGGCGCGTGGTGTTCCTGCCCTATACGTGTGGATGCCTTGGAAGCATTGCTGTGAGGCTTCAACGCTAGGATGATTCGTAAACTATGACGGTCACGAGGATATGTTCAAGAAGGTGCGAGGCTAATACGACTACAACCACAACAAGCACTGCACCGACTTTACTTCCATTATGGGTCTACGCGTCCAGTGGTTTTTCTGTAATCTATAACTTACAGTGATTTTCTGATTACGCGATAAAAGATTTTGATCTTTTGCTAAAGCACCCTACCCATTCTTCTTGAATGGGAACGAACACGAGGAAGGAGAGTGCGTCAGCGTGCGGTGCAGGGGAACGCTTGGCGTTATTGGAGGGAGCTTGGGCAGGGCCGTTCCTCATATTTCGGAGGCCCTAGTGCAAGTCAAAAAATGGGGCTCTTAATTTCAGCAACATAAAAATATTTTTATCTATTAATTGCAAAGGTATATATTAAGTATATAATCAAAACATTTCTTCAGTTGCAAAGATGACACATACATGATATATAATCAAAATAAGTGATCTGGTCGTTCCCGTATGTGTATTCTTGTTGTTCCAGCATGTCCAAAATTGCAGAACTTAAGCTTGCTTTCCAGATCGGAAGGTTGGGAAGTTGGGCTAAAGCTTAGAACAGCGGCATCGTAATAAAAGAAGAATGAAAAACAAAAACAGAGTGCACCAATATTTTCTCACTTCATCGGTAGCCGCGGGTCATGGATTGACGCCGTGTCGCCGTCTCGGTGGTCTCGCCTGGACGGACGCCACCGGCACGAGAGGGAGAGAGGAAGGGAGGGCGCTCGGGCGCTCGGCGATGACGGCGAGGAACACGAAGAGTCTGTCGAAGACTCGAAGAGGCACAAGGCGGCCTTGACGCTAATGCTATGAAGTCTGAGTCTCCTGGTCAGAATAGAACAAATCCAATGTAAGGGCCTAATGGGTCAATGCGTGAGCACTGAGCTTGAGCATCGACACTAGACGTGAGCGTCGAGGTCTGGTGTGAGCGTTGAGGCGTCGAGTCGATCGGCTGAAGCCCGAGCCTGAAGGCGAAAGGCCGTTTGCTTTGTTGACTCCCGCTCGCACGAGCCGCTGGTGCCTCATTTCTTGGAACAACAGAAGATAAGGAGATGAAGAGCCCATAATCATATATATGCTGATTACTTATATGGGCCGGGGCCCCTCCCCATCGTGGGCCCTAGGCGACGACACCTGTTGCACCGGCCCAGGAACGGCCCTGAGCTTGGGGCGTGCATGCGATGCGCCGATGAGGTGGGTCCTACCTGCCAGCTTGGCAGCACATCACCGGTGAGCAAGAAAGGGCTCAGATACGGGCGGCCTCACTGCGCCATGCTGCCGCTGGTTGCAAGAAAATGATGCGTAACACAGGAAAGAGTAGGCATAAAAAAACGTTCGGGGGAAGAAACTCCTGCTGATATGTTTGATATGATGAATCAATGCATAGTCACACTTTTGCCTTGTGCAAATGCTAATGTGTTCCAGTTTGATGCAGAGTCAATCAGTAGAGCAACAAGATTGTTACGGATGTGCTTAATAATATTTGTTGAAGACTTGAAGTTAATGCTCGCTTCCATCACAGATAAGAACCTCCTTGCCAGAAAGCAAGCTTCCTAAGCTGCAGAATAGAAATGGTGCTACGGATCGAAACTGTAGAATTTTCTGGGTGCCTAATAATTTCTCTGTGCCACAAAAACTCTTTGCATCGGTTAAATTTGTATCGAGAAGGTGATACATAGAAGAACTACTCTTTTATTTTTTTCTTGGCTTTTTGCCATTGGAGGAGTGGAAATTGCTTGCGTTGGTTCGTAGCCGCTGGAATGACACTAAAGTTTCGCATATCCTCGGAGGTACCTGCTTTGCATGATGCTCATCTCTCTTGTAACTTCAGTTGTAAAATTGTTTACTATAGTAATGAAGATTTTGATTTTCAGGAGGGCCTAAATGCTCCTCTCTCTTGTAACTTTTGTTGTAAAATTGTTTACTAGAGTAATGAAGATTTTGGTTTTCAGGAGGGCCTAAAGCCCCACCGTTGCCTCTTCAAAAAAAGAAGTTTTGCATATCCTCAGTTCGCCACTCCACACTGATAATATGTAAACAGCCAAAGAATGGCACCGTAACTATTCTTGTTTTGTTTGGTAAACGAAAGGAAAACTATGAAATAAAACACGAAAAGTGTTTGTACGAAATCATGGAGATAGTGAAAACAAAAAGAAAGATAACAACAAAATAAAATGGAGATGCGGGGGATCGAACCCCGTGCCTCTCGCATGCAAAGCGAGCGCTCTACCATTTGAGCTACATCCCCTTTCAGTGGGTGCGTTATGATAGTTAACGTTACACTGTTATAAACGATATAACCTCTATACTATTGGAAATGGATTCTTAAATAGTTCGCTGCATGGTTCTGAAATTACCACGGACCAATGTAATGTAAGAACGAACACAAATATGACAGTCTGAACTCATCACACTTAAAGTAACACCAAAGTATCTGTAACCAAATTACTGATCCTAAGTATATTTGTACGCTTGCTTCGTGCACCTAATGCGTTCCAGATTACAGGCTCATTTCGTATACAAGTTCCTTTTCGGCTATACAAATGGCATATGCAGAGCTGTCGAAAAGATCAAGAGAGGTGCTACCATGCTTTTTATTTTCACAAATATTAAAGTATGAATGAAAGGTAGATGGTGATTACTTACCCCTTCGCTTGCTTTAAGATTTATGCAATTTGTACTAGAAGGGAAAGTATTGAAACACTGCTTAAAGAGCAAACACTACGAGTGTGTTTGGTAGGGCTCCAGCTCCAGCTCCACCAGATCCGGTAGAGTTGGGTATTTCTAGCTCCATTAAATCCGCGGAGCTGGAGCTATGAGTACATTAAGAGTGTTTAGATGAATCATTTTATTTATATTTTAGACCAAAAATATAGAGTTAATTCACTTTATTTTAGCATATAAATTTCAGATCTCAGGTGAAATTGGGATCTAGAGCTCTACCAAACAGGCCCTACATATACTGTAGGTTCTATACAATTACATAAAAAAAGAATAGAAAAAAGGAATTGTATAGAACAAAGATGGAAGCTTGTCTATCTATCTATTTAATGCAGATTAAGTCTAGGAAACATGATCTTGATTGCAGGTCCTAACTTCACTCTACTTGCGGTTCTAGCTGTTAGGATGTTCAGTATCGGCGATCTGACAGGATGGAGTCACTCCACGAAAGCATAAAATCACGTGCGACGGATGGTAAATCTGCAAAGATGATAAGGTATATACACATGAATGGATAAGCAGAAGAAATGTTAGCAACAACTGACAAGATCAAGTAAACAGAGTTTGATTGACTTACCTTGGAGAACCTCAAGAGCAACTGAAGGTATATCTATTTGATCTTCGACCAGTCTGTATACATCGAAAAGCTGCAAAAGAGATAAATGAGTTAAAGTAATCCATCGAGCAATCTATCTTTTATCTGTCATAGGTGTATGCCCAACTTGCAAGAACATCGAACAATCTATGCAGAGTACCTCTTCTACATGCAACTTAGAGTCCTCCGTGAAAGCCATTATAAGTTGTCTCCTGATCCCAGCATCAATAAGGAACATCCGTGCTCCATCTTTTATTGTATCAGTGAGATCTAATTTCTTCTCCATTTGTCGACTTCTCGCAGTTTGCCTGGCAGCTCACAAGATCAGAAGTTAACACTTCGAGAAAGAAGATATATAACATGAGTACATGACAGAACCAGCCGTTCCAATACTCACGAGCTATTCCTTCGTAGTGCAGGATTGTTGCTCATCTTGGACACATTTTCCTTGGCAAGAACTATAAGGTTTTCTAGTCGTTTCCACTGGAACACCCCATCTTTGAATAATACCTTCATAGACAGAAAAAAAATGAGATGGTGGTAATATCTCAAAAATGCCACAAATAATGGTAAGGTCACAAGATTGCATGCCCTAGTGCATTTGACCATCCCTTTCAAATTATTAACTGTTAAGTAACAGGTATAACTATCCAAAGAAAAAACTTGTTGCTTTTCCATTTCTGACAGAATAAACTTGCTGCTTTTTTGTACTGATGCTTCATTTCACACTTTGGCTCATCGAGTGGTGGATCATGAGGAAGGAACTACCAATGAACCGTAGTACCTGCTGTTGTGTTAAGAGGGTCTTCACGAGTTACCTGTATCAGGCGTTCACGCAGAGCAGGGTTTGGATCTGTCAGAAGACGCTTTGCTACATAGGGATATGCAACCTAAATATGAGTAAACGTACAGTGAAGGGTGTAAGTAAAAAAATGAATGTATGTTGTAGTTTTCTTGCGAGCTGAAAAGGGTAGCACATGTCATACCTCAAGAAACTTAAAATCGGGCTGTAGAGTAAAGCAAATTCCTTCTTGTGTCAACAAAGAACGAATGACCAAAGAAAACCTTTCTGGGATGCGGATGGGGTAGTTGTACACAAGCTGATTAAACTTCCCTGTGATTTTGATTTTCATTAGACATTAGCAAATGAATTTTATCTGAACAAACAATGCAGTGTTACACTACGCATTCATTATTAATGGAAGCAAAATAATCAACAATATTCTTCAACATGAGTGAGCAACCACAAAGAATGCCTTCAAAAATAATATTCATGAATCATGATCAAGAAACTCCACTCCAACAAACATGTAATCTGACCACACATTGAGAAAATATGCTAATATAGATCATGAAGAACAAAGCAATCATGCATCCATCTATCAGCAGTATATAAAATGGTAAGCAAATCAACCTTACCAGTCACACTCCGAAAATTGAAGTCTGCCAAGCCTTTTCCAGCTGAGTTTTGCCAAATGGCTTCTAGAGCTGGGATAATTGGGGATACATCTGTTCCACTAGCAAGAAAACCAAGCCTTGTGAAGTCATTTGCCATTTCAACATAGTCCTCATTTACAGCATGAACGACGGCATCAATCAGGATTTGTTTGTTTTGCTGCATATTGAACAAACAATGACAGAGAAACATGTTAACAAATTTCTTATCTGCCAATGCAACACAATACAAGAATGCATCCACTACACATAGGGATGTGATTTCTTGTTAAGACATTTTTATGCAGTGTTAAACACCACAAGAAGCCAATGTGCATTTTTAGTTTTTTACCACCTAAATGAACAGTTTTTCCTACTAAAGAATTATTAGTAGAAGGCCAGGCAAGATATACTATTAATCATATTGACAGAAAAAAAAGAATCTGATAAATTGTAAGTGCAAAGACGAATTCTGCCACTATCAAATTTGCAGACCTGGCTAAGGACGGCCACATTGCCAAAGTCAACATAAGCAATACGACCATCACGCATCGCAAAAACATTTCCAGGATGCGGATCTCCATGGAAAAGGCCAAATTCGAGCAACTGACGCAATGCTGCACTCACTCCCACTGTGAGAAAGCCTTCAACATCAATCCCAGCTTCTCTTATAGCCTGTGTGAATGAACTTGTGTACTCAATGATGCTAAGCCTTTATATGTGTGTGTGTGTGTGTGTGTGTGTGTGTGTGTGATGAAATGATGAATGTTGCCAACCTGTGGATCGGTGCATCTGATTCCATCTATCCATTCCATGACCAAAACACGAGAACCTGAAAACTGCTTATATACTCGAGGGATCTTGACAGTTGGATCATCCTTAAAATTTTCTAAGAAGTCCTCGATGTTTCTAGCTTCCTAATGTGTTGCAGGGAAAAGGAAAGCCATTAACCTTCCATCCATCATCAAAATAAACCATGAAGCATAAAACTTTGTTGCTGAAACAAAAACACCTCTAGTACATTAAGAACAATTAAAAAAAAAGGTTGTGATTGGCAATTCATCATTCCAGTGACTAGACGACGACAGTAAAAAGGCATGAAAAAAAATACTTACAAGAGTATAATCAAGTTCTTCCAAAAGTTTTTCACCGAATTCATCAACAATAAGCTCTGCATTGCAGCCTAGTTTTTGAAGGCTAATCCCATTTAAAAATGAAGCCAGAGTGCGGAAAAGAAACAGATCTCGGTATATTATTGGCTCAATTCCTGGTCTCTGAACCTGCAATTTTGAATAACGGAAATTATAGAGATAAGCATAACAAAAATGTATTTCACTCTGTATGGAAATGAAACAGATGACATACTAGGAGTATAAGACAATCCTGGTATTTTCAGCAACTGGACATTCTACTGGAGCATAGATAAAAGACTTTGGATCATGAGTCATGAGGTGTAAAACGGACATGAATTTCGTCAGGGTGAGAGAGTACATTTATACTCATCCTTGATATAGGGCCATACTCAGAAAAATGATGCATCAATTCATAAAACATCTGAGTACTTCAATTAATAAAAGAAGTAAACTAATAAAAGCAGATGAAATGAATGGGAACCTTAATAGCAACATCTTCGCCAGTTTCTCTAAGTGTGGCACGGTAAACTTGGCCCAAACTCGCAGCTGCTATGGTCTCTGATGAAATTCTGCTGAATAAATTCTCTAGAGGCTGTCCAAGTTCCTCCTCAATTATAGAAAAAGCCACCTAACAAGTATCCCGAAATAAGCAAAGATTAGTTAATGATCCTGATTTCATCTGCACTACCTTGATATGTATAATATCCCATATCTATTTGCAGGAAGCTTCCGTTGTAACCATGTACCTGGTTAGGAAATGGAGGAACATCATCTTGCAAGATGCACAGTTCGTTCATATAATCCTCACGAATTATATCAGGCCTGTTAGCTAGAACCTAATTAAAAGAATGGAGCCAAATAAAGTTAGGACAGTAGCATAGAAAAGATAGCACCAGTGAAGTCATATTTCCCAATGAAATTTATCAGAAAGAGAGAAGAATATAACCTGTCCTGCTTTTATGAACGATGGCCCCAGATCACATAAAAGATTGCGGAGCTGGCGAGCACGGAATGGAACAATTTCTTCATCCCGACCGACCAAGCAGTCATACATTAGAGCTGACCAGTAAAGGCCTAGGTTCCAAATAATCTCCACCCCCCGACTAGCAAGAGACAGTATGGAGCCACTTGATTCCAAGACTTTATTCCTGACCTAGAAATCGTCAAAATGAGCATAATTGCAATAGCTTCCAGCAAACCAATCCTGTAACATAAACACTTGTAGAAGTATTTCCGTACCATTTCTGGAGTGTACTTCCGGAAAGGGATACAGACGCCACGCTCGATATCAAGTTGCTCAAGTGCACTGCTGGGCTGGTTGCTGGATATGCTTGTGACAACTGCGCCATTCGTTCGTGGAAGTTGGCTAGTGTTCTGAGAAGAGGGCCGGGCACCAGTTGTCGTAGCATTCATGACATAAAGTGATGACTGCCTCCTCCTTTGGGAAACCCAGGAACTCGAACTCGCATATCCATGGCATGGCGCTCGACAGTCAGGCGTTGATATCTGAGAACGCTGTGCCGAACTCGAGATAGAAGCTGTGCAGAGCTCCATGCTCAAGGGGCTGTAACCGCTGATATCTGGACAAGATAGAACTGCATCAGCACACTTCAATTCCTACCTATTTGACACCATTAAAGCCCTGCTTCTTAAAATTTAACTGAAAAGAAGAGTTCTGAATATGAATATCACTCCCACAGCTCTATTTGGTCTTCATTTTTTTTAACTATTCCCCCAAGCAGTTCTAATCAACCAAAAATTGGGTTCTTGGTAGGCATCTTTTAAACACCAAATCCCATGTTTCTAACCTAGATATGCAATCCCCGATTCCTCCATAAAACGCATAATCTCACACAGTCTCTCACGTTACAGAAGCCAATAATCCCGGGGCAGCAAAAAGGGCGAAACGATTATTGGTAAAAATTTCAAGGCAAGGTCACCAAACCAATCTCTAACAAGCACCGAAACCAAACAGTGGAAGCCATTGATACCAGTGAGCTAACTTTCAACAGATACAATGGCGAAATTCCCATCCCCAGTCCCCACATGATACTAGTAAGAATCATCAAGAACCCCATGAACCGCAAAACCCGTGCAGAATCCAAACGGGGAACACTCCGAGAAGGTGATACCGGCAGAATAGACTTGGCGGGGGTGGGAAAAAAACTCACCTTTTCGACGAATTCGTGGTGAGATTCAAGATTCAGGGACTCCTTCGAGCTGAGCCCAAGTGCACAATGCCGCCTCCTTGCTTTGGGCGGGGAAAAGGTGTATTTTTGTGGTGCGAAATAGACGAGTGGAGGAGGTAGCCATGGGAAGTTTTGCTATCCACGAGTGGGGAGTCTGGTCATCTGTGATCACTTCATCTATGGAAAATTGCCAAAATGGGAAAAGACAAGATTTTGGGATGGAGCTTTGTTCCGTAGAGGTGAATATCTCTAGATCTTTGCGTGATGTATTTTTTTTTATAAAAATCCTATGGAAGCTGCTAGTCTGAGGACGTTTACGAGAGGAAAAAACAGGATTCACAATATCAAGATCGCGATTTTAACGAATCGTCAGAAACTAGAGGATTAAGAAATCAAATTTTTTGAAAAAGAATTAAAAAAATAAAAAAATTGATCGCTTTTATGGATAATCAAACGATTTTGATCGAAAAAAAGATCGATATTCACCAAAAAATCGACCGGCTAATTGTTCATAGAGCCGATTTTTTGAGTGATTTTTGTTCTATTTTCACCGATTATCGAACGGTTTACGTCGTAAAACTTTTTCCAGAATTTTGAATTTTTTTAATTTTATTTTTAAATTAGATCGGTTTAAAATGTCGTGCCGACTCAATACGACCAATAATCACAACATTCGAACAATTATCGACGATATTGTGAACCCTAGGATGGACTCATGGATGACCCCACCCCTGACACAATCTCTTAACTCCGCTTCATGGTATGCACAAATTAGTCGGATTGATCTAGTACTCCCTCACACTAAAGATTATATGGCATATTTTGTTTTTACATACAGACTAAGGAGATATTGATAATAACTAGGTTACTCTAATTATTATCTCTATACACAATATTTAATCCACGCATGTAGAGAATACTCCCCTAGTCACAAATAATTGTCTTTTTAATATCAATGTGATCTTCAAAATATAGCTTTGACCATTAATTTCTATTGTAATATATTTATAAAATCTAATAAAATTACATATTATGAAAGTACTTTTCGAGACAAATCTACACATGATTTTTATATATCCAATTTAAATATTTTAAAAATATTGGCATACAAAGTTTCAAAAGTTGACTGCACATATATTCAAAACGATAACTATCTGCGACCGGAGGGAATATAAAATAAAGTTGGATATTTATTAGAGGTATACAAGGAACATTACATTAATTTTGTATTAAAATATAAAATATGTCATATATTTATGTACAAAACTATTTAAAATATATGTCTTATAAACTTAGACAGATAAAGTATTTTCGTATAACACATGCTAAGATAAGATGTACGACAAAAAGGAGAGCCGGCCGCGGAAGGCCCGGAACACACTCAAAGGCCCATATTTTTATTTTAACAAAATCGAGTCGTGCCTAATAGATGTTAGATCTAGCTCAAAAGATTGCACACACGAACACAATTCTTTCACACACACTAAGTCTCCTTTGTTTATTCACTAATCACAAAGAATCTGGACACACACTAAGCACAACACTCTCTGGCGCTCTCAACTCTCAAGCACGCTTGCACTTTCTTTCATGCACTACTCTCTTCCATGCACTACTCTCACTCCCACCTCCTCGCATACAGCTCTCTTTTAAACACATGCACGCACATTTGAGGCCCGCCCACGACGCCCATCGCCGCACGACCAGCCTCCTCCATCGCATGCACGCCCAGCCGCACGACCCGGCCTCCATCAGCATGCATGCATAACAGCGCAGCTCCCTCCGCGAATCGTCCGCACGACCAGCGCCTCCAATCGCCACGATCCGCATGACTGGTATATCCTCGCATGCATGCTCGCCTCGTGATCCTCATGACCCAGTAGCAAAGACTACATGCATGCATGCTCCTTCCACACACTAAGCAACTCATGCATGCAAGTCTTCACTTATTTGCACGCACACACATCCACTAACACAAGCATGCACACCATGCTTTCCTTGATCACACACACACTTAACTCTAAAACATTAAACAAATCAAGATTAAGTCTAACAATCACCCCCTAATCTTGATTGTCTTTATTTTGCACCTCCACACCGGACTTCACAGCAGCATGGGCTCGTCGTCCGCATCCACAATGGCGAGATGCGTCATCCCCTTGGTCACCTTCTTCGGTTGGGGGCACTCATCCGCAAAGTGCCCATACTCACCATAGTTGCGGCAGTCGATCTTGGACTTATCGAACCTGCCGCGGTAATTCTTCCTGTCGCCGCCGCTGCCGGAGGCCTCGCCGTTGCGCTTCTCTTCAGCAACTATGACCTCCCACTCGGCACGCGTGAGCCGCGGCTCGGCGTGCGCCACCAGCAACTTCTCCTCTTCTTTGTCACGCCGTCGCCCTTTTGTAGACTCCTCGAACGCCCGCAGGCGCCCGACAACTTCCGCCACCGACATCGTCGACACATCCCCCCATTGCTCAATGGTGCTCACAATGGGTAGGAACTTGTCGGGGACGGAACACATGAGCTTCTCGACGACGTTTGCCTCCTCCACTTTCGTGCCGAGAGTGCGTATCTCGTTCACGACAGTAGTCACCTTCAAAACAAACTCATTAACTTTTTCAGACTCACCCATGTACATGCCATCAAGCTCCCTCTTGAGAGTTTGTACTCGGGCCTTCTTGACTCGCTCTTCACCCATGTTCATCTCCTTGAGAGCGTCCCACGCCTCCTTCGCCGTCTCCTTCTCGGATATGGCCATCACCACGGCCTCCGGTACAGCTTGGACAATGGCGGCGAGAGCCATTTGGTCCATCCTCTCATCGGCCGCCTTGCCCTCCACAGCAGCCCACACGCCTTGTGCACGCATGAAGATTTTCATCTTCACCGCCCACACGCCGTAGTTATCCTCCACGAGCATGGGGTAACGCAGTGTCACCCCCGCCTCCTTCACTTGCTGCACCACCAGCTCATGCCCACCATGGTTGACGTCGACGTCGTCGCCGCCACGAACTCTAGCAGGTGGTGGTGATTCCGATCCCGCACTTCGAGTTCGAGGCATCACCGCAAAATCAGTAGGCTCTGAAACCAATTGTAGATCTAGCTCAAAAGATTGCACACACGAACACAATTCTTTCACACACACTAAGTCTCCTTTGTTTATTCACTAATCACAAAGAATACAGCACACACACGGAAGCACAACACTCTACTGCGCGCTCTCAACTCTCAAGCACGCACTGCACTTTCTTTCATGCACTACTCTCTTCCATGCACTACTCTCACTCCCACCTCCTCGCATACAGCTCTCTTTTAAACACATGCACACACATTTGAGGCCCGCCCACGACGCCCATGGCCGCACGACCAGCCTCCACTGCATGCTGCCCACCGCCGCACGACCCGCCTCCATCTTGCATGCATGCATAACGGCGCAGCTCCTCCATAGCCCCATCCGCCGACGACCAGGCGCCTCAATCGCCACGATCCGCATGACTGTTATATCACTGCATGCATGCCTGCCTACGTGATCCTCATGACCCGGTAGCAGCACTACATGCATGCATGCTCCTTCCACACACTAAGCAACTCATGCATGCAAGTCTTCACTTATTTGCACGCACACACATCCACTAACACAAGCATGCACACCATGCTTTTCTTGATCACACACACACTTAACTCTAAAACATTAAACAAATCAAGATTAAGTCTAACAATAGATAGACAGACGATGCAGGCCATTTGTTTATGCTACTTAAGAGCCTCAGACCATTTGCATCAGCGTCATAATCCATTCTCACATGGGGACAGGAGCAGAGAGTAGTAATTAACCGGTTAGGAATTCGGCAAACAGAATCAACAACAGATGCGGTTTCAGTTCACACCCAACTGCAAGAATCCTCAAGAATTCCTGTTTGCATTCAGACGGTTGCATCAGAATTGCCCACATCGTTTAACTTGGTAACATCAGCGGATAGAAAATTGTGAGTAAAATGATCCCCAGCAAATCATCGAATTGCAGGGAAGTCATCGTGCAGCAAGACACTGATTGTTGCAGCACTTCATTGCTAGGCTGGGGCTGCAACGTATGATCAGTGTAGAGGCACCAATGCCACCATCTGATTGGCCAAAACAGGCAATTTTGAAGCCCAGTGAACCATAGTTACTGAATTTGCTGTAAATCCTTACAATCGTGAATTAGATTCATCGAATCCAAACCAATTTTGGCTACGAATTCATGTTCACAGTAAAAATTGGGAAAAAAAAGTAGCAAACCTGTTAGCACCCAAATTTGGCAATACATGATTAGTTTTTCAAGGTCATAATAAAAATAGATATTTCTAGCCGATATCGGTTAAAAAAAGGGGAAAATATAAGTTAAAGATAAAATTATGACTGATGTTGATTTAAAGATGGAATTTTATCTGTACAATGGCCGATACGGATCATGGCTGGCAATGCATTGGAGAAGGATAAAATCGGCCGATACACTATAAAAAGGAGATAGAGGGCAAGTAGAGAAATCGAATCCAATCAATTAAACAACTCGTATCTACTTTTTAATTATTTTT
Organism: Guadua angustifolia; assembly: GCA_036346375.1. Classification (NCBI taxonomy): domain Eukaryota; kingdom Viridiplantae; phylum Streptophyta; class Magnoliopsida; order Poales; family Poaceae; genus Guadua; species Guadua angustifolia. Next base: position 43,724,998 of record CM070520.1, on the reverse strand, counting down.
TTCTGTCAACTAGGAGTAACTTTGTAATTTAGAATCTCTCTCTTGTAATCCGATTTTGATCAATAAAGTTGCACACCGCCGATTGTTGATCTTCCTTGATTACGCCAGGTTTAGTTTTTTCCGATCTTGTTGCTCATCGCTTTGGCTGTTTAGACTTATCGTCACTTTTGATTTAATCGGTTTCTAGTAGCTGTTTAGATCTTTGCCGATTATTACTTAGATTGGCTTTGAGCATATATTTTACATATATCTTACTGATTGCAGGATCAAATTGGTTGGCACATCATGAACCAACTTAAACTCGATGTTTGTGTGTATTTGAGTTGATCAATCTATCGTCACATTTTCCATTGCAACACACTTTTGGTACTACCGGTGGGACATGATCTCTTCAACTGAAAAGTCAATCCCGCTATCCAATCTCAACACCGAAACTATAATCATCCCAACATTGGACAATTTGACATCTGAACAGTCCCAGGATATCGAGAATCGAAAGACCATGCTCGAGGAGATGATGTTAAGCTACTATCAAAAAATTCTATGTGGTGTCACTCAAAAGACCGCCTTGCCGACGGTCAATGCCCTCAGCGATGCAAGAATTACCGATGCATTGGTAAGTTAATACAGGCCTGCACAAATTGAATTAACTACCATAATTAATTAATATTTGAACCATACTTTGATTAACCAATCATCGACTGTAGTTACAACACATAAGCCAATGATAGCTAATAGTGTTAAGAATTTAGCTCAAGAGTTGGTATCAACTGAAAGCTTGCTCAATCTAGTGCAAGCTCTACCGAATTACCCGATTTATTTGGTAGAACCAAACACACAAAGTCCGGTGGTAATGGTCGATCCTAAACCATCAGCTACAACTCTGCCTCTTACCATGATGCCAGGCCAACTGTCGGGACCCGAATATGTAAATCCGGACCCTTTGTGTATTCTGCACTAATCCAAAATCACACTAGTGCATACAGACTCAACATAAATGATTATCACAATGATACTCAACAATAATATAATAAAGACCTCATCAAATTAATTATAATTGTTAGATGACCTTATGGTTCACCTTACATGAATACCCTAGCAGAGTTAGGACTGAAAAATAAATAAAATATAGTAGAAATAAACTTATTTGTAGAAAATCCTTCAATCTGCCATAGGCACCCTAGTTATTCGTCTCCTCCTAGTACTCTTCCTCAAAAGCAAACGTAGCTTCTTCTCCAACACTCAACAAGTTGTGCACAAAATGCAAGTCTAATATACTATATGCATAGCTTATTACAAAGGAATAGTTGACATTGTTAATTTGCACAAAATGGCAATTGTAAAGGAATAGTATAAATAGATTGAAAGATAATAAAATGGATAATAGCAATAATAAATTTCTCATTTGTTTTCCATCAACCAACTCATAACCTTATACCATCATTCATCCTTCATACCTACATTTGTTTTGACAAAAACTAACCCTTGACTGTAACCACCGAGCAATACTCAATACCGCAAGCACGATTATTTGAATAGGTTTTACACTCTGCAGATGTTATACACTTTACCCACAAGGTACAATCATACACCACAAAGATGAGTGATTATAACAAAGCCTTTCCAATGCCTATCTAAACCAGGTACTACCCGTTAAGGTTTCAACACTAGTGAGACTGGTTACCACATTCAGGGCCCACTCTTATGCCATGCGAGCCTACCCGTGTGAAGACTTATTACCACAACTCGGGTCTCACACCACCACTAATAGTACCAAAGCTTAGACATAATGTCGTGCCCCGAATTTACGGATTCGGACACTCTGTGTATATTGTACTAGTCTAGGATCACGCTAGTACATATAGGCTAAACAGGTTGAAGTATCACAATCATACACAGCGGAATTTAATAATAAAGTACTTCAATCATGAATAATAACGAGTTACACGGCCTTATGACCACCTCACAATAATTCGCCGCGCAGGGCGATAAATATCAAAGTAGCACAAGTTTATCAGCGGAAGCAAAAGTAAAGTAAAGAACCCTTCAAAACCACAGGCTACTGAGTGCGGCTCAACCCCTTAGTCCTCTTGACCTTCAATGAACTCTTCCTCCCAAGCTGGCACGGCTTCTTCTTCTGAGGTTTTTGTCGATGCAAGGGTGAGTATACAACATACCCAACAAGTCATGCACAATGCAGGTCTATTACTACATGCATGGCTTATCCAAAGGAAAGGCTTAATTGGTTATTTTGCTCAAAGCAGCATTTCTTTAAACAGGTAATCCTATTAGGTTAAAAGTAGTAAAACCAATAATAATAATAATTAATTTCTCAATTCTTTTTCCAAGGGTTTGGCACACAGCCCTAATTTCATTCATCAGTTTTTGGCACACACCACCCATTCCACATTTTATTTGGAAAATCTAACCCTTGATTTGTAATCACCGAGCATTGTCGATCACATGGACACGGCCATTGAATAGGTTTACACACACACCTGCGGAGGTCAGTACACTTTACCCACGGGATCTGATCGCTCACCACACAGTGATTGATTGCAACAAAGTCTTTCAGAGACTAACACTTAACCATGATCCTCTCGATGTGCCTTCCTAACACTTCCCTCACAGAGCCAAAGTTTAGAAATGAGGCGAATACCGTTAGATGGGTACCAAGCCGCACTGAGATGTGCACTCCCCTTACTGGTTACATTTTGGTGTAACTGTCACCCCGAGGCATCAAATGAAAGATATTAGAGACCTACTAAACTAGGTCCGTCCCATTCCGAACAAGTGGTTGTACACGGAACTCAGTTCAAAGGCTCGCAAGGTAAAGTCCTTAACTGTCCCGGGCAAGACATCCATTTTATACATCTCGGCACACAGCCTTCACAATCTTTCACACATCCCGCTGCCACACAGGCCCACCTGGCACGAAGCCTTCTTGCCACTTGCCCCGGTCCAAATCATTTCCCACCCGGCTTTGCATTATTGCAACACATGCCAATGCCCACTTCGTTGCACGAGTAGAACCACACAGGTCGCTACCCTCAACTCCATTTCATGACATCATCGCATTACTTCAAAATGCGTTCCATAATTGTTTAGTCAACATTTGTTTGCAATTTGAAAGACATTCAACGCATATAAGCAAAGCTAGCGACTAATCACGGTCTAGCCTCCCGTGTTGGCATCATATTAGCATCCAACATATTAAACATCTTAGGGTGGACAAAGATTTCAGGGCATATAAACATTATAATCAAGGTGGCATAAACAAGTTTGGCTTTTAACTACCATTTCCCAATTTAACCAATAGTATTTGTACTTATCATAGCATGCGATATGGAAATCAAAATATACTTTGAAAACTAGGCGCAAAATGGTCAAAGCATGACTTGCCTTCGAAAAGCAGTTGGTTCTGGTCCGAGATCTATGACGGGTCTTCGAATTCTCCTTCGGCGACTTCCGGCAACTCGGAGTCTAATTGGAACAAACGTGCACACAATAATTATGCTAGAACAGACAGTAAGATCATCACTAAAAATAAAATAAAAATCACCATTAAATAGTTTACATTTTTACAAATTCTTGGGCACTGGAATCACCCAAATCCGAGTTAAAATGCAAAAGTTATAGCCATTACAAGTTTCTGAAATTCAAATAAAGAAATAACCGAATTAAATGATTTATTTTTCTACTGAAAATCCGGATTAATTCTCTTCGGCGACACGTGTCAGCACCAGAGTGAGCCACGTCACTCTCGGCCACTGACTAGTGGGCCCGAATGATGTCATGCTGACGTCAGCACAGCCGGGGTTATCACACTGACATGTGGGCCCCACGGGAACAGTAACTGGACCACTCAACGACAGACACGCGGTGAGGAAGCATCAAGCCACGCGGTGCATTTCTTCCCGGCCGTTGGATTCAAATCCAACGGTCGGTCGTTACCCGCGCGAAGCACCGCTACCAAGCCTACGTGGCGCAACAGGAGCGGTTGGATTGGAGATCTACGGCTACGGTTACCCGCACGATTCACTATTCCCAGCCCTAACGCGGACGTACCAGAGCGGTCGGATGAGAATCCAACGGTCATGGCTTATCGAGCTAATTCCTATTCACAAGCCTACGTGGCCTAACGAGGACCTTACGATCACAATCTAACGGTCATTAACATCCGAAGGCAACCCGAGCTAGTGCTACAGAGGGAGGGACGTGGCAATACCTTGAGCGTGCGATGGAAATCGGACGGTGGCTGGAGCTCGAGTAGTCGACGGCGGTGCAGCAGGCTCCCGAAGGCCGGAGACGAGGAAGACGATGGCTCGGCGGCGCTACAGGACTCCTCCGGTGTGAAGAAGTGGCTCGGTGGATGCGGCGTGACGCGAGGAACTCGACGAGGGTCTCAAGAGAAGGGAAGAGCGGCGGACGGCGGCGGTGTGCGAAGAAAACCGAGGCGGAGGTGAGTGTTAACTATGGTGAGCAAACGGGAGAGCTACGGTGCACTGCGCAGCGAGCGAGCGGCGGACAAAGCGTCGCGGTGGCAAGGACCTTTTAAATGAGCCATTACTCGGGTGATGAGGTGCATCGAAGCGCACGCAAATCCACCGCAAATCCTCATAGCCAACAGTGGGCGGCGGTGCTGCTATGCATCTCCCCCCGAGACGATGACCGATCCGGACCGTTCGATCGGGCAGATCCAACGGCGCAGGCACGGGCGGAGCGGCAAATGGGCGTGGCCATCCGATCGAGATCCGACAGCGCACGGCGCGCGTCGGTTCGGTTACCAGCGGCATGGTTACGGAAATCCAACGGCATAGGAATTTAGACGGCGCAGCCGAATCACAACCGTTCGATAGAGATCGTGCGGCAAGAGCGAACCGGCGCTAGGGTTTCGGACGCAAGCACAGTGTTGGGCTCGGCCCGACACTGTAGCTAGCGATTTTGCAAGCTTTAACAATAAAAATAATTATGGAAAATCAAAGTAATTAATTAGGGCATTAAAAATACCCAAAAAATTCTAGAAGAATTCCAGAAAATATTTCAGAGCATTTTGAGCCTAAATAAAATATTTTTATTATTTTTCATAATTAGCTTTTCTGATATTTAATTAATCAAGAGAGGGATATTTCAAATTAATTTTTAATTAAATCCAATAAATCCCAGAAAAATTAGATAAATTCGATTGAATGCAATTAAATGCCAATAAAGGTTGATTAATTCATAAAAATTTTAAAAACTCCAAAAATTAAAATTTGGACCAAATTTCTGGATGTTACAAACCTACCCCCCTTAACAGAATCTCGACCCCGAGATTCGAAGCTTAACTAGAGAATAGGTTTGGGAATTCCTTTTTCAGATCTTCCTCTCTTTCCCAGGTGGCCTCACTTTCTGTATGATTGCTCCACTGAACTCTGCAGAAACGGGTTGTCTTGCTCCTTGTCCTCCGATCCACTGTATCCAGAATTTTCATTGGTTGTTCTTTGTAGGTCAAGTCTTCCTGTAGTTCAACTCCCTCCAGTGATGTCTGTTCTTCGGGCACTCGGAGACACTTCTTGAGTTGCGATACATGAAAGACATCGTGTACTCCAGCTAATGACTGTGGTAACTCCAGTTGATAGGCGACTTCGCCCTTACGGCTTATGATTTTAAACGGTCCTACATATCTTGGCGCAAGTTTACCCTTTTTGTGAAACCTCTGGACTCCCTTAAGAGGCGTAACTCTGAGATACACATAATCTTCAGGTTCAAAGCTCAAATCTCTGCGGCGGTTGTCTGCGTAGCTCTTCCGTCTTAATCGCGATTTTTAACCTTTCCTGATCGAGCTATCTCTCTTGACTTCTTGAAGTATGTCTGGTCCAAGACACGACGCCACCGCCTCATTCAATTTAACGGCGTCTGCAAGGTCGACCATACAACGCTTCGAAGGTGACATCGAAGACTTGCTTGATAGTCTGTTGTTGTAACTAAACTCCGTGATACGGCAAACATTTATCCCAAGTTGATGTATATGCTAACGTACAAGATCTCAACATATCTTCTAATATCTGGTTGACTCTTTCCGTCATCCATCTGTTTTGCGGTGATAAGTCAGATTGAAATTCAAGCGGGTGCCCATTGCTGTATGCAATTTATCCCAAAATCTTGAGGTAAATTGGGTACCTCTGTCCGATACTATTTTCTTCGGCACTCCATGTAAGAAAACGATCCGTGCCATGTATAGCTCAGCTAATTTATCTCCTGAATAGGTTGTCTTTACTGGTATGAAGTGCGCGACTTTTGTCAATCGGTCCACGATGACCCATATGGAGTCGTAACCTCCTTGCGTCCTTGGCAATCCGGTAATGAAATCCATTCCGATTTCTTTCCATTTCCACTCCGGTATTTTTAACGGTTGTAGCAGCCCTGCTGGTCTCTGATGCATAGCTTTGACTCTCTGGCATACATCACATAGTGCTACGTGTTCAAGACCTCTCTCTTCATATTCGCCACCGTAACCTTTCTTTTAAATCTTGATACATTTTTGCACTTCCGGGTGAATCGAATACTTGGAGTCATGAGCTTCCTCCAAGATAATCTGTTTGACTCCTTTTTGTTAGGTACACAAATACGCTCCTTCATCCATAACGTGCCTTGTTCGTCCAGCTTAAATTCTTTTGCTTGTCCTTCCACCATCTTGGCCTTGATTCGCTTGATTTTCTCATCGTCCTTCTGACCCTCTCTAATCTGGTCTTCCAAGATAGGCTTTACTTCTAAGACAACTACGAATCCTTCCAGAATAACTTCCAATTTCAATCTCCGAAGGTCCTTGCACAATTCTTTCTGGCTTTCTCCTTCTATCATATTTAGATTATGACCTTTCCGACTCAGGGCATCAACCACTACATTGGCCTTGCCGGGATGATAATGGATACCCATGTTGTAATCCTTGATCAGCTCTAACCATCTCCTTTGTCTCATGTTCAGATCAGATTGGGTGAAAATGTATTTAAGGCTCTTATGGTCCGTATACACCTCACATCTATTGCCGATAAGATAGTGACGCCATATCTTCAGGGCATGCACTACAGCTGCTAATTCTAGATCGTGCGTTGGGTAATTTCCTTCATGTGGCCTTAATTGCCTTGATGCAAAGGCTACTACCTTTCCATTCTACATTAACACGCATCCAAGTCCTTGGCGTGATGCATCACAGTAAATATCAAAACTCTGATGCACATCTGGTTGCACTAACACTGGTGCTGATGTCAGTCGTTTCTTCAATTCTTGAAAACTTCTCTCACAGTCTGGTGTCCAAACAAATTTCTTCTCTTTATTTAGCAATTGCGTAATTGGCCTGGCAATTATCGAGAATCCTTCTATAAATCGGCGGTAATAACCAGCCATTCCAAGAAAACTCGAACTCACAGAATCGTCTTTGGCGATTCCCAATGCAGCACTGTCTCCACCTTGCTTGGGTCCACTGCAATTCCCTCCGCGGTCATTATATGCCCTAGGAAATCTACCTTACTCTTCCAGAAATCGCACTTACTGAATTTCGCATACAACCGTTGCTCTCTTAGTTTCTCCAGCACTAATCTCAAATGTTGTGCGTGCTCTTCATCCGTTCCTTGAATAAACCGAATATCATCTATGAATACGACCACAAATTTATCTAAGTATTCCATAAATACTTTATTCATTAGGTTCATAAAGTATGCTGGCGCATTTGTCAATCCAAATGACATAACGGTGAACTCGTAGTGTCCATATCTTGAAGAAAACGCGGTCTTGGGTATGTCCTCTATCCTGATTTTCAACTGGTGATAACCCGACCTAAGGTCGATCTTTGAGAATACTCCTGCTCCTCTTAGTTGATCGAAAAGATCGTCTATCCGGAGTAACGGGTATTTATTCTTTATCGTCACTTCGTTAAGTGCACGATAATCTACACACATCCGAAAACTTCCGTCTTTCTTCTTAACGAACAAAACCGGCGCTCCCCATGGTGACGAGCTTGGTCTGATAAATCCTTTCTCCAATAACTCCTCGATCTGCTTCTTCATCTCAACCAGCTCCTCGGTGGACATTTGATATGGTCTCTTGGCTATGGGTGCGGTTCTAGGCACTAAGTCAATTACGAACTCTATGTCTCTGTCTGGTGGCATCCCTGGTAATTCATCGGGAAAAACATCTGAGTATTCACTGACCATTGGTACATCTCTTATACTGACAGTCTCCAAATTGTTTACTAACATCTGTCCTTCTCGAACTTTCACTGCTCGAAACTCCACTTTTCTACCATCAGGACTCTCGATAGACACAACTCTTCATTCGCAGTCTAATACAGCCTTATGTTTGGTCAACCAATCCATTCCCAGGATAACATCCAGGGTTTGGGTATCTAATATAATAAGGTTCGCTAGGAACTCTACCCCTTTTATTAATAGCTTAATCCCAGAACATCCGACCTTAGAGCGAAGTTCTGATCCAGGGGATTGGACTAGAATTGTACTTTTAAGGTTAACAATATCCAAATCATTCGTCACAGCAAAATCTCGAGAAACGAACGAATGTGAAGCTCCTGAATCAAATAATCAGAGTAGCAATCGAGTTGACTAGGAACTTACCGAGCACGACGTCCGTAGCATTCTGGACTTCATCTACCGTGACGTGGTTGACTCTGCCTCTTGCAACTGATTGGGGCGCTGATCCGACCTGTGCAGGTCCTCTGCCTCCACTTTGAATAGGGGTCCTTGCAGGCGTGTTTCCCAAGTTAAAGCGTACGGGTGTCACCACACCCTTCTTCGGGCACATGCTGGCGAAATGCCCAGTCTCGTTGCAATTGTAGCAGCGTCTTCCTGACATCTGCTGATTTCCACTACTCTGATTATTGGTTCTGATTGGAGTCTGAGGGGTTTGTCCTGCTGGTCTTGGCATTAGTGGCGGTGTCCTGACACTGTTTCCCGGCTGAAATCTGGTGAACTGCTGGGGTATCACTCTTGTTTTCTGCTGACCATGGCGTCCTCCTTGTTGTGCCATGCGACGCTTGTGATTATCGTCTAGCTCCTTGCGCTTGTCCTCCAGTATAAGCACCTTATTAACCAGCTCTTGGAAGTCGGGGAAGGTGTGGGTAATCAATCCCACCTGTAAACCAATGTTAAGTCCTTTCATAAAACGAGATTGTCTAGCCTTGTCAGTTGCTACATCTTCTGGAGCGTAGCGTGCAAGTTGGGTGAATTTATTCAGATAGTCGGCCACTGTCTGGCCTCCCTGCTTCAGCGCTCTAAATTCTTCCTTCTTCAACTCCATGATACCCTCCGGTACATGATATTGACGAAACGCTATGGTGAATTCATCCCAAGTAATCTCCTGTGGGTTTTCCTGCGACGCGCAGTAGTTCTCCCACCATTCACCGCTGTTCCTTCAAGCCGGAGAGGCGAAAGCACCTCTCGCTTTCCTTCACATCGCGTTATATGCAATTTCCTTTCGATGGTTCTTAGCCAATCATCTGCCTCCAAGGGGCTAGCGTTGCCAGAAAAGGTGGGCGGTCGAGTCCTCATGAATTCGGACAATCTCGAGTAGGGACGTGGCCCATTGTTCATAGCTTGATTGTTTGCGACTACCTGAGTGTTGATTTGTTGCACAGTTGCCATCATAGTCTGCATTAACTGGGTCTGTGCTGCGAGAAATGCTCCTAGATTCTGCATGTCGACTGGTGGTGCTGCCTGGGGTGGTGGTGTACTGCTCTGACTGCCTCCTAGGCACGAACCACTGCCTCCTGCTCCGTTGTTGCGAGTGTTCACCATCTGTTGATTGCTTCGGTGGTTTAGAGATAAGGGGGAAAGAATAGACAAGTATAGGAACTTATACGGGGAAACAAGTGTAACTTAAAAAAAATTAATCATTCAAGCATAAATAATAATTAGGTGTGGTTTATTACATAGTCTAGGGACTATGCACCCACAAAATCAGTCACAAACATCACATCAAATTGTTCATTACAACATCGCATACTAATGTTTGAAATAAAAGACGCGACTCAACACAGGTGAGTCTCAACGCAAAAGCTGATCACTGCCACTCTGAAAAAGCATCACTCCTCGAGCCAACCCGGCCTGCTCGCCGATCACGTAAACCGGTGGGTGAGTGGCATCGGGCAACCGGTCCCCATGCCCTCCCACAGTGCACTGGGGCACCACCGGCCGCTGGCCCTCCCGGCGCAAGGCCTGGCTCCTGCTCTGCTGGCTCCTCCTCCTCCTCCTCGTCCAGCTCCATGACGGCCTCCGGCTCTCCATGCCCGTAAAGAGCCTCCTCCAGCTCGGCGATCCTCTGAACTGCGTGCATCCGGGTCTCCCGTAGAGCAACCTCGGTCTCCTCCAGAACGCGGTACACAGCCTGAAGCTCAGAAGTCGTGGCGTCCATGACCTCCTCCGGCGCAGCGACGAACCGGCCCAGGTGCACGACGGCGGCGTCGTCCTCCAACTCCAAGCGAGCCTGCAGGGGTCCACCCGCGTGCGGGTGCACACGAAAGGCAGTGTCCCACAGCTCATAGCCGTGGTCCCTGCTAACACGACGCAGCGCAACCTGAGCACACTCCTGTATGCCCGCCTCGTAGCTGGCTCGCTTCACTGCGAGGCGAAGCGAACGACTAGCACGCACGTGCTCCCGAGCGTACAGGGTGAGGGTGGTCTCCCATCCACGGTGGATCCCGTTGACTATCCAGGTGCGGGACCGATAGAGAGGACGGTCGGCCTCCCAACACTGGAGCATCCTCCGAGCTCAAGAACAGTAGCCTCCGTGGCCGCCGTCAAAGAGTGGACCATCCGCATCTGCCAAAGCAACGCGTCAGTACAACAATTTTTTAAAAGAACACGAAAGTAATAGCAAAATACAGCAGAGGTATGGAGTAAGGAAGAAGGGGTAAGTCAAGATTTCATTGATTATTCTTGTCAAATTTTTATTCTTTAGAAACTAGCTTTTATCCTTTCTAAAACGGCCGCCTAACTAGGGTTAAGTCCTACAACAAGATGGCTCGATACCATCCTGCTGTGCCCGAATTTACGGATTCGGACACTCGGTATATTGTACTAGTCCAGATCACGCTTAGTACACACAAAAGCTAAACAGGTTGAAGTACCACAATCATACATAGCGGAATTTAATAATAAAGTACTTCAATCATGAATAATAACGAGTTACACGGCCTTATGGCCACCTTACAATAATTCGCCGCGCAGGGCGATAAATATCAAAGTAGCACAAGTTTATCAGCGGAAGCAAAAGTAAAGTAAAGAACCCTTCAAAACCACAGGCTACTGAGTGCGGCTCAACCCCTTAGTCCTCTTGGCCTTCGATGAACTCTTCCTCCCAAGCTGGCACGGCTTCTTCTTCTGAGGTTTTTGTCGATGCAAGGGTGAGTATACAACATACCCAACAAGTCATGCACAATGCAGGTCTATTACTACATGCATGGCTTATCCAAAGGAAAGGCTTAATTGGTTATTTTGCTCAAAGCAGCATTTCTTTAAACAGGTAATCCTATTAGGTTAAAAGTAGTAAAACCAATAATAATAATAATTAATTTCTCAATTCTTTTTCCAAGGGTTTGGCACACAGCCCTAATTTCATTCATTAGTTTTTGGCACACAGCCACCCATTCCACATTTTATTTGGAAAATCTAACCCTTGACTGTAATCACCGAGTATTGTCCAAGATCATGACACTACTATTCAATAGGTTTACACACACACTGCAGAGGTCAGACACTTTACCCAAAGGATACAACAAGCCACCACACAGTGATTGATTGCAACAAAGTCTTTCAGAGACTAACACTTAACCAAGGATCCTCTCCAAGATTGCCTTCCTAACACTTCCTCACACAGAGCCAAAGTTTAGAACAGACGAATCATTAGATGGGTACCAAGTCAGCAAGACAGTACGCCCCCCTTACGGTTACATTTTGGTGTAACTATCACCCCGAGGCATCAAATGAAAGATATTAGAGACCTACTAAACTAGGTCCGTCCCATTCCGAACAAGTGGTTGTACACGGAACTCAGCTCAAAGGCTCGCAAGGTAAAGTCCTTAATCGTCCTGCAAGACATCCATTTTATACATCTCGGCTTTGAGCCTTCACAATCTTTCACACATCCCGCCGCCACACAGCCCACTCGCACGAAGCCTTCTTGCCACTTGCCCCGGTCCAAATCATTTCCCACCCGCTTTGCATTATTGCAACACATGCCAATGCCCACTTGCTGCAACGAGTAGAACCACAGTCGCTACCCTCAACTCCATTTCATGACATCATCGCATTACTTCAAAATGCTGCCCATAATTGTTTAGTCAACATTTGTTTGCAATTTGAAAGACATTCAACGCATATAAGCAGGCTAAGCGACTAATCACGGTCTAGCCTCCCGTGTTGGCATCATATTAGCATCCAACATATTAAACATCTTAGGGTGGACAAAGATTTTAGGGCATATAAACATTATAATCAAGGTGGCATAAACAAGTTTGGCTTTTAACTACCATTTCCCAATTTAACCAATAGTATTTGTACTTATCATAGCATGCGATATGGAAATCAAAATATACTTTGAAAACTAGGCGCAAAATGGTCAAAGCATGACTTGCCTTTGAAAAGCAGTTGGTTTTGGTCCGAGATCTGTGACGGGTCTTCGAATTCTCCTTCGGCGACTTCCGGCAACTTGGAGTCTACTTGGAACAAACGTGCACACAATAATTATGCTAGAACAGATTGTAAGATCATCACTAAAAATAAAATAAAAATCACCATTAAATAGTTTACATTTTTACAAATTTTTGGGCACTAGAATCACCCAAATCCGAGTTAAAATGCAAAAGTTATAGCCATTACAAGTTTCTGAAATTCAAATAAAGAAATAACCGAATTAAATGATTTATTTTTCTACTGAAAATCCGGATTAATTCTCTTCGGCGACACGTGTCAGCACCAGAGTGAGCCACGTCACTCTCGCCATCGACTAGTGGGTCGGATGACGCTCATGCCGACGTCGGCAAGACAACGGGTTATCACACCGACATGTGGGCCCCACGAACAAAGACTGACCACTCAACATCGACACGCCGCGAGGAAGCATCAAGCCACGGCGATTTTCTTCTCGCCGCTGATTCAAATCCAACGGCCGGTCGTTACTCACGCAAGCACCGCTACCAAGCTTCACGGGCGCAACAGAGCGGTTGGATTGGAGATCTACTAAGAATTCAAGCATTCGCGACGGCTCACTATTCCCACCCTAACGTGGACGCATTATAGCGGTCGGATGAGAATCCAACGGTCATGGCTTATCGAGCTAATTCCTATTCACAAGCCTACGTGGCCTAACGAGGACCTTACGATCACAATCTAACGGTCATTAACATCCGAAGGCAACCCGAGCTAGTGCTACAGAGGGAGGGACGTGGCAATACCTTGAGCGTGCGATGGAAATCGGACGGTGGCTGGAGCTCGAGTAGTCGATGGCGGTGCAGCAGGCTCCCGAAGGCCGGAGACGAGGAAGACGATGGCTCGACGGCGCTACAGACTCCTCCGGTGTGAAGAAGTGGTTTTGCGACGCCGGCGTGACGCGAGGAACTCGACGAGGTCTCAAGAGAAGGAAGAGCGGCGACGGCGGCGGTGTCGAAGAAAACCGAGGCGAGGTGAGTGTTAACTACGGTGAGCAATGGGAGAGCTATCGCATGCAGCAGAGTGAGCGAGCGGACAAAACGTCTTGGTGAAAGCAAACCTTTTAAATGAGCCATTACTCGGTGATGAGGTGCATCGGCGCAAATCCACCGCAAATCCTCACGGCCAACAGTGGGCGGCGGTGCTGCTGTGCATCTCCCCCCGAGACGATGACTGATCCGGACCGTTCGATCGGGCAGATCCAACGGCGCAGGAACGGGCGGAGCGGCAAATGGGTGCGGCCGTCCGATCGAGATCCGACGGCGCACGGCGCACGGCGCGTGTCGGTTCGGTTACCAGCGATACGTGGCGTCATCCGAACAGCCATGGTTACGGAAATCCAACGGCATAGGAATTTAGACGGCGCGGCCGAATCACAACCGTTCGATAGAGATCGTGCGGCAAGAGCGAACCGGCGCTAGGGTTTCGGACGCAAGCACAGTGTTGGAAAATCAAAGTAATTAATTAGGGCATTAAAAATAGCCGAAAAATTCTAGAAGAATTCCAAAAAATATTTCAGAGCATTTTGAGCCTAAATAAAATATTTTTATTATTTTTCATAATTAGCTTTTCTGATATTTAATTAATCAAGAGACGGATATTTGAAATTAATTTTTAATTAAATCCAATAAATCCCAGAAAAATTAGATAAATTCGATTGAATGCAATTAAATGCCAATAAAGGTTGATTAATTCATAAAAAATTTTAAAACTCCAAAAATTAAAATTTGGACCAAATTTCAGGACGTTACACATAACAAATTAGTTAGCTTGGTCCGTCATATACCAGACTTGTGGTTGTATGAATGACTCAGCTCAAATTCTTACAAGGTTAAGTCTTTAATTGACCAAAGCAAGACTAACAAAAAAATCATCATAACCATGAACCAATAATGATCATAAAAGCAATGCGACCGCCCACATGCCATATTAGCCCACCATAAATTCTTACCACTTGCCTCAGTCTAAATCATTTTACCACCCCGATTGTTTTACCAAGCACCACGTTTCATCAATAACAACAACATTGTGTGACAACACTCGACACACAAATTAATAAACATGTTCCATAATCATGAAGCAAGATTAATTATTTTTATATAAAATGATGACTCGTTGCATGGCTAAGCATACTACATACGTTCTAACTACCCATATTGACAACTATAGCTACCAATTAATATTAAAACATTCTAGGGTGACAAATGAAATATTACATATGACATGGCAAGGTGGACGTAATACAAAGTAGATAATAACTATTCCCAATATAATCAAAACAAGTGATAATTGAATTAACATGTAATACTTTAAACAATATAATATTTTAAACATGGATTCAACATGATCAAAGCATAACTTTCCTTTAAAAGCTCAAAATCCTGCTCTAGACCTTGATCTTGCACTGGGTCCTCAACCACAAACTCACCAGGCAACTCAACGTCTACGCGAAACAAGAGAGAAAATAATAAATACCAAAATAGAGAGCAAGATCAAATGTAAAAATTAAATAAAATTTATCATTAAATAGAGCATAATTTTATAAATTTTTAGAAACAAGAATCACCTTAATCGGAGTTTGTATGAGGAAGATATAGCTAAACAAATTTGAAATAAAAGAAAAATAGAAAATCTTAATTAAACGAATTATTTTTATACTATAAAATAGCATTCATGACATCATGTTGACATCAACAAAGAAAATGATTTTCAGTCAAAATATTTTCCTACGAAAAAACCGATTATGACATTATGATGACGTCACTACCACGTGGCAACACTAGATGCTAACATGTGTCGCTGGCGCATGGACCCAGTCCACAGTTCGTCCTCGGTCCATCGTGGACCAGTGGCACTATGTCTGTGCGTGGGCTGATGCAAGTCATGGCATCAGCGGTCGCTTGCGGCCCAATCACATCATGACACACAACATGGTCTGGATCTACTACAGAGGTGACACGCGGCGGCATCCCGATCGTTTAGATCTGATCAGACGGTAGTGACTGTGGGGGAACTAAAGTGTCGAGGCAACACGGCTACCCCGAGGGGCAACACGTGGCAAGGTCTGTGGCTAAGACGCCACGACGGGAAGATGGAACAGCGATGGCTATGTGGTACAATGGAGGGCGAACGATGCGGATCCAACGGCAGCAAAGCGATGAAGGGAAGACGACCACGTGGTTACCGCGACACGTGACACGTGGAGAAGATCCGACGGTGTCTCACCTGATTCGATAGTCAGCGAAGCTCCTGGTGATGATGATGGTGCGATGGCGCTGCCTCACCAGAGATGAGGACGAGGACGAAGGCAACAACATTCTGGAGGTCCTCCGCCGACAGTAGATGGCATGTTTGACGCATCTCGACATGGGCTTCCCAGATCTAGCCTCAAAAAGTGAGCAAAGAATAGCCTGTGGTGGAACAACGAAAAACCACGGTGGCACTCTCTCTGAACTTTGGCAAGCTCGCACGGCGCAGGACGATATCTCGATAAGCGTGCGCTAGGGCTACGGGTGCGGCTCGAGGTGAGGACTCCAGGGTTGGTGGCGGCGCATTAAATAGGTGGCTTGGGAAGGCGTGTGCGGGCGGAAGTCAGAGTCAGTTCTGAGGCAGCAATGGAATCCGACAGTGATACAATTTACTAATGTGGCTCTATCATAGGCACCCACGCGGCAATGATCCAATGGCTCACACGTGCGGGCGACGCAGCGCAAAGGCGGTCGATGGATCAAGATCCATCGGTGACGACACGGTGTAGATAGGGTTTGTGGCGAGGCGGGCTACGTAGGCTGGTGGCGCAGGATGGATTGGGCAGGATCGATGAGTTTCGGCCCAGACACTATGCACATAATTTTTAAATTATTTTAAATTAAAAACAATTTAGAAAAATAAAACCCAAATAAATAACAAAAATATCATGAAAAATCTAGAAAAATTTCAAAAAATACTTTAAGGCATTTAGAACCTAAATAAAATATTTTCAACAAAAGATCATTAACACATTTTGGTAAATAAATTAAAGATGGTAGAAGGCTTAACTCCATAAATGCAAAATGATTTAAAATAAATCTAGAAAATTCTTAAAAACATAAAAATAGAATAAATTTAAGAAATGCAAAAATTAGGATGTTGCACCAATCAACTATAATACTGCCACAAGATCCTTGTGCAAGTGAGGTTGTGTATTATCAAGCATATACTGATGCTGTTAAGTTGGATGCACCGGCGAACTTACCACCATCAGCACCATTTTAAGCTTTTCCCCAATTGTTTCCACAACCGATTGAACCTCCTAGACATCCATAGTACGACAAGCCAATTTCGTAGAGAAACATGGCTCCACACAAGGTTTTAACGTACTTGGAACCCTTTGTTTCAGTACCAAAGCCGATTGCTAGAAAAACAACATGGGCTATGAGCAACCTCATCAGTTCCCATCAGCTCAAGCGACCAATCAATCCGAGCTTACACTCAGGAGGCAGAATGCCAATTACAAGCGTAATTGGCAAACTCCTAACACTGTATCGACCAATATGGTGAATTGGGTTGGTCAGATATTGTCGGGACCCAACTATACAAATCTGGACCCTCTATGTATATCACACTAGTCCAAAATCATGTTAGTGCACACAAGCTCAACATAGATGAATATCACAATCATACGCTACAAGAACATAATAAAAGACTCCATATATTGATTATAACTTGTTGACTGACCACATGGTCAACTTACATGAGTATGTCACGTAGGGATAGACTAAGAACATTAAACTAAGACATTGCAATGGAATAGAAAACGTAAATGACTCATCAGTATACCATAGACAACTGACAAGACTTGCACCCTAAATATTCGTCTCCTCCTAGTACTCCTCCTCCATAGCCGGTGTAGACTCCTCAAATAGTGATGTTGTTGTTGGCAAGGATGAATACTTAAAGTACTCAATAAGTTGTGCACAGAATACAATTCTAACATAACTATATGTAAGGCCTATTCTAAAGGAATAGCTAACATGACTATTTTACAATAAAGCAGTATTTATAAATGAATACAATAAGTAGATTGAAAAGACAGTAAAATAAATAACAGTAAATAATAACAACATTTCTCAAGTAAACATGATATCCAGCCCTAAGTCATATTTCAAACCTTCCAATGGCAACCTACCATCCCAACCAAGTTTTTATTTTATAAAATCTAACCTTTGACTGTAATCCTCAAGCATTTCTCAATAACGTGAGCATGGCTATCTAAATAGATTTTACATTCTACAGAGATTATGTGATTTGCCCACGTGGGCCACTCGCCTGGCGAGTGGGGCCTGATTCGCCCGCCTGCTCGCCAAGCTGCTACGTGGTCTTACTTATCTGCGGTGGAGAGGTTACCCTGGTGTAAATTACGCCGACAGGCCCTCCTCTTGCGCTATGAGAGTTCATTGTACGATCAAACCTCACATCACCACTAGTGGTACCAAAGCTAAGACGTTACAAATTAGTTACTTAGGTCCATCCCATTCCAAACATGTGGTTGCATGTTTGACTCAGTTCAAATACTTGCAAGATTAAGTCCTTACGATGATTAGGGCAAGACTTCCGCATACCTTTTGCCCTTCTGGTGCACCTTAGCACACTGCCCCTTGCCACTTGCACCAATCTAAATGAGTACCACCCTAATTGATTACCAAGCATCACGTGCTATCAACAAGTCATATCTTTGCGTGGCCTCCTTACCACTACAACTCAACATCATTGTGTGACAACACTTAACAAACCAATTCCATAAACATGTTCTATATTCCATTAATCAAGATGAATTTTTGATATTTCAAAGAACATGAATTGCACGTGGCATGTCTAAGCATACTAATATCAGTCTAACCAACCCATGTTGATTACTAATATAAATCAACTAGTAATGAACCAATCTAGGGTGACAATTAATCATGACGTACAAATGACAAGGTAGGATATAGATCAATTAGGTAGATTAACTAAATCCCAAACTAATTTGAAACAATTGTTCACACAAAATATCATGCATAAAGTAAAACAATATATCAATTTTGTAAACTGGGTTCAACATGATCAAATTACAACTTGCCTTACAAAAGTTCTTACTCTTTCTCTGGAACTTGATCTTGAGTCAATGAATCCTTCCCGATGCTCCGAGCACTTCGATGTCTACGTGTAACGAGAGAGAAAACTAAATAAATACTAAAATAGAGAGAAAATAAATTCCAAAAATCAAATAAAAATCACTATTAAATATATATCAATTTTAAAAATTTTAGAAACTTGAATCATCTCAATCAACGCTCATATAAAGAAGAACGGGCTCCCAAAATATTTAAATAAAAGAGAAAATCAAAAAGAAAATTTTGAATTAATTTAATTATTTTTATATTGAAAAACCCGATTATGACATCAGCACCACTCGGACCAATCACAGGACAACACCTGTCTCGGTGCATGAACCCAGTTTACGGAGCCAGATCAATTCACCGTAGACTCGGTCCATAATGCATCAACTCCCGTGCTACATGCATCAGCAAATGATTGGGTGTAGGCGTGGTGTGGTCTGAACTGCTCATCCCAGATCGAATGACCAGGACTAAACGTGATGGCAGAGGCACGTGGCATGATGTGGTGCTTGCCACGCGTCGCACATCCGGCTACCAATCTACAGATCGGACAGCCCACGAGCTCTAGCTCCAGTGACATGGCGGAGTGCAGCTCACCGGAGGTGGAGACGAAAACACTTGAGACAGTGTTCGGCTGCTCTTTTGGCAATGTTAGCTACCAAACCGAATAGATCTTGATGCGCCGAACTCAGCGGTGCAACTAGTGGCGATGGAGACCCAACGACGGCAACAAAATCTGAAGAAAACCACAGGTGGCTTCACCAGCCAACTCCGACAAGCTCGTCCTTGACGACGACGACTCCTATGGCAAAACTAAACAAATAGAAAGGTGCACAAGATCACGGTGATCCTCGGATGAGTTCTAATGCAGCATTTAAAGCCTCGGTGTTCGTGTTCTATACAACGAAGATGAACTAACTCACTGCGGCGATGGAGATCGAGTCTGGGTTATTCACGCGAAGACAATAGAGCTCTGCCATACGCGCGGCGAGATGACCAGCCTGATGCGAAGCAATGTGTTCCAATCCGAGACGCAAACGCAATCCAATGGCCGAGATTAGATAATGTCCCAAACTAAGATGACATGATCTCGAGCGTCCTATCTTGATCCAACAGCGGACGTTCTTTAGGGTTTCTCAATGAAAATGACCGCTCGATCTCCATCGAATGGCTACGAGCAGCAGCTTTCTAGAAGGAGGTAGCACAGCGCCCACAAGGCCAGGCCAGCACGGGTTTCATCCCGTTACTATTCAAAAGGTTTTTAAAATATTTTCTATTTAAAATAATTCAGAAAATAAACAAAGCCAAATAAAATAGCAAAAATATCAGAAAAATTTTAGAAAATATTCTAAGACTTTAGGAACCCAAATGAAATATTTTTAGCAAAACTTTATTTAAACTTTCTAAAAATTTATATAGTTTTCATAATAGGCCATATTTATTAATATTAAATAAATTCGAATAAAATCTAGAAAAATCCAATAAATTCAGAAAATTCATAAAATACGTATTTAATTCAAATTAGCAAAAATTGGGATGTTATAGATATCCACCATATTGCGAGACTGTCGGAGACTGATAGATTTCTGACAAGTCAACGCACGGTCAACAGGGTATCCGGCCCGGGGCAATCCGGCAAGGGTCTTCAGCCACGACCTAGTCCACGCGGTCTCGCATGACCTAGGGCCTGCCTCGACCAGGGTCTGTTTCCGCACCTCCTCAAGCTCGAGATCGTGAGGTTAGCTCTTGGTCGGGCAAGCTTTCGCCAGACGGGGGGCGATTGACCCAGCGGTTACCAAGACCTAAAATGGTGGCGCTAAGGCAGAGGGCGACATTTCGGAGCGAGCATACCACCTTCAATGCGCACAAAGCCCCTCCCTCGAATCTCTCCCGCCATTGCAGCGCCATTCGGGGTATATAAACCACGCAAGGCATATGTACAGATGTAAACTCACCGCAATAGCTTTACACACTCACAAGGTTTCAAACTCGAGTGTAAACACCCCTTGTACTCACAGTTAGTGAATTCTCTCGCTCAAAAGAAGATCGGACGAGAGCTATTACCTCGTGGGGGCTCGAACCAAGATAAACCCTCGCTCTCCTCGCGCTGACGCCGCCTAACCTTCATCTACGCCATTGTTGACCGCGCTTCGGGTCCTCATACGCATTAACCCCTTTTCATTTCGCGGTCAGCGATTCCGACATCGACAACTGGCGCCCACCGTGGGTCCAAAGCTTCGCTCACTAGAAGTGACTTCAACTTTCGAGGCATGGCGCCTTTTGCAAAGAAATAAGATTCTCGGAGCTCTGCTCGAATGCGACTCTCGAGCATGGAAGTTCCGATCCTCGTTTCTCCCCTCTCCGCCGCTGCGAAACCATTTCGTCCTCATGGCCGTCGGCCATGATGAGAACGTAGAGGAGGGGGAGCGTAGTCCGAAGACCCCGGAAGATGCTCGCCGGATGGCTCGGGTTGCCATCAACCAGGCCATAACCGCTCTCCCATGAGAGGAACTTGAGAAGATTGAACGCCTCGGGCGTTCCAGTTCCCCACTCGAGCGAAGCGCCCGGCGATCGCGACGAAGTCATGTTCGATCCCACGCGCCGGCCGGGTTTTTTGGTCGGGCTCTTGCAGACGAGCTCGATAAGGCCGCGATCAAGGCTGTGTTGCCACAGCCGCCAGACCTTCCTCGCTGGGCCTTTGCCGTTAAAGAGCGATGATAGCTCCTCGCAGCATCAACGCCTCGCCAGCCTCTCGCGCACCGACAGCCTCGAGGTCTGCTCTCAGACGCCGCTTTGCCGCTGCTCTCGAGCGCGACTCGGGACGGGGTGGTGGTGGTGGCCAGACAAAGAATCTCCACTCCAGAAGAGCATCGCCGAGCCTTTCTCCCGACGTCCCTCCGAGGCGTCGCCGGGTCCACGAGCGCTTACGATACCTCCCGGGCGATGCTCGGGCCCACCGCCGCGGCCGCCGAGGTCACAGGGAGGAGCGCCAAAGCGACCGTGAATCCAGCTCCAGCAGCAGCGAGCACCTTCCCAGCGCCCCTGTCTCCAAACAGACACATGGCGGCGACTTGATGATCTTCGGCGGGTGTGGTGGCCGGCTCGCTTCAAGCCTGCGTCGATCGAGCGGTTCGATGGGACAAAGAACCCTGATGAGTTCCTCTCGATCTACACCACTGCCATCCTGGGCGCGGGAGGTGACGAGTACGTGATGGCCAACTTCCTCCCAACCGTCATGGACGGTGCTGCCCGCACTTGGCTCTTCAACTAGAAACCAGGTACTTTCCGCTCGTGGCGCCAAATCCAGAGCGCCCTCTGCTCAAATTTCCAGAGCTGCTATGAGCGGCCCGGCCGGGAAAAGGACTTGGATCGAGTGATCCAGTGAAAAATGAACCTCTCCGCGATTGCGGCGGCGGTTCATCCGCGACTAGAATCGATTCCCAGCAGGCTCTGACGAGACCGTGATCAAGGCCTTCAAGTTCGGCGTGCACGACCGACGCCTCACCGAGGACCTGGAGATCGCGGTAAGGCTCACGGTTGGCAAGCTTTTTCGCATGGCGGAGCGTTACGCGGACGCGGATGAAGCGGTTCGCTGGAAGCGCGATTACGACCAAGGTAAGCTTGGCGTCAATACAGGTGAGGCTGGACCCTTCGGCGTCAAGAATACCGACCAAGGTGTGACCGCCAAGAAGCGGAAGAGAGACCGCAAGCGCGATGGTGGTCGGCCTCATAACTGCCACACGACCAGAGCCGTGAAGTTTTGAAGCACGGACACGGCCCAGAGGGGCCGATCTCAGCAGAACCGCCACGACCCCAAAGAGCAGCACGACCTCGGCAGGACGACCGCCGGTCCAGGTCGCGGCAAGCCGACGGCCGCACTCAAGGCTCTGAGGGGCGGTCTCGGTTCGATGAAGGCAAATTTTGCCTGTTTCACAGGGCTCCAGGCCACGACCTGCGGGGCTGCAGAGCCTGGCAAGCCAAGCTCGAGGCCTTCTACGACGGGCATGGAGAGATGTCCACGCTCCCGAAGGAAGGAGATGAGCCCGAGAGGGTGAACGCCAGAGAAGACCAGGCCGACCTCGACCTGGACTTTCAGCAAGGCGACCGCCGGATCGACGTCATCTTTGGCGGCTCCTCGGCGTTTCAGTCCCAGCACGAGATCAAGGAAGCCGCGTGCGTGGTCTACCAGGCCACCGCCGGAAAATCCTCAGAGTAGCCCTGCAAGTGGGCCAGGGCGACCATCACCTTCACATCGGAGGATGCCCCCCAAGGTATGTCGAGGGACCTAAAGACGGCCTTGGTCGTGACCCCGACCATCAGCAATACCACGGTCGGGAGGGTCATGGTCGATGGCGGCAGCTCCCTTAATCTTGCGCTAGCAGCAAGGCCGACCGGATGTAGATTCCCGGCCGAAGGTCAAGAGCATCGCGATTCCATTCTTCGATCGTCCCCGAGCTCGACCACCTCTAGGGCGTGGTTCGCCTGTCACCTTCGGGTGACCTCTGATAACTTCCGACCGAGCCGATCACCTTCAAGGTGGTCGAGGTGACCTCCCTACAACGCCATCCTAGGGCGCCCGCCTGGTGAAGTTCATGGCGCCAACCACTACGGCCACCGCATGAAGCTCCCGGGCCCAATGGCGCCATCACTGCGGCGCGACGACCTCAAAGCGGGCGACGGCTAGAGATTCAAGCCCTGCCTCGCAGCATGCTACGCAGCGAGGCCCGGGGCAACGGAGAAGAGCGCCCGCCAAAAGACGGCGATCCAGCCCAGCAGGGCTACAAGGCGGCAAAGGCCGAGGAGAGCGACCCGACCAAGTGCGTCCACATCTAGGCCGGGCTGAGTTCTAAATAGGAACTCGAGCTCGTCACCTTCCTCCGCGCCAATAAAGGTATATTTGCTTGGGAGCCGGCGGACATACCGAGAGTCCCGAGGGAGGTGGTCGAGCACAAGCTGCAGGTGCGACCCGACCGCCAACCTGTGCGCCAGAAGCTGCGGCGCTTCTCGCCGGAGAAGGTCGCCATCATCAGAGAAAACCTGGATAAGCTCCTGAAGGCCGGGTTTATCCGCGAGATCGACTATTCCGAGTGGCTGGCCAACCCGGTCATCGTCCAGAAGAAGGGCGGAAAATGGAGGATGTGCGTGGACCACACGAGGTTGAACTCGGCATGCCCGGCGACAACTTCCGCCTCCGCAAGACGACCGGATCGCCGACTCCACCGCTAACGCCAAGATGTTGAGCTTCTGGATGCTTACTCGGGTACCACCAGATCAAGTCCGGCGCTTGAAGATGAGAGCAAGACTTCGCTCATCACACCGCTCGACTCCATCGATACCCACCATGTCGCTTGGTCTCCGCAACGCCGGCGGACCTTCCAAATACCGATGACTAAGCCGCTCGATCCCCAGATCGGCCGCAACCTCGAGGTCTACGTGGACGACATCATCGTCAAGAGCTCTTCTGAGGACGACCACGTTCAAGACCTTGGGGAAACCTTCGCCAACCTGAACAAGCACAACATTAGGCTCAATCCGGAGAAGTGCATATTCGGTGCCGCTTCAGGGAAGGTGCTTGGCTACATGATCGGGGGCTCCGGGGTCGGCCCAAACCCGGAGAAGATCGAAGCAATTGAGAAGATGGTGCCTCCGACCTCGGTGAAACAGGTACAGTGCCTCACCGGCCGCATGGTCGCTCTTAGTCGGTTTATTTCAAGGCTTGGCGAGCGTGGGCTGCCATTCTTCAGGGCTTTGCGCAAGCAAGGGGGCTTCGAATGGACTCCTGAGGCACAATGTCGCTCGATGACCTAAAGGCGTACCTCTCAAGCCCGCCTTTGCTCACCACCCCACGGCCGGGTGAGCAGTTGTTATACTTAGCGTACCACCGCCCAGTCGTCGCTGCCGCCTTGGTGGTCGAGCGGGATGCACAAAGAAGATCCGATCTACTACGCTGAAGTCTCAGACGGCCCGGCGAACGCTACCCACGTGTTCAAGCTCTTGTATGCCCTTCTCATGGCCTCGCGAAGCTCCGCGATTACTTCCGTGTGCACTCGATGGTCGCCCCGAGCGCTTTTCCGCTGGGGACATTCGAGGAACCCGAGGCCGAGGGGCGACGCTGTGGGCTATGGAGCCGGGCGGCGTCGACATCCGGTCGGATGCGCGACGGCTATCAAGTCGCAGTGCTCGCCGACTTCGTGGTCGAAAGCAGACATCCCTCCCACCCCCGGCCCGAGGTCGAGGAGAAGCCCGGATCATGTACTTTGATGGCTCGAGGTCTTTCAGCGCCGGTCGGATTCTCATCCTTACTTGGCAAGCACCACCTAAGGTATGTGGTTCGTTTTGGGTTTCAAAGAACCAATAACATTGCAGAGTACGAGGCTCTCTTGGCAGGCCTGCGGGCCTGTAAGGCCCTGGACGTTCGCCGGTTGATTGTGCGGGGCGACTCTCAGCTCGTCGTCAATCAATTTAACAAGGAGTACCAATGCTCGGAGGACTCAATGGCAAAATACCTCACCGAGGCGTGCAAGATGGAGAAGTGGTTCCAGAACTTGGAAATCACGCATGTGGCGCGGAAGGACAACTCCGATGCTGACTTCCTCTCCAAGCTCGGGTCGTCCGACGACGAGGTTCCTCCTGACGTGATTCTGGAAGCCTTGGCGTCTCCCTCCATCTCCGACCAAGAGGCCTCAGTCGCCTTCATCGAGGGCGTCCCTTCGTGGGCTGAGTCGATCCATCGTTTCCTGGCGACGAGCGAGCTCCCGGCTGAGCAAGCGGAAAGGAGCAGGATCAAGCGCCGGGCAAGCTCGTACAGGCTCGTCAACGGCAAGCTATATCGCCGTAATCTTTCCAGATCCCGACGGCGTGTTACCGCAGAGGAGGGTAAGTACCTGCTACGTGACATCCATTTAGGTCTATGCGGGGCACACTCCTCTTTCAGGACCATGGTCGGGAAGGCTTTCCGCATGGGGTTCTACTGGCCCACGGCGCTTCAGGACGCGCGCAACATTGTCCGCGCTGTCGCCAGCTTGCGCTTATGCTCTAAGACGATCAACCGCCACGCGCTCCAGACCATCCCGCTTGCTTGGCCTTTCTCGACCTGGGGGCTGGACATCCTCGGCCCCTTCCCGCAGGCGACTGGAGGGAAGAAGTTCCTGTTCGTCGCCATCGACACCTTCACCAAATGGATCGAGGTCGAGCCCGTCTCGACCATCACAGCTCGTGCAGCGGTCAAGTTCTTCCGCTTGTTCGTGGTCACCAGGTATGGAGTTCCGTGCAGAATCATCACTGACAATGGAACTCAGTTTACTAGTGAGCTGTTCCAGAATACTGTGAAGACATAGGCACCAAAGTATGCTATGCTTGTCGCCCATCCACGTAATCAACGGAGCAGCTTGAGCGCGCAACGACGATTGTTCAAGGCATGAAGAAACGAGTGTCGGATGAGCTCGAACGACACGCGCCGCACTGGTGGATGAACTTCCCATCGCCTTATGGTCTATCTCGAACCACAACCACCGAGCAACAGATCCACTCCTTCGCTCGTGTTCAAGATCAAGTCGCCCCGCCTCCCGAGGTCACGCTGGGCTCCGCCAGGGTCAGCTTGGTCGATCAAGTTGACTTCGAGCACGAACAGCCTCTTGACCTTACCTGGCGGAAGAAGTAAGATGCCGTTAGCTGCTATTTATCGGCGCAAGACTGCAAGCTCTTCGCAGACATGCGCCTCGACAGACGACCTAGGGAGCTCTTTGTTGGGGACTTAGCCTCGAGATTTGATTCGTGCACCATCCAACACCAACAAGTTATCCCCGCGGTGGGAGGGCCCCTATAGAGTTGTTTCAACAGATCGCATGGGAGCTTACCGGCTAGCGATGCCCGATGGCAGAGAGCTCTCTAGCTCGTGGAATATCGACCAGCTTCGCAAATTCTATGTGTAACCTTTTTTACCTCAAATTTCAATAAAGCTCCTATTCATTTGTCACGATTGGCCTCAGAGCATCTCTTTTTGTCTCGTACTGGCTTAAATTCGCTTTTCGGTGCTAGATCTACGTATGAGCGCGCTTGCCCTTGGTCTCGGCGTCGGGGGCTTACCCTTAACCCCCGGTGGTCGAGTTATGCGTAAGCCGAAACTCTTCGCAGCAACACTCCCACTGCGCTAGGGTTCGAGCTAAGCTCCTGCCAGTCGACGAGTCTTGCCAGAATTGTTGTCGAGTCTCGAGCCTAACTCTCGAGTTTAAGTTTGTCCTCGTGCAACCATATTATGCTCTCTGTGGCTCCTTTTCGACTTTGCAGGTCTTGGTCTTTGCTGGCCTCTTACTTTGCGCCCAAGGTCGGCGCTGCTCGACCTTGAGCCCAACGGGGCTAGGCGTGGTATACTACGACCAGCAATGTTAGGTGCTCGACTGGGAGAGAATTGTTTAGCCGAGAAATCACAAAGCAAACCAAGACGTTACATTATCTCGATCAAAATACAACTATCCCATTAAGCTGTTTTCTTACAAGTCTTACGGGGCATCTACCCTATCTACAGGTCTGCTATCTCGCGTGCAAGTTTTTCCTGCTCGAGCTCGGCTACCTTGGCCCTCAAGGTCGCTATTTCGCTCTGGTACTGGAGGGCTCCCTTGGAGGCATCCGCAGCCCGGCGCCGTTCGTTTTCAAGTTGAGCCAAGGCGCTCCTCGCCGCTTTGTCGGGCAGCCAAGCTTCTCCTTGAGCCCTGTGGTCTTGACCTCAAGCTCGGAGACGACTTCTCAGCAGGTTTCTCCAGCGCCTTGACCTTGGTCCGCTGGCCTCGAGCGCTTTGTCAAGACTCGAGCTTCCTTCAAGCTCCAAGATTCTGGCCTCGAGCTCGGGGGACGCATTCGCATCAATGATAAGCCGATATCAAGGATGCTTGTTGTTGGAGGAGTAACTATCAATTTAATGCCATATACCACTTACAAAAAGTTAAGTAAGTCCAACGATGATCTTATTAAAACTAATATGATTTTGAATGACTTCATAGGCAATTCCACTGAAGCAAAAGGAGTTATGGTAACAAAGCTATTGCCGACCATTTTTTTCGTGGTTGACATCAAGGGTAATTACAACGTTCTACTAGAACGAGATTGGATTCATGCCGATCACTGTCTCCCATCGACTATGCATCATATGCTCGTCCAATGAAACAGGAATGAGGTCGAAGTGATTCAAGCTGACACAACACTCGCAGACATGAATCCCATACTCTAGACCGATTCGGATTCAATGAATCTCGTTCACGATTTGCGAGGTTCTACAAGAATCCTGTAAATATGCCCCCTCACAACACTCAACAAACTAGTTACTCAGGTGGCGGAGGAATACTTCTCGACGAGCTCACTCATCAAGAGACGTCTCAGCACTAGGATACATACGCACAGTGGTGCATCCATAGCAACCAGTGCCCCTCCTTTCCATCCTCCATGATGTACGACAACTATGTCAGCAAGAGAGACAAACGCGAGAATCTCCAGCATGACCACAATATCCTGCAAACGAAAATCAAGAACTGTAAGTAGCTGTCGCAGCCTATCACGACAAACAAATTCGCATTACCAATAATCGTGCCTAATCAAGAAGTAGTAAACACTTAAGAAGCGGCAATAACAACCGACCCCAGAGAGAGAGAGTGTATTCACATGTGCTTTGGTTCTCGGTCCCAGTGATACGGCCTAAATCAGGCCTTAAGTTTGTTTGCTTGGTGTTCTTAGGGCAGTCCCAACCCTCCACCTCAGCTGGTGTCTATAAAATTAATTACGCTGTCAACTAGGCAAAAATCTGATGTGGCATAGGAATTAAAGAAGGGAGAGAAGGAAAAACATAGAAACCATGTCTCATGCAAGAAACTAGGTCGGTGCGGGTACCAAGACACAAGAAACGAGCAAAATCGGGGTTGGACGTTTCTGCACACTAACCAAGTTGTATTTGTAGTGCATGCATTGGTTTATTGCTCTCTCTCTTCTCTAGACACTGCTCATGGAAATCATGAGTTGGGAAACTATGCATTAGTTTCATTATTCTCTCTCCTCTAGATACTGCTCATAGAAATCATGGGTTGGGACTGCCCTTAATGATGCGGATATCCTCTCGAGATGGTGTCAATAGCCAGCAACTATGCCGTCCATTTTCTTAATCTTCATGCAGATCCAACTCCGCCATCATATTTCATCATGTCAGATTCTTTTTTAGATGAAAAAGGCACAAGAAGGCCTCCGGCCTCTGACGAACAGCAGACAGCCCAGTACATTTCTAGTTTGACAACGAAGTAAACAGACAACAGAGCAAAATAGAGAAGCTCAGTTTGGGGCTCAGCCCAGAGCTGAAAGAAGGGAACAAGTCCCACTGCAAACCACAACAATCAAACAAATCAGACGGCCCCTAAACCAGGAACTAGCATTCATCATCTGTTCGGCAAAACTCCGATACAGAACTCCGGCCTAAATGAGTGAGTCTTGACCATTGCGGTGCGTCCAAACGACGCAAGAGCCAGACACTTGCACTCAAAATAATTGCCGCAGCCAAAATTCTTGCGCCGTTAGCACCCGCAATTCCTGCGCGATGTGAAATCCGAAGACAAAGCTAACAACAATCGTAACTTTAGCTTTTTTTTTTTGCTTTTAAACCAAAGAAAAAAATATAAACAAACAGGACCTTTATGGTTACGACTACAATGATCATTATTTAGTTTGCGAGGACACAGATATGCCATAAATATTAGGGCTGTTTGGTTGCCTGTATACATAGATGATTGTATCTACAAATGCAGAATCTTGTTTTTTTTTCCTTATGTTTGGTTGTCTGCATCTAGTTTTAAGTTTGGCTTTCTGGATACAAGATTCTCTATGCAGCCTGGCTCTGGAGATACGGAGAAAATAGGCGTATCTCTGGATGCAGCACATGGCAGCCTCGTGTTCTGCACAAAGGGCCACTGTCAGCCACAATAGCAAACTATGCATACGGTGCCACATGGGTATGTAAGTTTTCCTTTTTTCTTTTTTGTTTATATCTTTTGATTAACATCTCCGATTATCAAACCGGTTTCAAAAATAGATTCCTGACATTTTTTCGAACAAAACTAGACCACACTTGCTATATAAATTTTAAAATATCTACCTACTAAACACTTAACCAAACACCATCTTTACATCTGTGCATCCCAGATCCTATCAACCTGGCTGAGTCGAACGAGTCAAACTCATGAGAGAAGACAACCAAACAACCCCTTACCCACTCTGCCTTTGGCTCCATCCTTGTAATGCTTGGGCTGTTTCTCTCAGCATTGTTGTGTCTAGCTAGTTACCTTGGAGGGTCAGAGGTCTCCTGTGGGCACTCCCAAGCTTGCTGAACAGCTTCCCTCCCATCCCATGTTTGCAACATTAGTCCAACTGAAACCTCCTCTTCGTTTTAAACGATGTCGTGGCCGAGAGTAAATGAAGGATGAAATCGCCCGTGCAAATAATTCCAGGTACACGCTCTCCCAATCGTACCAATCCTTTCCAGCGTTGTGTGGACTTTCTTGATTTTTTTTTTCTTCCATATAGGTAGGTACAGCCGTACAGATAGGTAATTGATGATCGAGCTCCAGATCTTGGAGTAATCGTCTTGACTGCACCCGTTCATCATCCACAGATATATGCGATGCAACTAGGAATTACCTGACTAAATAGCCCTAAAAATCTCCACCATGAAGATCCACTCGGTGAAGAAAAGGAAGAAAGAAAACTTCTTTTCACCATCCGGGTTTTTTTTCTTTTCACCATCCGGGATGGACCGAAGCTGTGGCGAAGTCGTAATAAAAATAGAGGATGGATTTAAAAGATTATGCTAAATTGAGATAAGTATATTAAACAGTTTTTGTTGTGTTCTCATCAACTCGATGATTATTACTACTTCATTATTCTAAAAATAGTTACGAAACGTTCGCTTTGTCAAACTTTTGGCAATCTATGAATAAGTTAACACCAATAAAAAAACTAGTAATTTGATTTTCGTACTAACTCTAAATTAAAACCTGCACTAAGTGAAATTAGGAATTTTTTTTAATTCCATACCAAGTGAAAATATAGATTTTGGTTTTATTCAGAATTAAAATTCTAGGAATATCTATTTCGAGAAATAAATAAAATAAGATAAGGAATTTGCTTTTTATATATAAATTATAAACTGTGATGTAATAAAAGTCAATGACATGCTTTTTACAATCACTAAAGCATCTCCAGCAAGGGTCCCTAAAACAGAGGCCCTATTTTGGATTTAGGGACTTCCCCTATTTTTTGGGGCCCTGTTTTCAGAGCATAAGTCCAGCAACATCCCCTAAATCTCAGCCCCTATTTTACTTTTTCTCCTATTTTGACATATCCGCTATGTATAATCTTCATTTGACACCACTAAAATTCAATAAAAAATATTTGTAATACATAAAACATAAGCATATTAACATTTACAATTTAAAAACATAATATTTAAAATTTAAATTTAAAATTTTCAAAACATGATAAATAGATAAATAGAAACTCCGAACAATGAATCAAACTACGAAGCACTGTGAATTGCCCACAAATGCTCAATAAGATCATCTCGAAGCCTCTTATGTATTTTCCTGTCTTCAATCTCTTGGTGTATCTTTAAGAACTCCCTATTTTACGGTTTAGGGGCTCCGTGGGAATTAGGGCTGAGGAGGCAAATTTAGGGGCCTCCTAATTTTAGGGGCTGGATTAAGGACCCTGCTGGATCTGTATTTTTTACTAAACTCCCTATTTTAAGGTTTAGGGGCTGGTTTAGGGGTCTGCTAGAGATGCTCTAAGAAAAATATTACCTGCTTCTACGCTGCTCTGCTAATTTATTAATTCACAAGTAAAAACATGATCTGCTTTATAATATCCTTACTGTTTTAGCCGTATGATGTTGCAAAAGGTTGGGATGGAAACCGTGTAAGGAAACCAGCCATTAATTGGCTTTGATTGTTGCGTACTGAATTAGTAATTTAACTGATTCAGAAGAGTTTTATTTTCTCTGTACAGGTCGTCCTTGAGATCAGGACTGTAAACACCTGCCTATGGAGGCTTCTCCGAAGACCTTGAAAAGGACTTCGAAAGATATATTTGAGAACTTTGGTGAGTTTGGAGGCCCTGCCTTTTTTTTTTCCTTTTTGGTTCCTTTTTATTCATGCACTCATGTAAGAAATGAAATCAACCGGATGCAATTTGGGGCGCGTCGGATGCCATCGAGATTCACATCCAGGAACCATGACCACAGCGGCTCCTGTCCATCCGTGTTAGGTTTATGGTTCGCCGGAGTTAGAAGTGGGGTTCACCGAAACCCCGACTTAGATCTCGGTGGATCAAAATCAGTATCAGTGGAGGCTCTGCGGCGCAACGGGGAGTGCGACCGACCGCCGAAGTGCTACCTGTAACGAGCATGGCCAAGTCCTCGTATCTTCTTGTTCCACTGGAGGCTGAGTTTGCTACCTGCTGCAAGGGTATATCGTTAGATTTAGGGTTTAACTAAAACATGAACTAGCCTAAGACATGATCACCAAACGTAATACGGAAATAAAACTTTAGATGAACTCATCCGGTGATGAAGATGAAGCCATCAATTCTTATCGGTGTGGATGAGCGTTGGGGTAGAAACACTGATGCACGATGAAGTCAAGCGAGCACCGAGACGTTTTCGGTGATGGTTCTGTTCTTCGTTAGCCTCAGCATCAAAACCCTAGATCGGATTGATCTTTCGGGAAGAAATGAACTCTAGAGCATGTTTCTTGAGTTGCGACCTTTCTCTCTTAATATGGCGCTGGTTAACGGGGCCAAAACCAACAATTTTAGTAAGCTCTTAATCAGAGCACGGTAATAATAGAATTAACCTATAATTTTTGAATTTTTCATTTTAACTGAAGATCATGACCAACATATATGCCTCTTGCAACGCGATGGCTTGGTTCGATTATGGAACCTGACCGCGCGTCATGCGTAGCGGTGCTGTCTTCTCGAGAGCAGAGATAGATCGGCGAAGTTTATCCGGTCTCATCCTGTCATCCAAGATGCGAAAGAGCTGATGGCTAGGTTGGGCGAGGTAAGGTAAAGATAGATACAAGCAGGGTAGCATATGAGCTAAGCGCAGCATGCTATGCGTTTAAATGGCATTCTATAATTCTCTGTCTACAGTGGCGTATCTAGAAACTTTGAAAGAAGGAGCCTTAAATTGAGACCTCCAAACTAATATATATAATATACTAATATATATAGAGAGAGAGAGCATTTTTTAGAATATAGAATATAATGTAATGATATATATAATATAAAAATAACACTTATCTAACAATGATATAATGTAAATACGTAACATTACAAAGAAAAAAACGTACCGATCATTACTTCTTAAAAGTTGATAGTTAATATTTATGGGTTTTCATGTTCTGAAAACGTTGCAAAATATCTTCCATATCTATCTTGGAAAATATGTCTTGCTCGATGTAGCATACCATAAGATCATTTAACCAGTCATCACTTATCTTATTACGCAAATCTGTCTTGATAATCTTCATTGCCGAGAAAGCCCTTTCAACTGTAATTGTGCCCACAGGTAAAACTAATGCTAATTCAATAAGCCTATAGACCAATAGATAAACAACATACTTTTTTGCTTCAACCATCATCACTACGAGACTAGCAAGATCATCACAACTTGAAAATTATTCTCTTCTCAAGTCATCAATGAATAATTCAAATTGTGCTTCCAAAACCACACGATTATATGATGAGAAATTATCTAAATAAATCTCTAATCTCTGAAAGCGTGCGGTATGCTTGACGTCAAGGCGTACGATCCGCGAAGTTTACGACTCGATGCATTTACAACTGCACTTCCTAAAATTGAAGGATCTAAGCATCAGATATTAGACCGTAAATGGGTTGACGGGTGGGGCTCCACCACCTGCGCTTCTTTGGATACGCCACTGTCTATCCATCCAAAAATACAGGGTGTATTTTATCTTTCATATCGATTAAGAAATTTTTTAAAATGAATATACTATCTTTAATTATTATCTCTAAGTACTATATTTAATACATAAATAACGCACTTATTTACATGGGTTAATTAGATATATGCCACTGCAGGAATGGGTTATTCGAGATTTGCCATCGTTCCTTTCGTATTTCTAGATTTGCCATTACTGAAACCGTGTTTATTCTAAATATGCCATTGCAAAGTACACGTGTCACTTCGGTCAAACCGAGCACAATTTGGACGATTTTGCCCTCCACATCAAAGTCTTGTCAGAATTTTGTAAAAATCTCCAAAAAGATTTGAAGCTAAGATTTTTACCTTGGTGACCCGAGATCCTCATCTACCTCTGGTAAAAATATAAAAATTAAAACTTACATTTAGAACTTTTGGAAATTCAAAATAGAAAAATAAAGTTAAAAATAGCAATGTCAGAATTTTTAAAATTTAAATATAAAAGATAAAATTTTTAAAACTTTATATAAGATTAATAATACTATTTCAGATCTTGATAAAAATTTTCATAAAATATTAATACCATTTTAGCCTTAAATTAAATATAAAATAAAAATAGACTGAGGGCAAAATCGTCCTAATGGGCCGAGTCATGCGCTCGTTTGACCGTATGACACGTGTCGTCTGCAATGGCATATTTAGAATAAACACGGTTTCAGAATGGCAAATCTAGAAATACGAAAGGGACGATGGCAAATCTCGAATAACCGATTCCTGCAGTGGCATATATCTGATTAACCCTATTTACATTGGAATATAAAATATATCTTATATTTATTGAAGGATCGAGGCGCACCAAGAGGGAGATGAATTGGTGCAAACAAACACCTAAACTTAATTTTTTTATTTTTATTAATTCTGAAAATTAATAAAATAATGATCAAACCTAAAGAATTAATCTAGAATAATTGATCTAACACCACAAAACAAAACTAGATTAGATATGCAAACTAGAAAGCAATTGTACGTAAACAATTATACTAGATCGGAATCCATACTCACTTATTTTCTTCAAGAAAGACGTATATGGATCCTTTTACATGAAAGCACGACTCCCAAATAATCTCCCAAATTTTTCTCAAATTTCCTCTCTTTCTCCTTCCTCTCTTTCCTCTTTTCTTCTCTTTATTCTTGAGAAATTTTACGGTGGATAACACACGTAGTAAGTAGTAGTATTAGAAATCTAATCTAATCATTCATTCCTCAAAGGTATTTTAAACTTTTTCTATCCATTCAAGGGCTATTTTATACTTTTCCTAATTTGTTCACAGTTTTGGATTTACCGAATACCTGGTGATCTTCAGAGGTTTCTTATCCATTCATCCGCTATTCATCAGGATCACAGGAAGTATTTTATCGTAGAGGACAAATAGTATGATGGAATTTTTTACCCTTTTACCCATCCCTCAATTTTACTACCAATACTACAGATAGTAGTATAACTAGATCTAAATTAATTTCAATCATTAGATTCAAATGAATAGATAGCTTATATTAATTTTAATGCAATGTAAAAGAGCTCTTATTCTTTTCTTTCTATCTCCCGTTTTCTTCTCTGTTCTATTTCCCTTGCACTGTACGCTATATCTTCCCCTGTCTGCTTGTACTGTACAGCCTCCGTTGCTTTGTTTAGCTTGCAACGCGCAGCTTGTTTGCACAACCACTGAATTTTTTTTAAAAAATAATATATATTTTTTAAATAATTACGGCATTAATACGTGGATTTAAAAAATTGCAACAATAATATATCATAACCAAACGGTTTGGCGAAATAGCATTTTTTGCCATTCGGTTTGGTGAAGACTATTTTCGCCAATTCATTGGGCGATTATACGTTAATCCATGATCAAAACGCGATTTGAACCGAAATAACAGCGAGCAACCTATTTTCGCTTCTAAATATTAGAGTATTTGTTTTTCTGATATTTAAAAATATCTATGATTGATTAAATCTTGAAAAAAATGGGAGATTGTAGCCCTCTTGATAAGCTTCACATAGAGTCCAAGATCACCTAAATCGGAGTTCGGAGTAAAAAGTTACGAGCGTTTTACTATTGTAGCCAAATGGTGTGGCGAAAACTATTTGACGAAAACCTAAATGGTGTGGCGAAAATGCCTATTTTCGTCACACCATTTGACGAAAATAGGTTGCTCACTATTATTTCGGTTCAAATCACGTTCTAATCACGGATTAACGTATAATCGCCCAATGAATTGGCATAAATAGTATCTTCGCCAAACCGAATGGCGAAAAATGCTATTTCACCAAACCGTTTGGCTACGGTGTATTATTCTTACAATTCTTTAAATCTACATATTAATATCGCAATTATTTAAAAATATATATATTATATTTTTTTTAAAAAAACTCCACAGCCAGCCGATAGAAGTCGCTCGTGACGCTTGCTGCTGCCTCGCGTCGTCTCCAAACGAGCAACGTGCTGCTGCCTCGCGGTCCGCAATCGCCTTTTCTTTTCTTCGCCAGACGCCGCTGACCGATTCGGGAGCTTTCTCATTTTTTCTTTTTTTTCGGCTCAACAAAATCAGGAGACACACCCACTATTCATACTTAGCAAATTCTAACTTAATATTACATACATGTATATCCAACTGACCTAATTACACTTAGTCCAATACATACATATACCTAAAATTCACACATACATATGTACGGCCTACCTGTCGTACTCGCATAACTCACTCGTCTGCACGATCCACTGGCCACCAAACTACATCGTCCGTCTGCGTATGCCTCTACGTGTGACGCGTCCCATCTCGCTGCACATGCGTCCTTCACGTGCCACACCTCCTACACCTGCGACCTCGCATGCCACCGTGACTTCGCGACCTCGGTCAGACTGCATCTGACTCAGAACCTTCGCTTGTATCGCTTCTCGCTACGCGCCATCTGTGCGGATTCTCCCCGACCTGTAGTATACGTCCATCTCGTATGCCTACGCTGTAATATGCATCTCGCGTCCCTGCATTGCACTTTCTGTTGCCTGCATTGCATCCCTTGACACAAATAAAATAAACCCTCACAGTATATTGTTCCATAACAACTATTGTTGTCCATAAATCATCACACATATATTATATTGTTGTCTATAAATCATCACACATATATTACATTGTTGTCGAATTAATCATTACACTTATATATTTTGTAAATAAAATTAACATTTATGAATAAGACTATTCTAAAATACAACCTATACTTTGGACGGAGAGAGTACAAGTTTTTCTTCTTTTTCGATATGGTGGCAGTGGCACAACGCAACCGGGCATTTTGTTGAGAAAAATTACATTGTACCCGATGGGATAGCAGGAGGTCTAGCATAGAAGAAGGATGCAGGGGCTCTGGAACGAGGAGCTCCGTCGCCGCCGCTTCCAGATAGGTTTATTGTGAGCGATCCTTATTATTATTTTTTTCATAAAATACGAAAATAATAATCTATATACATACAGTACTAGTCCTATAATCAATGAGTAGTACGTACATTTACAACAATTAGAATCACAACCATACATCATATTATTAAAACGGAGACTCTTTATACATTGTATTTCTACAATTCAAAGTAGGTAGCAGCAGAGGGAAAATTTTTTTTTGGAGTGTGCCTATCCAACTCTCAACCATCTAACAAGGTATAATCCTTAAAAAGATCGCTCTATTGAAGTTCTTACAACCTGCGACAAAAAGATATCTCCGGAACCTCGTTTCTCTTCTACCTAAAAATAACATATTAAGCAAGGTTGAGTACTTTCGTACTCAGCAAGACTTAAAGTGTATTTATGTAATACCGCAGATCGTTTTTCCGGGGTTTCTTGGCCGGAATTGTTTTTGTTTCCTTAAATTCAAGGATTTACTCGGAAGGGTGTGTAACACCTTGGAGCTCAAATGCGCCACGAATGCTACCAACACTCTAAACTCTTAAGATCGGCTTAGAAACTAAGCCACCGAAATTTTGTAAATTTCGGCATGACCTTTCTAGAAAGTATGACATCTACTCAGCAGACAGAAACAAATGCAGTTATATGATATCATTCTAGCAGGTCCTTAGTTAACCAATCACACATCCCATAAAAATTAATAAACTCCACCACATAAATTATTACAGGACAGGGAACTTATTAAACATAACCGCAAACAACCTTTTACAAGAATTTTGCGCGAGCTAGTAAGAACGGAACTATAATTGATATGATGGAATGGTGATGATGCAAACGTGATTGTGCTACTACCCCCATCCATGCATGCCGGCTTCAAAACACCTACAAACATTAAATAACAAGCGTGAGTTCAAACTCAGCAAAGTACACGAGAATAATGAACCCAATTTATCGCAAGTAAAACAAGAACTTAACCATAAGAGCCAATAATGCAAATAAAACAATATCCGAACAATAAGCATTCATACCCATTTAAAGCAATAACTGAGAGCAAGTAATGCAAATAAAACAATATCTGGACAATAAGCATTCATACTCATTTAAAGGAACAACTGAGAGCAAGTATTGCAAATAAAACAATATCCGGACAATAAGCATTCATACCCATTTAAAGCAATAACTGAGAGCAAGTAATGCAAATAAAACAATATCCGGACAATAAACATTCATACCCATTTAAAGCAATAACTGAGAGCAAGTAATGCAAATAAAACAATATCCGAACAATAATCATTCATACCCATTTAAAGCAATAACTTGACCATACCAAAAATTATTGCAATCGAGCCATCATCTTGATAATAAAACCAATCAACTTCCATGAACCGTTACTTAACGCTAAATCACAACGTCTCCCGACTCAACCACCCTTTTTTGCAACCCAAACCATTTTCATCAGTTTAGGTCGAGTTCATAACTCGACTTCACTCCACGATAGTCATATAACTTAATTAGCAAGGCAATGAAATGCACTCATTCATCAAATTCAAATCAATCTTCCCTGACATACCATCACCACAAAACTCATTATTAAAG
The DNA here is from genome assembly GCA_036346375.1 of Guadua angustifolia. NCBI lineage: Eukaryota > Viridiplantae > Streptophyta > Magnoliopsida > Poales > Poaceae > Guadua > Guadua angustifolia. The sequence continues at coordinate 43,686,137 of CM070520.1, read as the reverse complement.
ATACAATGCACATGAATGCTCTTCTCGATGCACATACAGATCGCTGAAAGTGCCCACCCGCTTGTGCACCCTCACGCCTCTTCCATCCCGTGGAAGGTGCCTACTCTATCGTCTCGCTCTCATTCACCTCGATGAATGAGACTACGAGGTAGGACTTTCGTGTTCACTACGTGTGAACACAGAGGCCCGTATCAGAATGGGTCGCCTCTTCCTTTAATGAATGCGCAATGCAATTTACATAAATGAAGTGCAACCCTTCATTCATCGCCAACACTAACATAACCATAACCACACACATACATAAACATAGCCTAAATTCTCACATTCATAACCATAACCACACACATACATAACATACCCCAAATTCTCACATTCATAACCATAACCACACACATACATAACATACCCCAAATTCTCACATTCATAACCATAACCACCTAATCGATTCACACACATACTCAATTCCATTCCCCAGACGGGGTACAGTTAAGTACAACTCTTGTAAATTAACCACGAGTATCCACGTACCCCATACTCGCTACTCACTGCAATATTAACCCAGGTATAGTAAACTTACCGAGATTAAGGCTTACTAGTGACCACTCGAATCCAATAGCTAATCACGTCCTCGATGGAACGATCACCAATATAATTCATACTTGCCACAATCAATAGAAATTAGCTATGAACCGATAAATAATAACGAACAATTCAATTAGGCACACAACTCGATGTACTTGCCTTTACCGACGCGTGAGGCAACTCAGGGTCGAGACCACCCCCGAAGACACTCTCCCTGAAAACAACGTTACGCACAAGAACGGATCAAGGTCCGACTCAATACCTCAATACATGACGAAACTCAACTTTTGCCAAAAACAGTCCCAATTCCCACTAATGGGAACTCCGGGCAACCCACTAAACAGCGGACTTTAAACCTTAATAATAGGGGAACACAACGACAACTCGCTCAATTTGGGGATCTTATGCCTAACCATTACAAATTAAGCTAATATACAATTGTATGCTCATAATCAAATGGCAGTAAATAATTCTTAACTCACACATTTGAATTGAGCCATACAAAAGTAATAAGGATCAAGTCACAACATAATATTCACAACCATTATCAGGGTAAGAATGATATTACAGAAGCTCATACACAAATAACACACACATATATATAACAATCCATAAACAACAGCACATAAAGCCCTCAAGAACCTGATACTGATAAACATATACAGAAATGCAGCAGAACGAATCCACACATACAACTATTGCTTACTAACCAAGATTTTGTAACTGCTCATCATAGTCTCTATGCACAAAGGCACCAAACCATATACCATCTAATCACATGAAGATACACAATAAACTGGCTTTAGCCTCAAATATAACCTCTTTTCTTCATGCCCATAGAAATGAATATTGATTTTCCATTTATGACCAAAGCATGAACATGATAACATGGCATCAACGACAATTAATCCTAGCCAACATTGATAAACTTGGGGGTATGATAAGCATGGCATGAACGATAATTAATCCTCGTCAACGTTGATAAACTAGGGAGCATGATAACAAGGGAATTCTAGCATAATGAAATCATAAAACTTGTAAGCATGACATTAGTGTAATCCCTCCGCTGACTATAGCAGAAATGTGATTTAGTAACATCCGTCCCTCACCAAAACTGGGAAGGGGACGTAAATCATGAAATTAGCAGAAGATAAAGAGGCAGTAGCCCTCTAGTTGACCGGTATACAGTAGTACTAAGAGCAATAGTTGAAGCATGAAAAATGAGGACTTACATCATGTAAATATAGCAAGATAAGTAAATGAGGAAGCATGACCACTCAAGATTTTAGCAGTACTAAATGCTACATAATTCTTTTAAGCATAGCATGATCAGAGTACTTGCTCAAGAATTAAGTTGTCACTACATAACAACTGACAGATTGCCCATATAACATGTCATGGTAATGGAACAGGTGTTCTCCACTCGTGGAACTCAACCAAATCTCTGCTCGCAATTGACCTAATGTGAAGCCAGAAGGTTTCTGCAGATTGATGGCATCGCCTCACAACCATTTCATCGAACACATGGCATACACAATGAATCAAAGCCCCAATTTGATGGTTTAAACTCTCACCGCAAGGAGGCAAAGGGGGCTGCTGCCGAGTGAGAGGGAGGAGCGCCGGCTGGAGAGGAGGCGCAGGGGAGCTCGGCCCAGAGGCTCGCCGGCCAGGGCCGCCGGCTGCTGCATCTTCTAGTTCGGCAGAGGGAAGGAGAGGAGCACCGCTTCTCGCTGCTGCTTGCTGCTTCACGCTGGCTTGCTGTCACATCGAGCCAGGAGAGGAGCGCAGGGAGGAGAGGAGCGCCGGCCGAGGGGAGAAACCGCCCGGTGGGAGGGGCCAGAAGCTCGGCCAAGGCTCGCCACCAGGGCCAGCGGCCTGGCTTGAGGAGGATGGCCAGGGCGACGCCAGGGAAGGGTAGGGAGGGTCCGGCCGAGCTGAAGAGAAGGCAGGGAGGAGCTGGCCGGGAGGAGGAGCTGGGCGCAGGGAACCGGCAACCAGAGAAGCGGAGAAGGAAATGTCGGCCAGGGTGGGGAAAAAATAGCTCTCCAAATGATTTTCAGCCACACACAGGAGAGAGAAAGAGAGGGGTTAGGTGAAAAGTAGGTGGCTTTAGTTCTCTCTCACACACCTAACCTTTGCACCTTGCAGATCACCGGCAGGTCCACCCATACTGAGAGCGCGTGCCAGAGGGGCACACACCCCGAACGGAAAATCCCACAACCTGGGAAAAGTCTGAGATATTACACTCTCCCCCCTCAAAGGAATTTGACCCCGAATTCAAAGAATGCCAACTAAGCAAAACAAAGACACAAAGGTCTTAAACTTCTTTACCAATCCAAAACACCCACGCAAAACTTCAACGGCTACAAACGATAAACCAAAACACCTCAATTCCATCGATTAACAGAACGATTTGGCATAGCTCAATTAAGTGCAGTTTCTCACGCAAGGACTCAGCCAAGGTCAAGCAATAGGTCAAAATCCCAACGAACCACTGCCCAAGGAAAATGCTCATTACAGAACATTATACAGCAAAAGTAAAATCCTCAATTATTATCCACCCAAAATCCCTCGATTCCCTTTAGCAAAACTAACCACTCTCATCCTTTTCAATTAATGCGATAAAATTCACCTCGGGGAGACCTCCAATTAAAAGAGAAACCCCATGCAAAACACTGACAGAAGCTCTCATACAACCAAAGACAGCTCAGCTTACTTTAATCAAGGCAAAGCCTCTCACGCTAACCTAGAATCAACATTTGGCAGAGGAATTCGATTCTCAAATTAAGCATCTGTACCCCAAACCATCATATTCTTCCTCAAGAGAAAAGGAAACTCGTTCCCAACAAAAATCACTTCATCCACAGAATCACTTACGAAACATTCACCAGATTCACAGCTTCTAGGAAGGATGCAGCTTCTCCACCACCTCCCTCTTTCCTCCATGGTCTTCCTTTGAGGTAAAACCCTAGGAGGTGGGGATTCATTTGGCTTGCATGTATGGTGTTTGATCAAATGCTTAGCTAGGATTCTTGTTGTTGAGATGCAATTAGTTGAGGGATAGAGTCTAGAGTGTTTTTTGGAGTTGCTGTTAAGCCGAATTCTACCCGCTGTTTGGGCTGCTGTTTGAAAATTCTAGACTCATTTCTCGGTCGGCCGCATGTAGAGAAAAGCGTATATATGATTCTTATCTTTAATTAGAGACTGCATTCAACCATTTTCGTTAATCTATTTAAAAGTTATGGCTATTTTACAGAGTGCTGTCTAGAACGAGTTAAATTTCATTTGTCTGCTGTTCGTCGCAAATTTGAGAATAATCGGTGCTTTTCCCAATCGGTCAGCTATAGAAAAAGTTGTAGATTTGCCTCTTGCGATCGTTTATAGCCCAAGCTCACCCTTTTTGGATTAGCTGTTTGGAAGTTACGTCATTTTCAGTGCCGGCTGTCCGGAATTTGCATTAGTTGAAATTTGGACTGTTTTGGGATTAAACTGTGGAGGTGTTAAGCATTGTTGCTCTGAGTCAGTTTTTGATTGTTTCTTGTGCGCAACGTTGTTTTTCAGGGAGAGTGTCTTCGGAGGTGGTCTCGACCCTGAGTTGCCCCACGTGTCGGTAAAGGCAAGTGCAACCTTTATATTGCTATTAGGACAATTGAGATGGATGCTTGCTCTTCGATGTTTGAATACGTCTAATACGTCTATTTCAATGTTTGCTCTTCGATGTAGAGGTCGAAAGGATGGATGCAAGTGAATCCCATATATCCTTCTTAGGGTATTGAGTTGCTTGCTTGTTGTATGTGTATGTTTATGCTGTGGTTTACATTAAGGACAAGGTTAATGCTCATGCAAACGCAAATGATAATCGTGTTATGAGTGTAGCTAAAGAGGGGTTCATAATATGAAATTTCTTATAATGAAATGTTGAGGGAATGGATGCAGCCGCATTCATTCGAGTATTAATAGGGTGCTGAGTTCATTGCTTATATTCTAATCAATGAAAATAGCAACTGCTCTGACATATTGGTAATAGTTGGTTTTGGGGTGTTCCCTACTACGGATGACGAGAATGGAACTGTGTGTGCTTATGTTTATATTTATTTGTCACATTTTCGAGCAAATGATTACGATACCGTGTATGAATCGTCTATAAGCATCATTTACATATGTGCATTCATGATGGAAGAGGCGACCCATGTTGATGGGGCCTCTGTGCTCACACGTAGTGAGCACAAAAGTCCTATTCGTAGTCCCATCCACGGATGGGAGCGAGTCAAGAAGTAGGCCCCACCACGGATGGTTGGGAATGAGAGGGTGCCCACCGACGGTGTGCACTCAACTATACCGGTATAGGCAAAAGGGTTGCATTTTGAGCATAGAAGCATACAAGCATTGCATTGCACCGCGTTGAAATTGATAACTGTTGATTATGGGAATGGAAGTGACAGGTTGAGGATTGAGTCGTGGACTCATCCAGAAATGATTAACGAGGCATGGGTAATGTTTACTCACGCTTTTCTTTGAGTTGGTTGTGGTAAGTGGAGATAGGTACTGCTTCTTGTGCTTGATGATTTCATTTAAGTAATGGCTCTAGTAAATTCTAAAGTAAATGTAATTCAGTTGAATTTTATTACGTTTCATTATTATTGCACTTTGCTGAGACTTGGACTCATGCTTGTTTGCTTCCTGTTTTAGGTGCTTTGAGGCTGACTCGTCGGGATGGGAGTAGAACACGTGCACGACTTCGATCACCTTCAACCCATTTAATTGTTTCATTAAAACTGGTTGTAACTAATGCAATTGTATTGTTTTGATTGTCATTGCGTAGTTGGTTAATTGTCGGTTGAATATATGATTGATTATCTAAGGACCTGCTAGATTGATATCATATAACTGCAAATGTTTTCTGTCTACTGAGTGGATGTCCTACTTTCTAGAGAGGTCATGCCGAAATTTTCTAAATTTCTATGACTTAGTTTTGAGCTGGTTTAGAGAGTTTCAAGGTCAGTTTCAATCTTTTATTAGAGGTAAAAGGTTTAGTGACTCGTTCGTTGAGATCTTAGTTCAATTGAACTTCTTTATCAAGCGTTTATTTCTTGAGTCTTGTTGGGGACACTCTGGACAAGTATGGTTCCGGAGTATTGTAGCGTCTTTTTGGGTCTTTTGGTAGCATTTGCGGTGTGTTTGGCGCCGGGGTGTTACAGTTGATATCAGAGCGGGCTTCAGGTCCATGGTGTTTGAATGTTGTGAGTAATTCTAGAAGGAATTAAAGTTTTGCTGTGTGGAAGTAGAAACATGGTTTAGGTTGAACCTTTAAAATGTGGCCCTAGGGCAATAATCTTAAAACTTGATGTAGAATGGTTAAATAATTTAAAACTTGACACACTCTGATGCACAGTAGGAAAGGGATGGGTTATCATTGCGTTGTGCTTCAATGCCTATTTTGTTATTGATGCTATGTTGATACTTGTAGTTATGTTATTTGTTAGTTTGTTAAGGCTATGGTAGTATTTACTGCTATGCTTTTGAAGTGGTAGATTGCTTAGTGGGGTCCGGTGGGACTCCTTGTGCCGAAGGGATTTCGGCCCCATCGTGTAACCATGTTGGTCGGTGTGGCAGTTGAGAGCCAGCACCGGAGGATTCATAACCCCGGGTGAGGATAGTCCTAGTTCCTTTTGTCGTAAATCGGAGAGTGTTTGATCTCTCGTTTTTCGTGGGTGAGAAAAATCATTTCTTGGTGATTCTCTTCTGTCATGGGAGCTTTGTGATTTATCTTTGTTTCGGAGTTGTGGGCATATCAAGCGTTGAATCTTGTCGTGCGGTAAAGTGAAGGGTATCGTTTTGCACCTCTTTCGGTTGCTTTGTGGATAAAGTTGTGGATTACTTCTTGTGTTGGACGTTCTCCCAGTTTAAAAGGAGTTGTTGTACTTCTGCTGTAGATGGGAGAATTGATGGAGTAAGTTTTCCGGGCTTTGACTCATTTGGTCTTTTGGGTTTAAGTCAAAGAAAAGGGTTTTGGCGCTATACTCATTGGTTGATGGCGGGGAAAGACATGGAACTTTTGTGTTGTCATTCTCCAAGTTGAAATTTTGGATTTGGGGCTTTAAAGGAAAGAGTGTTATTCGATTGATTCGCTTTTCCTTTCCGTGAATTTGTTTGCGTAACTCCTTTCCTTGGTAGAATTTTAGAGTTTGATGATTGGTTTGGAGTTCTGTTGAATGACAAGGCTTGAGTCCTGTCATTTTCTAAGTCTTTTGAGAATCAAGCTTCTTTGGAAGATTTGGTTGACTTTTCTAGAAAGGAAAATACGCCAGTCAGAGTAAGTCGTAGGTTGGTTGAAGGTCTTCCCGTAGAGGATTAGTAGAATGTTATGTTGTTGGGTTAAGGTGGTCGACCCTAATTGGATAGATGGCAAGAACTATTTTATGTGGGTCATAGTGATCCAAGGAAGAGTGGTTATGAAATTCTTACTAAGTTTTGTTGGGGCTTCCCAAAGGCGCTAAGGGTGAACATTGAAACCTTTATTGGTAAAGGTGCAAGAATTTTAGAGATAATGAGATGTAAGATGAGCTTAGGTATACATACCTATGGAATTGGGTTGTCTGTGTAATCATTTGGATGTATGCCTTTTGTTTAAGGCATTCTGTTGGGTGTGCAATTGAAGTTGCCATATGAGTTGTGTTTCGCCAAGTGGTGAAGTTAGTGGATGAAAGATTATGAGGAAGAAAAAATGCGTAATTATGAAATGATGTGATGATAGTCTTTGGACTACCCCAATTCATTGATCCATGTCATTTTTCTGCGGTGGCTAAATATTTAGCTCATGTTATGATTATGGAATTTACACTCAGAGGTATATGAGTGGATTGTGCTTTTTATCACACGAAAATTGTTGTCTTCGGACTTGCTATTTAAAGGAAATAATTAGATGTAATGGAAAGCGCTTAAAGTTCTTGAATAGGAACTATTGGTGTCTCTAGCTCAACTAGAGTTGGGCTTAAATAAAGAAAGGGGGAATGATCTTTGTGAGTGTTCCAAAGGGTGAAGTCTCTTGTGGGTATCAAAAGAGATTCTTATTGATGAAGGTGTTGGTTGTTGTGTGATATTTTCTTTTGGTGAAAGTGGGTTGTCTCTTTACCAAAAGTGGGGTTTTGTTGTGTTGTTTTTTTTAATCGAGTGATTCTTCAAGGTGAAACTTTCCACCTTAGGGCTCAAGGTGAGGAAAATGGTTTATGTTGTTAAGAGAATGGAGTTCACTTCGATTTTGTGACTGCTTTGAAATAAAGATTGTGTGAAGTTTCTCTTCTCAGTTGAGTCTTCCCTTATTGTGCATTTTATTGCTTTGATTTCAAGTTAAGGAAAGTGGTTAACCTTGTTAAGAGAATCGAGATTCTCTTTGCTTTCTAGTGTGAGAAAAGAAAATGTTTAGTTGTGGTTTCTTGCTTGAATATAATTTGAGATTATGCTCATTGCTTTAATTCTTTGGGCAAGACCATCGTAGAAAGAGAACCAAGTATGAATTGGTTTTAATGGAGAGTCTAATTTGGATTCGGTGTTGACCGTAATTGGATTCAAAGTGGAGAGTATTGAAGGGTATGGCATGTTTTGATCCAAATCCTTTGTGGGAGGATCAATTGATTTCGTTGTTTGTTGGTCGTGTGTGATTATTTTGTTGGTGCACTGTTTGGAATCGGTCGGCGAATGCCTTGGACTAAATGTGTTGGAACCCATGGTTTCCTAGGTTGGAATCAATGTTTCAGTTATGAATTGTTTCCTTGAGTGGTTGTCTCGTTGTGCGAGAAAGGTACGAAAGAAGGTAGAGTATGATTTTGGGTACTGTGATGGAAATGGGATTTGTGCTGTGATAGGCGATTCGTTTCAATAGTAAGGAATGACCTTGACCCTTTTGTTCCAAGGGCATTCGTCTGCAAAAGATAAAGATTTGTGTTTTATTTCCTGGAGGATTCCGGTGTTAAATGGTTAGAAATAGTGATATGTTCAGAATTGGTTGGATGCTTAATAGAGTGATGTGACTCGTGTTATTCTTGTCATCGCGAGTTGGTTGGTCTGCGGTGTGGATTTTTAGAGAGGAGATTTAAGTTGGGTGAGTGGAATTGAATAGAGAAATGAGAATTGAGTTTGGGAGTTAGTATTATGATCTTTCGGGAAGAATCGTTGGTTGATTGGAGGTTGTGTATTGAAGCGTTAAAGAGGAGTTGTCTGAGCTGTCAGACTGTTCAGGAGCGGTATGATTTAGTAATTGGCTGATCGCCTCGATCCATTATAGTTTTCGTGTGGGAGATGTGAATTCTCCAGTTGAGAAGGTGCTTGTAGGATTCCTGGTTTAAGAAAACCATTTGGAGGTGAAAACGCAAAGTAGATTGGTTTAGCCTTGATCTTTGAGTAAGACCTGGTCTACGGGTCTTGTGCCATGCCAATTTATGGAGGTAAAGTGAGTGTTGATTCGAAAAGGGATGGAATGAGTTAAGTTACTTGCTTCTTTTTATTGGGAAGAGAAGTGGATTGACTTTCGGAGTTTCTCGTGCGTGAGAATACCCGGATTTGTTGTTTTGGGTATCCTTGTTTTGTATTTTGTTTCCGTTGTTCTTGTTGGAGTTCTTGTTGTGGTCAGAATTCGAGGTCGAATTCTGTTAAAGGGGGGAAAAGTGTAATAAGTAGATCGTTTTTCCGGGGTTTCTTGGCCGGAATTGTTTTTGTTTCCTTAAGTTCAAGGATTTACTCGGAAGGGTGTTTTCTCCGAGCCGCTTATTTTCTATGGCAAGTTTCACTCTAAGAGTTTTTGGTTTCATCAAGGAGTTTAGTGGTTGGTCATTGGTTTGTGTTCTTTAGAAGTGCTGTGTAGTTTTTTTCCCTAACCCAAAAAGCCACCAGCAACAAAAGGGGAGCTAGCCTTTTTCCTTTTTTTCCCCCAAGCCCCCAGCGCCTCCCTCCCAACTCCCTGGCGTCGCCTCCTCCTGCTCCTCCCCGCCTGCTCCTCCTCGCGCCTTCCTCTGCGGCTTGCTGCTCCTCCCCAGCATCCTGCCGCCCCTGCTGCTGCTCAAGGTCGCCGCCTCCAGAGCCGCTCAGCCGCCGCCGCCTGGCAGCCCCCCGGCCGATCGCCACCCGGCCGGCCTCCTCCCAAGCACCGGCGACCTCTCCTCAGTCGATGCAGCTTCTCCACCACCTCCTCTTTCCTCCATGGTCTTCCTTGAGGTAAAACCCTAGGAGGTGGGGATTCATTTGGCTTGCATGTATGGTGTTTGATCGAATGCCCAGCTAGGATTCTTGTTATTGAGATGCAATTAGTTGAGGGATTTAGAGTCTAGAGTGTTTTTTGGAGTTGCTGTTAAGCCGAATTCTACCCGCTGTTTGGGCTGCTGTTTGAAAATTCTAGGCTCATTTCCCGGTCGGCCGCATGTAGAGAAAAGCGTAGATATGATTCTTATCTTTAATTAGAGACTGCACTCAACCATTTTTGTTAATCCATTTAAAAGTTATGGCTATTTTACCGAGTGCTGTCCAGAACGAGTTAAATTTCGTTTGTCTGCTGTTCGTGAGTTCGTCGCAAATTTGAGAATAATCGGTGCTTTTCCCAATCAGTCGGCTATAGAAAAAGTTGTAGATTTGCCTCTTGCGATCGTTTATAGCCCAAGCTCACCCTTTTTGGATTAGCTGTTTGGAAGTTACGTCATTTTCAGTGCCGGCTGTCCGGAATTTGCATTAGTTGAAATTTGGACTGTTTTGGGATTAAACTGTGGAGGTGTTAAGCATTGTTGCTCTGAGTCAGTTTTTTATTGTTTCTTGTGCGCAACGTTGTTTTTCAGGGAGAGTGTCTTCGGAGGTGGTCTCGACCCTGAGTTGCCCCACGTGTCGGTAAAGGCAAGTGCAACCTTTATATTGCTATTAGGAGAAATGAGATGGATGCTTGCTCTTCGATGTTTGAATACGTCTAATACGTCTATTTCAATGTTTGCTCTTCGATGTAGAGGTCGAAAGGATGGATGCAAGTGAATCCCATATATCCTTATTAGGGTATTGAGTTGCTTGCTTGTTGTATGTGTATGTTTATGCTGTGGTTTACATTAAGGACAAGGTTAATGCTCATGCAATCGCAAATGATAATCGTGTTATGAGTGTAGCTAAAGAGGGGTTCATAATATGAAATTTCTTATAATGAAATGTTGAGGGAATGGATGCAGCCGCATTCATTCGAGTATTAATAGGGTGCTGAGTTCATTGCTTATATTCTAATCAATGAAAATAGCAACTGCTCTGACATATTGGTAATAGTTGGTTTTGGGGTGTTCCCTACTACGGATGACGAGAATGGAACTGTGTGTGCTTATGTTTATATTTATTTGTCACATTTCCGAGCAAATGATTACGATACCGTGTATGAATCGTCTATAAGCATCATTTACATATGTGCATTCATGATGGAAGAGGCGACCCATGTTGATGGGGCCTCTGTGCTCACACGTAGTGAGCACAAAAGTCCTACTCGTAGTCCCATCCACGAATGGGAGCGAGTCAGTAAGAGTAGGCCCCACCATGGGATGGTTGGGAATGAGAGGGTGCCCACCGACGGGTGTGCACTCAACTATACCTGTATAGGCAAAAGGGTTGCATTTTGAGCATAGAAGCATACAAGCATTGCATTGCACCGCATTGAAATTGATAACTGTTGATTATGGGAATGGAAGTGACAGGTTGAGGATTGAGTCGTGGACTCATCCAGAAATGATTAACGAGGCATGGGTAATGTTTACTCACGCTTTTCTTTGAGTTGGTTGTGGTAAGTGGAGGTAGGTACTGCTTCTTGTGCTCGATGATTTCATTTAAGTAATGGCTCTAGTAAATTCTAAAGTAAATATAATTCAGTTGAATTTTATTACGTTTCATTATTATTGCACTTTGCTGAGACTTGGATTCACGCTTGTTTGCTTCCTGTTTTAGGTGCTTTGAGGCTGACTCGCCAGGATGGGAGTAGAACATGTGCACGACTTCGATCACCTTCAACCCATTTAATTGTTTCATTTAAACTGGTTGTAACTAATGCAATTGTATTGTATTGATCGTCATTGCATAGTTGGTTAATTGTTGGTTGAATATATGATTGATTATCTAAGGACCTACTAGATTGATATCATATAACTGCAAATATTTTCTGTCTGTTAAGTGGATGTCCTACTTTCTAAAGAGGTCATACCGAAATTTTCTAAATTTCGGTGATTTAGTTTTGAGCTGGTTTAGAGAGTTTCAAGGTCGGTTTCAATCTTTTATTAGAGGTAAAAGGTTTAGTGACTCGTTCGTTGAGATCTTAGTTCAATTGAACTTCTTTATCAAGCGTTTATTTCTTGGGTCTTGTTGGGGACACTCTGGACAAGTGTGGTTTTGGAGTATTGTAGCGTCTTTTTGGGTCTTTTGGTAGCATTCACGGTGCGCTTACGCCGGTGTTACAATTTACAAAATGCAGAAATGCAGACTATGTCAAATGAGGCTTCTACAGTTAATTTGCATAAAGTGAAATTGAATTTGTAAATCAAGTTGTAATTTGCAAACAGAATTTGTAAAAGCAAGTTTGACTGATATAAAAGTAATAAGTAAGTAAAGTATAAGTAATAATTCACATTGCCCCACGACGTGAGCACCGAGACATCCAATTTCTATCAACACCATTCTTTGCCAGCACGAAGCATAACAGATGAAACCAAGCCATTTTGAAAATAATAAAATATCTAATTATGTGATGACTTTACTAAGTACTTATAACCGCGGGCGCGGCTAATCAATTAGATTTGCACTCTGCAAAGGTGTACAACTTTATCGACAAGTCATGACCTTTTTCGCCGCTCTTTTCACGCACATTTGGCATTGTGGCGAGAATATTCATGACAAAAACTTTTACATTATCTAGGTTAACTTTGCATCAGCTTGGTGACGACAAACCCTTACTATGGTGGCAAAAGGTTTTGATACAGCAAGTGGTTTACGCCCCACCGCCCTACTTTTCCCCATATTAAGGCAGGCACTGTTGTATTGGCAAGCGTCATCATCATGGTGTGGCGCCCCTTCTAGCAATCCATAATGGAATGACACGTATTACTACAACCTTCCAATATGCAAAGTTAAACTAGATAACTAAATTGGTTTAAGACTGTCCCGTAACAGTACTTGTGGTGTACGTGCTTCTTGGCTTGAAAACAACCCATAGTTTGGTCCTTAATCTGACCCGGGTGAGAACACTCCCCCTACACTACATGTAAGTCCCTTGCACAATCGGCTACTACCATATCTCGCCCGTGTCAAAACATAGTTTTAGTTTGAGTTTTTTAGTCAAAATACCAACATACCTAATTGTCATAGCCACCCTTTTTAAATTCTTAAGACATAATTTTAATTCTGATTATACAAAAGTTAAAGCATGGCTAAGCATAACTAATATGTAATCGTATATACCCAAGTTGATATTATGCATTGTCTATCATTATTCTATGGTTATCAAGGTTCACATATCCATACATATCAAGGAAGTTCTATGACATTGTAGGTATATCTACCAGTACCACAGTATAACAAATTTATAGAAAATAAACGCATGCATAAATTGATTTGGTAAAACAAAATAAAAATTAAAACACTAGAATCAATATGATCAAGGACGTGCTTGCCTTGCTTAATTGTTGTTTATGATGAAGTTGTGGGTGCAGCGAACTTTGTTGACGATGGAATCAGTGATGTCAGGTTCTACACGTCGTTCAATGAAAATATAGCAAATAACAAACTTCAATAAGGGCAAAAGAAATCAGATGAAAAATCAAATAAAGACATGCCAAAGAAAACATGTGTAGTTAGGGTTTTATGATTTTATGCATTTTTCATGTTAATCTACCTTTATTCACATATATATTAATAGCAACTTTAGGTTAAGCGATGATACAAATTCTTGTTTTCTATAGATTACCTTTTTTTGTTTTACAAATTCAAGAGGCTAAAATTGTGTATTCTTGTGTTTACAATTTCGAATTCAAGAGGCTAAAGTTATTTGGATTAATAAAATTATTAGTCATTATGTTGTATGTTACGAATGAATAGTACTTGACCTTAAACGATTTTGCATGAGAAGTAGTTTCGTATATGTTAGGTCTGTTAGATTTTAGACCACAGGTTTTCTTTTCAACGTCTTTGAGAAGGTTCTAGTGATACAAATATATTGTTATTTGTTTATTATTTATTATTAAGTTCGTTTATTCATATTATGGATTTCAATGATTATAATACTTAGGGTTATTTTGCTAACATGATTTATATGCAAAGCATGATGAAATGATATTCTTCCATCAAAATAGGGCAGTCTTTACTTTGGAGAGCATTTTTAAGTTGATTTTGTAAATTTTAGTATTTAGACAAGATGTTTTATTCATTGTTGAAATAGCTTGTATGGTATTAAGGTTTACGTTATACGGAATCAAATTAGTAAGGTGTATGATTAATACTTAACCCTATGTGTTTTACATGCAAGGTGATTGATACATGTTGGGGTTTACAAAATAAGGTTACCGGCTACATCTACATGGTTACACGATGATTCTTGCGACACAGGTACTTTAACTAAAGGTTTCTGAAGCTTAACTATTCATATAATGTATTGTGGGCGACTATAACACTTAGGGTTATTACACTAGCAAGATTCAGATGAAAAGCAAGTTGTAAATAAAATATTTTTCAGAATATGGTAGTCCATATCCTAAGGATCATTTCTAGGCTGATCTTCACAAAATTTTTGTTCAGATGAGATATTTTTCGAGCTACCGAAGAGGCTTAAGCGTTTATAAAATCTACACGATAAAGGTTCAGTTTCTGATTTAAGTTTGCGACTGCACCTTATAAGATTATGCAACTTATTTTCTGGCATTAGCAGGGAATATCTCTTAGAGTGTTTTAAAGCTAGTTTCGCGATATTTCGCTTTTATCCGAGATAGTTTTCATATAAGCAAGCATTAAGGCCTAATATGGACATAATTCAAATTTGCACAAACACAAATATTTTTGCTTAACCAGTAAGGGTATCATTTTTTAAGGTCATAGGATTTGGTTTCATCAAATTTAAAGTTCATTTGCGAAAGTTATGACTATTTGAACTTTTCATGCATTGAAACTTTGACTATTAAGCATATGATGCTAACCATGAAAAAACATAAATATTTTTACATATTTAGGACCCTTGTGACCTCAAGAGTACAAAAAAACTAGTTTTACCAAGATTTAGTTTATTTGATCTAAATTTTAACCATTTGATTTTCTATGTGTAACACCCCGACGCCGACGCGCCACGGATGCTACCAAAACCCTGGTTCACTAGCGACACCCTTTGGACCCAAACATGTCCGAAGGATTACCGGCATACGAAAAAATTCTCCACAATAAAATCACTTGAAACGAGAATTCTCAAGAAGGCATAAAAACCTAATATCTATACTGAACTTGACTGCAATCAACCACTAAACTCTAAAACCAATTTAAAGCTAAGTCACCGAAGTTTACAAAATTTCTAGCATGACTTCCCTAGAAACTAGGACATCCACTCGTGAGACAGTAAAACATTGCGGTATATGATATCATTCTAGCAGTCCTTAGTTAACCGATCTCACATCCAATATAAATTAATAACTACTCCACAACGAACAACATATCACAACCTCAATCCCTATCACTAAGCTTTACAAATCGATTTAAATAGTTTGATGGTGACCGAAGTCGTGTATGTGCTCTACTCCCATCCCGACGAGTCACTTCAAAGTACCTAAAACAAGAGAACAACAAGCGTGAGTCCAAGACTCAAAGAAAGCGCAATCAGCATAAAAATAATGAACTTGACTAGAATATAAATGCTACAAGACATAAAGTAAAAGCTTCTTTAATTGATATCCGTAAATAAAAGAAACAGTTTGAATTCATATACAACCAAACATAAGAGCACAACTACTTCATCTTTTGACATAACCAATACTTAATTGAAATCATCCAATAAAAGAAACAGTATCTATCCCCATTTATCACATACAACTCGGAAACGTAACTAAACCATACTCACGCCTCAATAATCGTTCCAGGATGAGTCCACGACTCAATTCTCAACTTGTCAATTCCCTTTCTCATCCATTAACATTTACCAATAGCAACACACAATGCAATGCTTTTATGCTCTCATCCCTTTTTCCCATGAATCAAAATAATGAATGCACCATGCATGCTCATAATGCACATTGTCATAGCGTATACCGGTATAGCTGAGTGCACACCCGTCGGTGTGCACCCTCAATCCCGACCATCCCGTGTCGAGGTCTACTCTTACTAACTCGCTCCCATTCACCTCGATGAATGGGACTACGAGGTAGAACTTTTGTGCTCACTACGGGTGAGCACCGAGGCCCGCATCAACATGGGACACCTCGTCCATCATGAATGCACAATGCAATTTACATGAATGAATTGCAACACTTCATTCAATGCCTACACGAACATACCATAAACACATACGCACACATAGCGAATTCTCACATATACTATCTTTATATAGGACTTAACCGTTTGAGCCAAACCCATGATTAGTCCCAATCACTCGAACAATCTACTCACTATAATCAACCTTACTAAAAGCTCGGTCTCACTTAGAGTTCATCTAATTAACAGAGCAACAATTAAACTAAGGAGCATCACATATAAACACACATCCACACTCAATAACACGGTGTACTTGCATCAATTTCCTTAAGCTTTTAATCATCATAGACATTTTCATAAGAGGGAGCACTTTCTAGTTATATCCAAGCAAGACTTACCTCTTGCGTATGCATCGACAAGTACTTACGCTAAGAGCAAACAATCGTGTAATCCTCCTAGCCGCAATCTAGGGAATGCACTTGCCTTTTACCGACGAAGAATGGAGTGGCATACGGATGAGGCCACTCCCGACAAAACATTCTCTGCAATTAAACAATAATCATCCAACTCAACTTTATGCACACTCGAAACACGCAACAAAAGAAAACAACTCTTTTGCATGTGAACTAAAGTCAAAGAATAAGTATAAACTTTACATAACTAAATAATCTAGCATTCCATCAACTAAAGAATCCGGTAGCATTTGGCATTTCAAGCATGCATGTTCATTTAATCCACATCATCAAACACCTGGATAATCTTGCTAAGAATAGATGATTTAGTTCTATCAAAAGATTCTGATTGCTTGCCCTTGTGTTTCCCATATGACTTTTCAGTAGTTACCTTTTCTTATTGCATGCTTTCTATTTGAGTAATCATAACCTAGAGGGCGTAACCCGCTTATATTCAAATTGAGTTGAGTGAATCAAAAAGGTATGGAGGATCGAGTATAGCGACAAGAAATCTTGAATATTTCTATCCTTTATTAAACAACCTTGAATACATACATGGCTCCTCGAGTCTAAACTTAAAAATAACAAAGATGCATATCCTTAACCTAAATGTCAAGACATTAAGATCAATCATCCGGATCTTGCAACCCTAATTAGTAGTAGAACTAAAATTAATCTATCATCAATAGAAGGCAAACCGACCGATTTCGAAAGTATCGCATCAAGGATTTTTTTCCCAATTGTCTAAATTAACCCAAACTGGATGGGAATCTTGTAGCACTTCACGGTAGCTTGTAAAGGAATGAACACTCAAGTGATTACAAGCTCCCCAATCAAATGTTTGACAAAGGACATTACAAAATAATGGCATAGCATGCCTAATTTCAGTTACCATACAATCTTGCTATGTACAATCGAAACCAAAGGACTTCTTATATTGATAGATAGACAACTAACTTTCAATAAAAATTGAATACACACCTTAAAAAACCCAAACAACTTGCCAAGTTTTCTGTTATATGATAGCCAAAAGTGATATTCCTTTATTTTATATATATCTTTCATTCAAGCAATTGATCATGACAGTAGAATTAAGTAACCACACGAGTTTATCATACTAGATGTCGCTCATTTGTAGATAGCTCAACAAGTGAAAAAGGAACCCACTACTCACAAATCTCCAGCTTTTTGATAATCACATTCAAAATAAAGATCCCTAAGCAACATTCATTCACCATGTACATAAACTCAAAATTTCATTAAAGCTTAAACTCAAGATCCCACTAGAACCTCATAGCCATTTCATCGAACACATAGCATGCAAAGAAAAATACCCAAGTATGACTACCTCCAAGCACATCCATGGAGGAAGGAGGGAGGTGGGGGAAGTACTGGCCGGAGGAGGGGTCGTCGGCGCCGGCGAGGACGGGAACCCGAGGCAGCACTGCCGGCCGGAGGGCGACCCGCCGCCGACCAGAGCAGCCAAGGGCCTACCGGCTGCTGCCGCCGCCTCAGCCATCGGCAAGGCCGCATGCTTCATCGGGCTATCTGCTCATTGCTCTCTCATCGCTGCCGATCCAGAGGGAGGAACCAGGCGACGCCGGCCATGGGGAAACGGGCCACCGGGAGCGCTGCCAGGCGAAGCAGGGCACCAGAGGGGAGCGCCGGCTTGCTTGGCTGGTGTCTGCTATCGATGGTTGTCGCCGCCAAAGAAGGGGAGGAAAGAGGGCGCCGAGTCGGGGAAGAGCACACCAGAGGAGGAGAGTGCTCGGCAGAGAGCTGCTTGGGAAAATATCTGCCAAGGAAAGAGTGACAACCACACATTGAGAGAGAGGAGGAGGTTAGGAAAAAGTAGGTGGAGAGGGAAATTCCAAAAATACCCCCGTAACCTAAAACCTTAATCCTAACCCCTCCAAATGGCCAACCTCCTCCGAGATCACCGCCAGACGGGTCCACTCACCCGATCGATGGCACAAAAATTTGGGGCGAGGTTTCGCAATATTACACTCTCCCCCTTTAAGGAATTCACCCTAATTCGATTTAAAACCAAATTACAATAACAAAGAACAAAGTCCACAAGGACAAAACTTCTTTGCAAACTCAAAACATCCACACCGTAACTCAAAAGATTGCAAACCAGTAAACCCAAACCTCCAACTCCAACTATTAACAACACGATTTGACTTAGCTCAATCAAGTGCAACTTCTCACGCAAGAACTCACCAAAATCAATCAATAGGCCAAAATCCCAAAGGACCATTGCCCAAGGTAAACGCCACCACGTAACATTACACACCAAATTATGGAATCCTTCGCTACAACCATCTTAACCCAAAAGTTCAACAAGACGCTAGAAATGGTGACATAATTACCATCAACTTCAAGTAGTTCACTAATAAGAGTTAAACAAGTGCCACCAAGGAACCACATCAAAAGTATAATCCTCAATCATTATCCATCCAAAATCCCTCGATTCTCATTAGCAAGGCTAACCACTTCCATCCTCTTCATATAATGTGATAAAATACACACCAAGGAGAACTCAACTTTCACGAGAAACACTGCATTGAACTTTTACAGCTGCAATCCCAATGACCAAGGAAATCTTGATTCTCCTTATTAACATAAACCACTAATGGTCAACGCCCATTCCTTTATTATACTCACACTATACCATAAGCTTCCATATCCCTTAACACCAGCTGGGACACAAAAGAAATACAATTCCCGCTTTGACCAAATAAACCACGCACGTCACCTTGAACCCAGAGCATTGGAACCTATCTGAGAAAGGATCTTGATAGAGCCCAAACAATCACTCATTTTCTTCTTCCAAAACCAAATTTGCAAGAGAGGACCCGATTCTTTATATCATATAAATCGTCTTTGACACTCTTAAATCGATATAATAAAATTCGCCGGGAGAACTCCAATTAAAAGAGAAACCCCACGCAAATCGCCGACAAAGGCTTTCATAAAACCAAAAGACAACTCAGCTTATTTTAATCAAGGCAAAGCCTCTTACGCTAACCCAAAAGCAACATTTGGAAGAGAAGACAAAATTCCAGGACAACTCTTACATCCTCATTTGCAATTCTCAGCTAAAGGAAGGTTCATTTCAAATTCCACCATTTGTAGTACCCCAATGCTCTAGCCATTAATTGTTTCATTTTCACCAAATCCGAAAAGGTACACAGGTTTGAACGGAAGTTACAAAACCCAATCTTCCTTTACTTTCCTTCTCCTATTCATATACCCACCACGAGTCATATTCCATAGATAAACTCCTAGATGGACTTTTTTTCCAATCAAAAACCCCATCAATCATACAACCATCCCATATAATCACTCTTTAATTTCACATCGATTAAATCATTTGGTCGATCCACCATTTAATTAACTCATAAGCAACATAAATTAACAACTCTTATGCTTTTGCGCTAATATACTCCTAAGATTTTGCATCAACATCTTACTAATATAAATTCATCACAAGAAAATTCTAGACCCTCTCAATCCTGATCAATATTAGACTTTCCGGAACACAAATTCCTGAACTTCCAATCGATTCTACAACTCACAACCATTGTATTACCTCTAATCAACTTTTCACTTTAGAACTCCTTATCATTCCAGTTTATCATTCTATACCATAAAACAAATTGGATCGTCTTTAAATAACCAACAAATTCTTCTTAACAAAGTTAGTGACCCTCCTTATCTAGAAGCTCAACTACTCATCATGCACTTAACACCTTGAACATCCTCGTGGGTCACGTACCCAATCTCTAAAGAAGAACCACAATTCTTAAGCATGAGCAACAACAAAAACCATCTCTCTTTCCAGAAAACTCCACCATAAGTCATGAGAGAATTCGACTCTCGAATTCCCAAACTCCGATGGAAACAACTCCTTAAACAAATCTCAAGATTTACAACTCCCAGGAAGGAAAAGAGATGCATGGAAAACCAAATGATCAATTAAATCCCTCTTGACAAAACCTTAACACCAAAGATCCACACGATTTTAGTTTACACCAAGGAAGCTTCAAGAGGTTCCTTAAATGGAGAGAACAACAACTACAATGGTTTTTCAACACAAGGCAACCCACGATAACCAACAAAACCAAACAATCCAACGAAACCGAAGACAACAAAGATAAGCTACCCAAAGAGGTTCATCACTAAGCTTTTCTCTTAAATCCAAACATTGAAGGCGTAAGAAACCAACCTTCCTCCTTATCCTCTAACTACTCCATGAAAACGACGTCTCAAGAACGAGAGGTTTCCCAAATGCAAGAAGGTGGCACTCACCGCCCCACCCACAAGCAAGACCCACAACTCGGCCAAATGAACAAGGTCGAAACCTTTCGGTTTAGCCAATAACAAGAACATAAGCATACTGATTCCAATAGTCCTTCCATGGTCAAAGCAATATACAACAATAAATTTAGCACTCAACATTTAGGCGCAATGCAATGTACCCATACCCATCCTCATCGCGCATCGAGTGTGTCAAGTTTTAAATTAGTTAACCACTCTAATTCAGATTTTTTAAGGTTATTGTTCAAGGCCAAATTTTAAAGGAGTAGAAACCTATGACATGTTTCTAATATCACATAGCAAAATTTTAGTTTACTCTAGAGTAATTTGCTAAAATCTCATACCATGGACCTAAAGCCCGCTCGATACTAATCAGAATACCCCGACGCCGACGCCACGGATGCTACCAAAACCTCGTTCACTAGCGACACCCTTTGGACCCAAACATGTCCGAAGGATTACCGACATACGAAAATTCTCCACAATAAAATCACTTGAAACCGAGAATTCCCAAGAAGGCATAAAACCTAATATCTATACTTAACTTGACCGCAATCAACCACTAAACTCTAAAACCAATTTAAAGCTAAGTCACCGGTTTACAAAATTTCGCATGACTTCCTAGAAACTAGGACATCCACTCAGCAGACAGAAAACATTGCAGGTATATGATATCATTCTAGCAGGTCCTTAGTTAACCGATCTCACATCCAATATAAATTAATAACTACTCCACAACGAACAACATATCACAACCTCAATCCCTATCACTAAGCTTTACAAATCGATTTAAATAGTTTGATGGTGACCAAGTCGTATGTGCTCTACTCCCATCCCGACGAGTCACTTCAAAGTACCTAAAACAAGAGAACAACAAGCGTGAGTCCAAGACTCAAAGAAAGCGCAATCGAGCATAAAAATAATGAACTTGACTAGAATATAAATGCTACAAGACATAAAGTAAAAGTTTCTTTAATTGATATCCGTAAATAAAATAAACAGTTTGAATTCATATACAACCAAACATAAGAGCACAACTACTTCATCTTTTGACATAACCAATACTTAATTGAAATCATCCAATAAAAGAAACAGTATCTATCCCCATTTATCACATACAATTCGGAAACGTAATTAAACCATACTCACGCCTCAATAATCGTTCCAGGATGAGTCCACGACTCAATCCTCAACTTGTCAATTCCCTTTCTCATCCATTAACATTTACCAATAGCAACACACAATGCAATGCTTTTATGCTCTCATCCCTTTTTCTCATGAATCAAAACAATGAATGCACCATGCATGCTCATAATGCACATTGTCATAGCGATACCTAGATAGTGAGTGCACACCCGTCGGTGTGCACCTCAATCCCGACCATCCCGTGTCGGGCCTACTCTCTCGACTCGCTCCCATTCACCTCGATGAATGGGACTACGAGGTAGGACTTTTGTGCTCACTACGGGTGAGCACCGAGGCCCGTGATCAACATGGGACACCTCGTCCATCATGAATGCACAATGCAATTTACATGAATGAATTGCAACACTTCATTCAATGCCTACACGAACATACCATAAACACATACGCACACATAGCTTAATTCTCACATATACTATCTTTATATAGGACTTAACCGCTTGAGCCAAACCCATGATTAGTCCCAATCACTCGAACAATCTACTCACTATAATCAACCTTACTAAAAGCTCGGTCTCACTTAGAGTTCATCTAATTAACAGAGCAACAATTAAACTAAGGAGCATCACATATAAACACACATCCACACTCAATAACACGGTGTACTTGCATCAATTTCTTAAGCTTTTAATCATCATAGACATTTTCATAAGAGGGAGCACTTTCTAGTTATATCCAAGCAAGACTTACCTCTTGCGTATGCATCGACAAGTACTTACGCTAAGAGCAAACAATCGTAATCCTCCTAGCCGCAATCTAGGGAATGCACTTGCCTTTTACCGACGAAGAATGGAGTGGCATACGGATGAGGCCACTCCCGACAAAAACATTCTCTGCAATTAAACAATAATCATCCAACTCAACTTTATGCACACTCGAAACACGCAACAAAAAGAAAACAACTCTTTGCATGTGAACTAAAGTCAAAGAATAAGTATAAACTTTACATAACTAAACAATCTAGCATTCCATCAACTAAAGAATCCGGTAGCATTTGGCATTTCAAGCATGCATGTTCATTTAATCCACATCATCAAACACCGGATAATCTTGCTAAGAATAGAGGATTTAGTTCTATCAAAAGATTCGATTGCTTGCCCTTGTGTTTCCCATATGACTTTTCAAGAGTTACCTTTTCTTATTGCATGCTTTCTATTTGAGTAATCATAACCTAGAGGGCGTAACCCGCTTATATTCAAATTGAGTTGAGTGAATCAAAAGGTATGGAGGATCGAGTATAGCGACAAGAAATCTTGAATATTTCTATCCTTTATTAAACAACCTTGAATACATACATGGCTCCTCGAGTCTAAACTTAAAAATAACAAAGATGCATATCCTTAACCTAAATGTCAAGACATTAAGATCAATCATCTGGATCTTGCAACCCTAATTAGTAGTAGAACTAAAATTAATCTATCATCAATAGAAGGCAAACCGACCGATTTCGAAAGTATCGCATCAAGGATTTTTTCCCAATTGTCTAAATTAACCCAAACCGGATGGGAATCTTGTAGCACTTCACGGTAGCTTGTAAAGGAATGAACACTCAAGTGATTACAAGCTCCCCAATCAAATGTTTGACAAAGGACATTACAAAATAATGGCATAGCACACTAATTTCAATTACCATACAATCTTGCTATGTACAATCGAAACCAAGGCAGACTTCTTATATTGATAGATAGACAACTAACTTTCAATAAAAATTGAATACACACCTGAAAAAACCCAAACAACTTGCCAAGTTTTCTCATAAGGATAGCCAAAAGTGATATTCCTTTATTTTATATATATCTTTCATTCAAGCAATTGATCATGACAGTAGAATTAAGTAACCACACGAGTTTATCATACTAGATGTCGCTCATTTGTAGATAGCTCAACAAGTGAAAAAGGAACCCACTACTCACAAATCTCCGCTTTTGATAATCAAGCATTCAAAATAAAGATCCCTAAGCAACATTCATTCACCATGTACATAAACTCAAAATTTCATTAAAGCTTAAACTCAAGATCCCACTAGAACCTCATAGCCATTTCATCGAACACATGGCATGCAAAGAAAAATACCCAAGTATGACTACCTCCAAGCACATCCATGGAGGAAGGAGGAGGTGGGGAAGCATCGCCGAGGAGGGTCGCTGCGCCGGGCGAGGACGGGAACCCGAGGCAAGATCGCGGCCGGAGGCGACCACCGCCGACCAGAGCAGCGACTAAGGGCCTCACTGGCCCGCCGCCGCTTCCAGCTGGCGTCAAGGCCGTCATTGGCTATCTTTGCTGCTGCTGCTTGTCATTGCTCGCTATCGCCGCCGATCTGGAGGGAGGAACCAGGCGACGCCGCCATGGGGAAATCAAGGCGCCACCAGGAGCGCTTCCAGGCGGCAGGGCACCAAAGGGGAGCGCCGGCTGGTCTGCTGGTGTCTTCATCGATGGTCGCTGCCGCCAAAGAAGGGAGGAAAGAGGGCGCCGAGTCAGGGAAGAGCACAGCCAAGAGGAGGAGAGTGCTCGGCAGGAGAGCTGGCTTGGGAAAATATTTGGCCAAGGAAAGAGTGATAACCACACATTGGAAAGAGAGAGAGTGAGGTGGTTAGGAAAAAGTAGGTGGAGAGGGGAAATTCCAAAAATACCCCCCCAGAACCTAAAACCTTAATCCTAACCCCTCCAAATGGCCAACCTCCTCCGAGATCACCTGCCAGACGGGTCCAGCTCACCCGACTGATGGCACAAAAAATTTGGGGCGAGGTTTCGCAATATTACACTATGTGTGAGAAGCATATTTTGGTTAAGAATCTGCGTACAAACTATAACTTTTTTATAGTTATTTTCATTGCAGTAGATAATTTAGTCTTAAAGAACCTCTATTTTACTTTTGCACTTTATTTATTGACTTCATTCATATACTAACCTCCTATTCATATACTATATATATGCAAAGCAAGATTGGTTACAACTTTGATTCCAACTTAAACAAACTTGAATTACTTTTACATAAACAGGGGTATCATGAAATCACTAGGACCTAGGAATTAGTTTTACCATTATTTGAACTTATATGCTCAAGTTACAACCATTTTTATTTCTATGTGTTGAATATTATCTATTTTCAAATTTGATACTTAACTAGATCCAAATCTAAATATAGTTACAGAAATGGAGTATTTTAGGTGTTATAATGTTCCAGAATTAATTTCATTATTTTAGGAGTATTAGTTTATGTACTTTTAATAGTAAGCATACTAGGTTTATTTCAAGTTCTAATTCTAACAATTCATATTGAATTTAAAAATTAAATAGTTTTGAACAAACAAGTTTCTTATGGTCTCAAAAGCATTTTAAATTTATTTCATATTTTTAGGAGTTATATTCTTCAGATTTGCAATAATAGACATATTATGGTTTCTTGTAAATTTAATTTCAAATAATTTAAACTGAGGTGAAAAAATAAATATTTTTGCATATTCTAAAATTTTAGGATTTTATATGAATTTATAAATTTATCTTACTGGAATTGGACTAAAAATGTGAAAGATATAAATAATTGAATAGATGTCGGTTGGAAATTTACCCAAAAATGGAAAGTACGCTTCTAATCATTGAAAGCACATTTCTCCATTTTGAATCGGGTCTCTCACTGGCGTTGTCTAGCTGTTGGTCACCACACGACAATGTTGACTCGGCTTAGA
Source organism: Guadua angustifolia (assembly GCA_036346375.1). NCBI lineage: Eukaryota > Viridiplantae > Streptophyta > Magnoliopsida > Poales > Poaceae > Guadua > Guadua angustifolia. The sequence goes on along the minus strand of CM070520.1, from coordinate 43,660,453 downwards.
GACTAACCAATTGGTCCCATATGCAGTGACCAAGTGGGGAGGAAGGAGAGACGCCTGAGACTGCCTGGTTGTGCTCGTCTGTCGGCCGCTCAGAATAGAGACACGCGGCATGGAGGTCGCCGGTGGCACTCTGGTGAGGTTTTCATCTGGACAAGAGCTCAGTGAGTGGGAGGGGAGCTAGGGCAAGCACGGGGTCCTATTGGTGAGGCCCGGCGATGGCCATTGCTAGGGTTCCACCGTGTGCCATTGGCGGAGGCAGCAGTGGCTAGCGGGAAGCGATGAAGAAGAGCTTGATCTTGGAGAAAACCAGATGTTTGAGCATCAATGAGTGAAGATGAATCCATTTTGCCTGATAATGAGGGCACAGAGCCGTCGTGGTGGCTTGACACTGTAGACCGGCTAGGAGGAAGAAGGCTTTGTGACGGTGGTGGCAAGAAGAACGCGAGCTGAAAAAAAATGAGGTTTGTGCAGTGATCAGTGATGCATTAGGGTGTTCTATGCTCAGGGAATTGTAATTTCCTCACCGGATGTCTTGAATCGATTCTCCCCTTCTCTTTGCTATTCTTCGGCTATGGCGAAAATGGGTGGCGCCGTGAGCTCTGTCTTGGGCTGGGTGAGGTAAGGTGGGGAAGATGAAGCATCAATGGCTCAGGGGGAAATTCGTTTTACCGCTTGGTTCAGGAGGAGATTAGCCGAGTCGATCTGCCATCGTGTGCCAGCTCGGAAGAAGATGAAGCATAGCGGCGATGAGGTTTTTCGCGGAATGAATTGAAAAAGTAGTAGATGACAGGCTTAGAGATGCTCAAGGTTGCTTCAATTGCTTTGGATTGAAAGGGTTCACACCATGCTGCCATAATCGGGTTCTGACCCCTTCTCTGGAGCTCACTGGCAACGGCAGCAACGGCTGTGCTTGAGCCTCAGCTAGGGGCTGTTAGAGCTCCAGGAAAGGGCAAGGACGCAGGGCGGAGCTAGGATAAGGGTTTTATAGCTGGGGAGACGGAGCTCGGCAAGGGCCCCGCGGGGTGAGACCAGCGATAGAGGGAAATGGCATAGGCTTGGCTGCTTCTCTGCTGATTTCACGTGCATACGCAAACTTGGCAGAGCAGCACGGACATGACGGCTTTCAACGCCGCGGCAACATTGGCACTGGGCGAGATGGTGCAAGTCCCAGCGTGTGGACTTGGTGTTGCCATGGCAGGAGATCGGCATGGCTGAAGACTTGCCATGGTAGGAGTGAGGTGGCGGTTTGTCGCGGCATTGGATTGGTAGAGGAGGGTGGCACTGTCTGCTACAAGGTGTCTGAAAAAGTTGGTCCACAGCACTGCCACGGCGATGTTTTCAGCTTAGTTCACTTGCCATGGCAGCAACTAGGCAAAGGAAATGGTAGCTACTCGACTTGGTCACTGGGAAAATTCTGCCGCAACAAGGATTGGGCAGTGGGGTCAGTGACTCCTTGGCACTGATCGGAACGCTAGCTGCCCACAGCCTACCCAGACGCTGCTGTGGCGGGAAAATGCCAGACAAAATGCCGCCGCAGCAGCAGTTTAGCAGGCAGCTCGAACACGCAAGTGCTAAGGCGAGGAAGAAGGGGGAATGGCATTGGCAGGTGGGGCCGGGTGTTGCTATGGTTGCCAGCGGGCCAGGGAAGTCAGAGTGGTGCCAGGGCTGACCAAGAGGGTCCACATGGCAGAGGGATGAGGAGGAAAATGGGGAACCGAACTTCAGAGTTTTTGATAGCCATTCAGTTTTGGATTAAATTGAGCCAGAAAATTTTTAAAACTTTTTGAATAGAAACATGATGAGATACTGATGTTTTCATAAAATTTTTATCTTGAGATATGACATTTTTAAAAATTTTGAATAGAAACCTGATGAGATACTAATGTTTTCATAAAATTTTTATCTTGAGATATGACCCGGGGAATTTTGTAAAATTCTTACAATCTTACTGTTTGCTTCAAGATCATTCTATTTTTTATTTTCTACAGGCACCAAAAACATCAAAATATTTTAAAATCTTTATTGAAGAATTCTAAGATACTGAAGATGGTATTGTAAAATTTTCAAATCAATATTATGCTTAATTAGTTTTATAAAAATCTAACATTGCCTTTATTCCAAAAAATCCAAATTGCTGCTTTTGATTTTTTATCAACTAATAAATGAGTTCAAAACTTTATGAAATTTTTGAGAGGTGATTTTGGAGATTTTTAGGGTTTAAATAAATTATTTTTAGAGTTTTAAAAAATTGGAAATTTTGAGTTTGAAATTTGGTATGTTTTTGGGAATTTCAAAAAAATTAGAAAAGAATTCAAACTTGAATGCAAACCAAAAATCAATTCAAACATTTATATATTACTGGCATTGAGTTTTGGGATGTTACATTCTCCTCGCCCCCTCCCCTAGTTGTAGAGGGAGGCTAAGTTGGTGGCGGAGGAGGGCGGGATAGAGAGGTGAGGACTTAGAGAATTTTAGGTTGGCCAAAGTAGCCAATAGGGCAGGGGAGCTAGCCACGCCGAGGCAAAGAAGCTCGCTCATGGACCACAAGGCCTCACGTGGGCCCACTCACGAGAGGGGAATGTCAAGATAAAAGCAAGACGCAGCAATTCAAGGGAGGGAAGAACCAATGACGTCTCTCTCCTTCCTGCCGATCGCTTCCTCTTCCCTGCCACTTCAATTCTTGGCTATCCTACCCCAATTCTATACTCTTCCCGGTCTAACTCCAATTCCTCTTCCATTGTAACCATTTTATCCATTCGTGACATTACTTGTGTGGAGAGAATCTTTGGTCTCTAGTTTCTTTCTTGTTCTCTACTCGATTCCCTTTCTTAGTCTGAAGAACACAACATTTGGTATCAGAGCAGGTGCGATCACTTCGGACGGAGTTGTAAAAGTTCCAGACAAGGGTTGGAGGATTCGGGAACGAGCAATCGAACCTGAATACTTCCGCGAAAACCTTGGTTACCTCGTCTGGTTAACTCTGCGATTTGATTTGCACGCGCTGGCACGAAGAAGAAACAAACAGAGTGGGAAGCGAAGACGACTACTACCTTGACATCCATGGAGACTCAAATCGAAGGTATCAACGCCTTGCTTAAACTGATTTTGGAAGAAGTTCGTGGTGTGAAGTCGGATCTCAGGGAGGTTCGTTCGGCAATGGAAGGGGTGCGCGGAAGAGGAGAAGGCCACAACCTCAAGCACGAGCAAGGACCGCGCCACGCCGGGACCCGTGTCACAGGACGGGTCGCCGACCAAGCTCCGGAGCTCGCTGGGGGTCGCCAGGGAGAGCTCCACGAAGACGGCCACCGTGAAGAGCAGCTTAGCGCACAGAAGGTGTTCGAGGAAATGTCTCCAGAGAATATCGGCAGACTCCAGGAAAAACCAGTGCTGAATCGGAAATCTGGGGCTCCAGCTGATTGGCAGGGGAGGTGCTTTGGCATCATTGATTTGGGTGATGCGCTGAATGAGAACATACGGAGACGCAGGTATGTGAAGCCTACACCAGTGCAGCGGCATGCCATTCCAATCTCCATTGCAGGGAGGGATCTCATGGCCTGTGCTCAGACAGGGTCTGGTTGGGATGCTGGTGAGTCGCTGCAGGCATTTGCACTGAAATGGTTTCTTGGTGATGTGGTACTTGGATTTGACTCCCTGGAATCGTATTTGAATGGCACCTCACCTTACGTTGGCTGCATTGTTGGGCGAGTTGCGAATGGAATCAAGGATGGGAAGTTTACTTTAAATGGTGTGCAGTATAGTTTGGCGATCAACAACCCACCAAACACTCTCCATGGTGGATTTAAAGGGTTTGACAAAATCATCTGGGACGTCACTGAATATAACAAAAGGGAGAGCCCATCAATCACCTTAAAGTATTACAGCAAAGATGAAGAGGAAGGTTACCCAGGTGATGTGTCTGTCACTGCCAGATATTCTCTTCTGCTAAGCACGACGCTGAAGCTGGAGATGGAGGTTGTATCTTTGAACAAGGCCACACCCATCAGTTTCGCACAGCACACCTACTGGAACTTGGCAGGCCACAACTCAGGAGATGTGCTTGCGCATTCGGTCCAAATATGGGGATCTCAGATAACTCCAGTTAATCAAACCTCAATACCCACAGGCGAGTTGATGCCAGTGAGTGGCACGCCCTTAGATTTCCTGACCGAGAGCGAGATTGGCAGTTCTGAATTTCTGCATGGGAAGACTGCGCAAGGGCCACACAAGAATTTCTTTGCTGGTCTCTTACTTCTATGGAGGCCAGAGGAGGATGCGTTTTGGACAGTGGTGGGAATTGTTGATGACTATTTGGAGGGGTACTTTCCTGAAGTATTTCCATGGGATCCAGGTGACCGGAGAACACAGAGCACAAGGTCAATAGTAGTTGTGATGGGCTTGTGCTGCTTCTCTTATAGAATAGACGCTTGGCAGAAAAATGGGACAGGAAGGGGTGATAGTATAGCATGGAGGGTGACAAAAGAAACCGACTGTACAATCTTGCCAAATATGCACTTTGCGACCCATCATAGCAAGGGTAACAATAAAATGTTGTTACGGCAAGCTTTTGTTGGCATGAAAGCTCAAGTGACGGCTGATGTCAGGACCTCAGTGTCGGAAGAAACGGAATTCTCTAGGTGCCACTCTGGTGTGAAACGCGGTGATATTGCTGCTATATGTGATTATCCAGGAAAAGGCAATAGAGGGGAGCTTCTTTCCAGCGGATGTGAGGATGCAGTTGTCCGGATATGGCGTGTGACGCAGGCTGAGGGGTGTGACATTCCTACCGACAATCCATCCTGTGTTTACCTCAAAGTGGGAGACGAGTTCCAGTTGAGTTCCGTTGATGCTGACGATGAGAAGAAATGCAATGTCAAGGGTGTGAGGAAATCTTCAGAGCCTGCTTGCGTTGAGATGCCTGAAATGGTGTTCCGAATCTCAGAGGAGCTGTTGCATGAGTTCCTTGGGCACTCCGGCGATGTGTTGGATTTGTCTTGGTCAAGCAGTAAGTATCTACTGTTGGCATCAACAGACAAAACAGTTAGTTGGTGGGAAATTGGCTGCGCAAATTGCATTGCGGTAGTTCCTCATAGTAACTTCATGACCTGTCTCCAACTGAACACGGCTCAGGAGAATTGCTTCATGAGTGGATCAATCGATAGCAAAATCTGTGTTTGGAACATTGCTAGATGCCGTGTACTGGATTGGGCCGATGCTAGACAAATATTAACAGATATTTGTTATCATCCTGATGGCAAGGGGGCAGTGGTTGGGACCATCACTGGGAATTGTTGTTTTTATGATGCATCAGATAATCTGCTGCGACTACAACCACAAGTCACTCTGAATGGAAAGAAGTATTCACTAAAAAGGATCACAGGTTTGCAGTTCGGTCTAAGTGACCCCAGAAAGCTGATGGTAATGTGTGCTGACTCGAAGATCAATAAACTTGACGGCGTCGATGTGATACAGAAATATGGGGGACTCCAGGTGGTTTTTGCCAATTGTCGGCATCAGTCATTTCGAATGGGCAGTATGTTACTCGGCAGTCAGCAAAAACCTTCCATTTGGACCGCAAGTCATCGGCTTGGGGGCAAGCCTCATTTCAACGGGAGGGGAATGTCATGGACCACAAGGCCCGTTGGCGTGGCCCACTCGCCGAGAGGGGGAATGTCAGTATAAAAGCAAGACGCAGCAATTCTGAAGGGGAGGGAAGAACCAGCGACGTCTCTCTCCTTCCTGCCGACTGCTTCCTCTTCCCCGGCTACTTCAATTCTTGGCTATCCTACCCCCAATTCTATACTCTTCCCCGGTCTAACTCCAATTCCTCTTCCATTGTAACCATTTTATCCAGTTCGTGACATTACTTGTGTGGAGAGAATCTTTGGTCTCTAGTTTCTTTCTTGTTCTCTACTCTGATTCCCTTTCTTAGTCTGAAGAACACAACATCGCCATCAGACATAAGGAAGGTATGGACAGGGACAAGAGCAATGGAGGATGCATATGGAGCTGTGATCGGTGTGGTAGTGACAATGATGAAGAAGGGAGGCAGTGGAGATGAGGGAGAGGGAGGAAGAGGTAGAGAGAGGAGAAAGAGACCAAGACAGCTAGAGCACGAGCTATACCATTGAAATTGATTCCAAAAATATAGTGTCCTCATATAGTCTGTGTCCCATTTTGTCTTGGGCCCAGCTAAAGTTGGAAGAAACTTGTTAGAGTCAAGTAATTAATTTGTGCCTGGCCCATGCATGAGTTCAAGGTTGAGTAGGGCTTCATGAGATTTTTCCCTCCCACCTTCTCCCCTGTCACTCGCCATATGTGCCGCCGCTGCCCTCTCCCTCTCCTTTTCTGATGGGGAGCTCAGGCACGCACGATTCTTCTTAGTCGATTTGCGGAGGTGAATAGTGCCATGTCCCTCACGTCGTTGCCTGTGCTAGCTTCATCTCAGCCTCTACTTCGCTATGGATTGGTCGTTGCTAATCCACCGTTTGGTTGCTTTTTTGTAAGGTTTCGTGGAGACAGGCTCTAGGTCGAGATGGAGACGAGAGGGAGACCTGTCTTGCAGGGCAATGGCACCGGTGTGGTACAACTTCGTACTTCATGTTAGAAATTGGCCCATGGGAGGCTTGTTTTCTTTTAAATTCCAAAGCATGAATTGCTTAGTACTATATTGCCAGACCAAGTGGAGGAAACATAATTTGTAAGGTGGATTCCTTGCCAATAATGTGACACATAGTACAAAGATGGCATGGGTGGACTTTGGCTAAATGCATCCACGCGTATTTTCGCGTGAAAAATTGTGACTTGTGACTTTTATTTTTGTGTGACTTGTGAAAAATCGTGCCGCTTCAGAGAGCATCTTCTGGCATATTGAATCCATTTTTTATTTTTCTGAATACTGCAATTATCTCTCTATTTATTATGTTTAAATGTGATTTAAACATCTGTTTCAGTTCGATTTAATTGTCATAATGCCGTTAGTTACTAGTGAATAATTGATGCATTTAATTGGCATAATGTCGTTAGTAATTGCTATATTTAATTAACTTAATATCATCCATTATTGATGAGTAACGGACACGTGTCTATATAAAGACTTAGAGTTATCCAGGTCAGAGGAGACACAAAATTCCTACTTTATTCTTCCTCCTCTCTAGTAGCTTAACCACACAGGTCTTCCTCCTCGACGTGCATCGTAAAGGTTGGCGAGCGGTATCTCCGAGCCATTGCTGCAGAGATCACTTGCACAGGGCCACAATAAGTTTTCTGGGTAGCGCATCCGTGCGACCGCTCTGCTTCTTCCTCGATATCGACTACTTCCACAACAGTGTCTACATTGTGTTCTTCGTCAATCCCAATCCCAACTGTAAGTTGTTCATATGACAAATCAACTCTGTTATTTTTTCAACTCTTGAGCATATCCAAAAGTACAATATGTTACCTATTGATTTGTGTATCTCTAGTCTTTTGTAACATTTTTCTCAAAATAAATATATTACATATATTTCCAACAATTCGACGTTGCGTCTTCTCTACACGCACCCATCGTTTAGTTTTGGATTCTCTGGAATAGTTTCTGGCTCTGGCTGTTGAAGTTGCTGGAAAATTCTCCTTCCAAATCATGTTGCTGGAAAGTTCACCAACATGTTTAGGCTGAGTGCCATCATTGATCTGCAGTACTACATAAGAATTACATGAGGCACTTGCAGATTGCAGACCGTGACAAGGAAAGAGGCTCTACATAGGCAGACCTAAGACATGAAGCTGCAAGATTCAGAAGATTAGATCAAATTATTGCAACTGAGAAATGTAATAATGGAGCTGCCTTTAGAGGGAGCACCCTGAGCAGATGGTTATACATCCTATAGGGATGGCAACGGTCGGGTCAGGTCGGGTGCGGGTTTTACAAAACCTGACTCGACAAAAACCCGAATTAAAAAGCTCGACCCGAATCCAAATACCCTATCGGGTAAAGAACTATGCCCGAACCCGATCCGGCACGTACCCGATGGGTTTGTGTAGTACAGATGACAATAGGTCGGGTCGGGTATGGATTTTGCAAAACCCGACCCAACAAAAAATCCGAACAAAAAAACCCGAGCTGAACCCGATGTGTACACGGAACCTGACCCCAAACCCGACCGCAAGTTTGATTGCCATCCCTAACATCCTTTCTACATTGGGTAAACTCAGCCCACATGGCCCTAGTGCCCAAAAAAAAAAAGAAGGAAAGGAACTGGTGCAGTCCCTACTAGGACGGCAACTTAAGCAATTTTTGTAGACTAGAACCGTCTGATCGAGATAACGAATGATCTAATTAGCCAACAGTGCATTACTACAGTAAAAAGGCACAGTCTTTGTGCACAATATCCTGGAAGATCTGCATGTTGTTTTGGATCCAACGGTCCGCGAGCTATTACTTAAATCGCAGTCCTGTAATTGGATGCCCGTCCAAAAAAAAAAAAAACTTGCCTAAGGATTTTAGGTTGGTTAGTCTAATGCATAGGCGCATAGGTGTTTGATATATCTGTGAGAAATACAAATTTAGCGTATGATTTCTTGCTTGGTGATTTAAGGATTTTATGGGTAAGGCATGAGGGCTGGCTCTATAGGGGTTATGTAACACACAACTGTATTTTATCATAAGTTGTGCTGTATTTTTGCTAAAATTTTGCTACTTCCATTCGAATAAATTGAAGCGTAACAAAATGATAGGGGCAACTGAGAAACAGTCTACAAACTCTTTTTGTATGTAGTGCTTCTATACCTTATCGAAGGGTAAGTAATCGCCGTCTATCCTTAATTTGTAATTTAATATTCGTAACTTTCAAATATTTAGCTTTGTTGGTGATAGTTGCTGCTCAGAATTCTCTTAGGGCCTGTTTGGATCCATTAGCTCTAATAGTTAGTTGACTAATGGCTAATAGCTAGCTAACTATTAGCTAGCTAATTATTAGCTGGGAGTTGTTTGGATCTACTAGCTAATAGGTGGTTGAAAATTTGGTTGTGGGTGCAAATGTCTATTGTACCCTTGCATTAATTAGTTGTTTGCATCTTTTTTTTGCTATTGTACCGTGATGGAGGAGCCGAGAGTAAATTGGTCTTTTTACCATCATTAGCTGAAATTAACAGGAGAGAACCAGCTAATAAGATAACTATTAGCTGGATTGTTGGCTAATTATTAATTGGGTTATTAGCTAGGCTGTTTGGATTTATTTCAACTAATTTTAGCAGCTAACTGTTAGTGCTAATGGATCCAAACGTGACCTTAGTTTATCCTCACGGTGTTGGCTGTGTCCACACCCTTTTGTTTTAGTTCCTAGAAAAAGATAAGCTACTCTGTTGTAAGAGGTTTAGGTTATGTTTGGATCCATTAGTATTAACAGTTAGCTGCTAAAATTAACTAAAATGGATCCAAATAGCCTAACTAATAGCCCAGCTGATAGTTAGCCAATAACCCAGCTAATAGTTATCTCATTAGCTAGCTCTCCCCTGCTAATTTCAGCTAATGGATGGTCAAAAGACCAATTTGCCCTCGGTCTCTCCACCGCAGGCCCCTTTCCTTCACGCTCGGCTAATTAATGCAAGGGTACAATGGACATTTACACCAACAACCAAATTTCTAACCACCTATTAGCTAGTAGATCCAAATAGCTTCAGCTAATAATTAATCAGCTAATAGTTAGTCAGCTATTAGCTATTAATCAGTTAACTAATAGAGCTAATAGATTCAAACAGAAGCTTAACAGACTTTTGTGTTGTCGAGTGATAACTCTTGTGCTTTGAGTTCAGCTTTTCATAATAAAAGCTGGTAGCTTGTCTCCTGCTTTAAAAATAGTCTAATCAAGTCCTAGTCTTGTTGGACATCTAACGACACATGTTTGCCTGGTGCTGTCGCTAATTGTTGTTTATTCTTTTTTCGGAACCTCCTGGTGATTCTGGGGCTGGTTTATCTGTTCTTTGCTTTTCGAGCTTTTATTGGATTCGGTGCATCTGGAGGGGGTTCTTCTTCTGTCTTCGGCTATAATGATCATAATAATGACCTGCCTCCTCAAGTATGAGTTCGGGCAGAGGTATGAATGGTAGGTTTGAGATATGCGACATTAGGGTGACACCAATAGTACTGTACAGTGTTGTGAAAAATTGGTCAACTCAACCGATTGGTTGGCCGTTTAAGCGATGATAGGGATTAAACCATCACAAATAGTTTAATTAGAGTGCAGTTAACACATTCAAACGATTAATTAACCGTATAATCCAATTAATAACCCTTTTTTGATTAATCATCTATTTTTCCCATTTAATCATGGAAATAACTTATTTTTATTCACTAAGTGCGATAAATTAGTTTATAATATTGTGTTATAATGTTCATGGAAATTAGATTTTCATTTCTGGAATGAAGGTTTATAAAGCCTCACGAACAAGTGTGCAAAGTTTAAAAGAGCATAAAAACTTAGGGGTGCAACTGGAACGGATATTTTCTTCACATTTTGTCAATAATTATTCATAACTCAAAAGTAATCAACCATTCAGTATGTTACATGTGCAATAAATGATCTATATTTTCGTGTATTATCTGGCTAAAAATATTCGTACCCGTATTGAATCCGGTTTGTATTCGCTTCGTATTCGTAAGTGATAGTATCCGGTATTATTCGCATTCGTATTCACATCCGACACCATTCGTATCCGACTTCGTATTCGATAAAAAAAATATGGATACGGATACGGGATGAACAATATCCGACCGTATCCGATCCGATTACATCCCTATAAAAACCTTAAAACCTTAAAAGTGCATCTAGGCCTCTTAATGATTTTGGTGATTAATGACAACAAGATTAAGTGACTAATGAGCTTTATAAGCTTTGTGAAACAGATTATCGCATTCATGAGAAAGCTACGAAGCAAAAGGCGACCCTCAAAATAAAGGAGAAAAAGGCATCGTTTAAGCTCAAATTGTCGTGTGTCTATTTCATCTTTATTGAGTTTAAGGATTGCCGTACTATAAAGAGGGATATGACAAGAAATAGCTTTAGAATGACTTAATGTGCTCAATGATGAATCTTAGTCACAAAATGAGTCAACATGTCAAGTCTTAGGAACATTTTGCTCAAAACAGTTCGGAGTATCCGAACTTTAGTTCGAAATGTCCGAGCTGATCCCCTCTGTTAGTCAAGACATTTTGGGTTCGGAATGTCCGAACATGTCTTCGGAGTATCCGAGTGCAACCCCTCGGTTAGGTCATGTTCTTTTATGTTCGGAGTGTCCGAAGATTTTTCGGACTATCCGAGCGCCGAGTATCCAAGCATTGATTTCTCAAGAAATGTTCGACCGTCCAACCGAGTCGCTTGGTTGCCTGGAACTCACTCTGTTCGGACTATTCGAACATAAGTTCAGACTATCCGAACAGACTCGGGCAGATTTCAAAACGGCTAGTTTTTGAGTGGCTTTAAATACCCCAACTCCCACCTACCAGGCACTAGAGCATTCATTGCACACTTTTACTGTTCTTCTCTCCTCTTTGAGCTCAAGCACTCAATCCCTCTTGATCTTTTGATTTGTGAATCTTTTGAGGTTGAGTGAGTAGAAAGATTGTGAGATCTAGTGAATTTGATTCATCTTGAGCACTTGGTTCATCCTCTCGCGGATTTATCGGCAAATCTTTTACTCTTGGAGGTTGAGGACTCCTAGACGGCTAGGAGTTGCCGGTGAGCTCCCAAGCTTGGTGTGGGAAGCCGCCGGAGGTTTGTGAAGGTCGGATCCACCTTCGCAAGGAAAGGATTCAAAGAAGGAATAGGTGAGTGCTTGGTGCAACACCTAGAGGATTAGGGTTGGAAGAGACCCCGGCTTGGTGCCGCCTCAACGGAGACGTAGGATCCCCTCAAGGATCCGAAATTCGGGTAAAAATCCTTGTGCATTTCAATTTGTTTCTAGGATCCCTCTTTTTCCCTTTTGTAGTCTCTTGAAATCTAAGGGATTCAAGTTGTGGCTAGCTTTTGTGAAGTGTTTTGGTAAGTACTTGTCGACTAGAGGTATTCCAAGCTCTCAAATTTATTTTAGTGCTAGTTACACTTTCTAGATAGCCTAGATCTACTTTCTAGGGTTCTTGAGTTCTGACACGTTCGGACTATCCGAAATTTTACTCGGACTATCTGAATCACTCGGACAGTCCGAAGGCAATTTCGGACTATCCGAAGATATTTGTTTCCGCTGTGATTAAATTTTAAAGAATGCCTATTCACCCCCCCTCTAGGCGACATCTCGGTCCTTTCAATTGGTATCAGAGCCAAATCTCCCTAGTTTTGGCTTAACCGCTTGGAGAATCAAGATGTCGCTAATAGAAAAGAATGACGAAAGTCGCGACCAAGACAAGGCCACGGGTTCTAACAAAGGGGTTGAGATTCCTTATGAATACCCTACTCTTGGAGTCTCAAATTCTTCACCTTATGTCTCTGTGTCGTCCGGTAGAGCACCTCATTTCGATGGTACTTGCCATGCTGCATGGAAATATAAAATGAAGATGTACTTGAGATCACTTCACCCGTGTATTTGGGAGATTGTTGAAACAGGTTTTAAAGCCACGGATCCAAACAAGCTCACTCCCGAAGAAAAGAAGGTTCAACATTTCAATGACTTGGCCGTCAATGCCTTGTTCAATGCCTTAAGCGACTCCGAATTCAACCGAGTCAATGGACTTGAAGATGCCAAAGCTATTTGGGAAAGACTTATGGTCACTCATGAAGGCATATCAAGCGTCCGTGAGTCCAAGATTGAGCTCATTATTGGTGAGCTAAGCCGATTCACATTGGAAGAAGGAGAGTCATACACGAAGATGTTCGACCGCTTGGATGGTGTTGGTGAATCAAGCTAAGGGTCTTGGATGTACCGACCTCACCGACAAGGCCGTCGTTAAAATCATCCTTCGAGTGATCACCCCCACCAACCGCAATTTAGTGCAACTCATCCGTGATCGACCAAACTTTGACACTCTCACTCCCCATGATGTTATTGGAAGGCTAATGATGGATGAAATGATTATCAAGGAAGCAGAAGTGGTGGAAGAACTCAAGTCAGGGAAGAAGAAAGGTATTGCTTTAAAGGCCGTCAAAATTGTGAGGGAAGTGGAAGAGAGCACTAGTGATGATGAAGAGTCGAGTGGTCCCTTAACCAATGATGATATGGCCTTGCTTGTGAGAAGATTCAACAAATTTCTCAAGAAGAAGGGCTACAAGCCGGGGAGCCACTCTAAACACCAATGGAACAAATCAAGAGGAAGGCACTCAACAAGAAAGTGCTATGAATGTGAAGAGCCTGGCCACTTCATTGCCAAATGCCCGCAAAAAGAGAAGAAGGAAGACAAGTCTTACAAGAAGGACAAATATCGGGGCAAGGACAAGAAAAGGAGCAAGAAGTTCAAGCATTACAAGCACAAAGGACAAGCTCACATTGGAGAGGAGTGGGACTCAAACTCCGACTCCGATTCAAGCTCCGACTCCGACGAAGAAGGAGGAGTTGCCTCCGTCGCCATCGTCGTGCCTTCTACCTCAACAACGTCGTAGAGCCTCTTCGACAACTTGAGCGATGACGACGAAGACTCTCCAATGTGTCTTATGGCCAAAGTGCGCAATGTATCAAACAAAGAATCAATCTCTTCTTTTGTTGATTCATGCCTAGATGATAGCGATGACGCTAGTGACAATGATGGTGCATTCAAGTCCATGAAGGACTTTGATGTTCAAAAATTAGATTTACTTTTAAAAGATATTGAAAATTTGGAGGAAACCGTTGAGCAAAAGGAGGCTACACTCGAAGCTCAAAAGGACTTGCTTATCCTTGAAAAGGAGAGAAACCTTGAGCTAGAGAAAAGTCTAGCAAGTGAGAGGAGAAACTATGAGGAGTTGGTCAAAAATACCAAAATGACCAAATCCGAAATAGCTAGTCTTGAGATCACCAATGCTTCACTCATAGAGGAGCTTGCTAAAGCAAAGAATGCGTGCAAGGCTCTTGAAGTGAAGCTTATTGATCTCTCAAATAGCACTCCTATCTCCTCATCGGGTAACTCCAATTCCTCAGTACCATCCACTAGCAATGGATGTGCAAGATGCTGTAATGTTAATATTGATGCTTGTGCCACTAACCTTGAGACTTTGCAAGTATTAGCTCATGAAAATGAGAAACTTAAGGGAATGCTTGAAGATGGACTTCAAAAGTCCTATAAGGTTAGCAAAGGATTAGAGGAGTTCCTCGGTAAGCGTCAAGGTAACTTCATGAAGTATGGGCTTGGGTATGTTCCACCCAAGGGCAAAAAGAGCAACATCGTGGTTGCCCCTTTGAACAAGCCCATTCACTTTGTTAAGGGTGAAGGAAATTCTAAGTATAAGACTCATTCTACTTTCTTTGCTTCTTATGTGCTCAAAAGAACTAACCTCGGTCGTGTAGTTGCTCATCATATCGGGCGTAAACCCAACAATGCGTCTCATGTGCGATCTATTTGGGTCCCAAAGTCTCTTGTCACTAACGTGCGCGGACCTAAACAAGTTTGGGTACCAAAAGGCAAAATCTAAATTTCTTTTTATAGGCCTACATCTCCGGTGGATCAAGTTAGATATTGGATAGCGGATGTACAAACCATATGACTGGAGAAAGGGCGATGTTCGCACACTTAGATGCCAATGGGACAAATAGTGAAAGTATAATTTTTGGCGACAATGGAAAAGGTGAGGTGGTAGGTTTAGATAAGATTATCATCACAAATAATTTTCATATAAACAATGCTTTGCTTGTCGAATCACTAAGCTACAATTTGTTGTCCGTTGCTCAATTATGTGAAGCGGGCTACAATTGTGTGTTTAGTGATAAGGGTGTGGATGTCATTAAGAGGATTGATGGTTCAATAGCCGTCAAGGGTCGTTTGAAGGGAAATCTCTATCTCGTAAATTTTACTACGGATAGAATTAACCTTGAAATGTGTTTAATGGCTAAATCTAGCATGGGTTGGTTATGGCATCGCCGACTTGCTCATGTTGGTATATGTGGAACCTACACAAACTCATTAAAGGCAATCACAAACTAAGGGTGTGTAGTGCGTGCCAAGCCGGAAAGCAAGTTGGAGCTTCTCATCCCGCCAAGAATGTGATGACTACTTCAAGACCTTTGGAGATGCTCCATATGGATTTGTTCGGTTCGATCGCCTACATAAGCATAGGAGGAAACAAGTATGGTCTCGTTATTGTTGATGATTTTTCTCGTTTCACTTGGGTATTTTTCTTGCATGACAAAAGTGAAGCCCAAGGAACCCTAATGAAATTCATGAGAAGGGCGCAAAATGAATTCGAAGTGAAGATCAAGAGAATTCAAAGTGACAATGGGACCGAATTCAAGAATACCGGCGTGGAGGAATATCTCGATAAGGAGGGCATCAAGCATGAGTTCTCGGCCCCTTATTCCCCTCAATAAAATGGGGTGGCCGAGAGAAAGAATCGAACACTCATTGAGATGGTGCGCACAATGCTTGATGAGTACAAGGTCTCCGACATCTTTTGGGCAGAGGCTATCAACACCGCGTGTCACAGTACCAACCGTTTATACCTCCACAAGATCTTGAAAAAGACGGCGTACGAGCTACTCACCGGCAAGAAGCCAAATGTTTCCTACTTCCGAGTCTTTGGAAGAAAATGCTATATCCTCAACAAGAGAGCTAAGTCTTCTAAATTTGCTCCTAAACTAGATGAAGGTTTCTTGCTTGGCTATGGGTCAAATGCTTACGCATATCGAGTTTTCAACAACAACACCGGTGTAGTTGAAATCTCGCATGACGTAACATTTGACGAAACTAACGGTTCACAAGTAGAGCAAGTTGATTGTGCTGTGTTTGACAGGGAAGAACCACCGTGCGAAGCAATCAAGAAACTGGCAATTGGGGAAGTGAGACCACTAGAGCAAGAAGTAATCCCGAGCACTCCAACCCAAAATATCCGGGATGAGACCCAGAATATCTGGACTAGTCCAAAGAGTCCGGATGAAACTTTGGATGCTCAGGGTGATGCTCCCTCTTCCTCAATGCAAGCTCAAGATGGCTCGAACACTGCTCAAGACGATGAGGACCCTATCCAAAGAACCAATGCAACTGTCCCTCATCCAAGAGTCCATCAAAGCATACAACGAAATTACCCAGTTGACAACATACTCGAAGATATTAACATGGGAGTATCCACTAGATCTCAAGTTGTAAATTTTTGTGAATTTTACTTGTTTGTTTCTTCTCTTGAGCCTCTAAAGGTAGAAGAAGCACTACAAGATCCGGATTGGGTGATGGCTATGCAAGAGGAGCTAAATAACTTCGAGCGTAATCAAGTGTGGAAGCTTGTTGAAATACCCAAGCAAAACGTGATTGGAACAAAATGGGTATTTCAGAACAAGTAAGACGAGTATGGAGTAGTGACTAGAAATGAAGCCCGGTTGGTCGCTCAAGGCTTCACGCAAATTGAAGGTTTGGATTTCGATGAAACATCGGTTGGTCGCTCAAGGCTTCACACAAATTGAAGGTTTGGATTTCGATGAAACATATGCTCCCGTAGCTAGGCTTGAGTCTATTAGAATATTACTTGCCTTTGCTACTCACCATGATTTTAAGTTGTATCAAATAGACGTGAAAAGCGCCTTCCTGAATGGGCCACTCTCTGAGTTGGTCTACATCGAGCAACCACCCGGATTCGAAGACCCAAAATATCCGGACCATGTCTACTTCCTACACAAGGCTCTATATGGACTCAAACAATCACCAAGAGTATGGTTCGAATGTCTTCGAGATTTTCTTCTTGAACAAGGTTTTGTAGTCGGAAAGGCTGACCCTACTCTCTTCACTAAACATATTGATAATGATTTTTTTGTTTGTCAAATATATGTTGATGACATTATATTCGGGTCTACTAATGAACAATTGTGTAAGGAGTTTAGCAGGATAATGACTAAAAGATTCGAGATGTCCATGATGGGCGAATTGAAGTTCTTCCTCGGTTTTCAAGTCAAACAACTTAAGGAATGAACTTTTATATGCCAAACCAAGTACATCAAGGACATGCTGAAGAAGTTCGGTATGGAGAACGCCAAGCCAATCAAGACGCCCATGCAAGCCAATGGACAACTAGACCTCGACAAAGAAGTTAAGCCGGTCATCCAAAAGGTATATCAGTCGATGATCGGTTCTCTCCTTTATCTTTGTGCATCTAGACCCGATATTATGCTTAGTGTGTGCATGTGTGCACAATTTCAAGCCGCTCCAAAAGAGTGCCACATGGTGGCCGTTAAGAGAATTTTGAGATATTTAGTGCATACTCCTCATTTTGGGCTTTGGTATCTAAAAGGTTCATCATTTGAATTAGTTGGCTATTCTGATGCGGATTATGCCGGTTGCAAAGTGGATAGAAAAAGTACTTCAGGGACTTGTCAATTTCTAGGAAGATCTCTTGTCTCATGGTCCTCTAAGAAATAAAATTTCGTAGCCCTGTCCACAGCCGAAGCTGAGTATATAGCGGCCGGTTGTTGTTGTGCCCAATTGCTTTGGATGAGACAAACCCTAAATGATTATGGCCTAACCTATAACCATGTCCCACTTTTGTGTGATAATGAGAGAGCCATAAAAATTGCCAACAACCCCGTCCACCATTCCCGTACCAAGCGTATCGATATTTGCCACCATTTCTTAAGAGATCATTCCACTAAAGGTGATATTTATATTCAACATGTGCGCACAAATGATCAATTAGCCGATATTTTCACCAAGCCTCTTGATGAAAAGAGATTTTGTAATTTGAGGAGTGGGCTAAATATTTTAGACTCTCGCAACTTGACTTGAAATGTGCATACAATTGGGTGATGAGTGGAAAATGTTTTAGAAAAACTTGATTCATGTTATTTCTCTCTTTTTCATGTGTTAATTGGTTCTTGATCTTCGGATCTTGTCAATCATCTTGTGATCATGGTTTGATTGGTTGAGTGGCTTGCTGATCACTTGATGACTTGACTCATTAGGACCTCTCACCTCTTTCTCGTTCCGGAGCTCTTCATTCCTTTATTTCCTGCCATCTTGAGAAAGACAGCTCGGACTGTCTGAAATTCCATTCGGACTGTCCGAACTTATGTTCGGACTGTCCGAAGTGGGGTCTCGGGCTATTTAACCAAGCCCGACCCACATCTTCCTCTTTTCTTCTTTTTCACTTCCAAACTTCGTTTCTCTCTCTTCCTCTCTGCCCCTCCACTCGGATCTTGCAATTCGGCCTCAATTCTTGCGGATCGAAGGTTCCAAGGTCTTCCCCAAGGGCGAGGGCTTCATCTCCATTACTCTTTTGCCCTAGATTCATCTCGGGAACACCGGTTTTTGATCTCCAAGGTATGGTTTGAACCACTTCATATTTCGGCAAATTTCTCATCTTCTTTTGCAAATCCTTGGGTTCCAGATCGTTCTAGGCCTTGCTAGGGTGATCCTCCTTGATTAGCTCTATATCTATTTGATTATTGTCTAGATTGAATAATTTAGGGTTTATGGACATTCACCTCGGACTGTCCAAGTTTCTATTCGGAGTGTCCCAACAAAACTTCGGACTGTCCGAAGGAAACTTTGCACTATCCGAAGTTTGTGAGCTCATTTCAACCCTTTGATGTTCATTTAGGTTTTAATTAGAGTCTAATCTTGTTTCTACCCTTGTATACCTCTAGAATGGATCCTTCTCAGGGTGGCAAGCCTCCTTCTCGCCAAATCGACATCACCATGGCCCGCAAGAAGAAAGCGAAGTTCGATCACCCTGCTGGTAGCTCTTCTACAGCCCCTACGGGTTCTCCTTCAGATTCCCCTATAGAGTCTCCTCTGGCTCAGTCCGCGGGAAGGAGGAAGCGTCAAGCGGTGCGCAAAATCAGTCAAAAATCTCATGCCGCAGCTTCAGGGCAAGGTGGTGATGGTCAAGGGAGTAGTTCGGAAGATCCCCAGGCAGCTATAGCCAGGTTGAGGGCAGCTAAGTGTGCAGAACAGCGCAGGGCTGGAGAACTGATTGGTCCTTTGCAGATTCACCCTTCCATTCGTCTGACTCCAATGGGTGTGACTCCCAAAAAGAAGATAGACTACTGCATTGGTCAAGGAAGAGGTAAAGAAGTTAGATAGCATAGAAGTCAAGATCCGTTAATGTATCTTCGAAGATTATGTGGATTAAAGATTCTGGAATCACTTCCAACAGGACTTCTATGATTCAGTGATTGCTGAAAAGAAGAACCCAGTGGCTCTCATGCAATGGATTGACAGGGAATATATGGTGCAGCAGGAGGACCCTGTGTTTAATCATGTCATCAAAGCTTGTGAGCGCCACAATTTAAAGGAAATCATGTCCTTTCGGTGTAAGTGGAACAATGAAGTGGTGGCACAATTCTATGCCACTCTTTATATTGACACTGATGAAGAGAGTACTATGTGGTTCATGGTAGACAGGCTGTATTACTCTGTGACCAAGTCACAGTTTGCTGACTGCTTGGGGTTTTCAACTGAAGATTGGGGAAACTTGGACAAGCTTCACACTTTGGACACTTCAGGTATAAATGACTTGGATACCCTGTATGATGAGAGTCAGCACTTCAAGCTGGGTACTACAAAAGGACTGAAGCCCTTCTATGCTATATTGTACAAGCTGCTTCGGAAGACTTTGTGGCCAAAAGAGGGTGATGCCACAAATATCAGCTCCTACTCAAGGAACCTTCTTCTGAGGATTGGTGAGGGATCAAGGCCTTTTGATGTGTTTGACTTTATCTGGCAGGAGATCCACCTCAACTCGATCAGTCCTCGCAGTAGCTGTGGTTTTGCTCCTTATGTCATGTGCATGGTCGAGAGCATATCCGGTCTATGGTTTGCTAAGGATGTGGAGCATGTTCCTTACCGTGTCAGGTTGATCAAAGCTCCACCTCAACCAGCTCCCGCTCCTACTCCGTCTGCCAGGGATGACAGATCAAGATCGTCAGCGCCAGACCCCAGGACAACAGCTCCATCCTCCTCCGCTAGACCTTCGTCTCCAGCCCATCCTTCCTCTCCAGGAAACTCAATCAAGTCAATGTTTCGTGCTATCTTTTGCCTGGGGATGAAGAATCATAAGAAGATCAAGGAGATGAATGTCAAGCTTGCAGACACACGTCGTTAGTTGAATGTCATCAAAGGGAAGCTAAACCTATCCTGCTCTTCTGAGGAGTCTGAGTCTGAGTCAGAGACTACCACTGTGGATTCTGAGACTTGTCAGTTGTTTGATCTTCCCGATGTTTCTGCGCCTGCTGGAGATGATGAAGAAGACGATGCTGCTTATGCGCCAGGTGGTGACAGCGATGACGACGACGACGGCAGCGAGGAGTGACCTTTTTGGTGTCTTGATGCCAAAGGGGGAGAGGATTCAGATTCAGGATTCAAATTTAGTTTTATCTTTTGTTGCTTTATGTTTGATTGGTTGTTGCTTAGTTTGCTTATTGGTTGTTGGATACTTGCTTATGCTTGCTTATGCTTTTGGTTGTGTTGCTTTATGAATGTTGGATGTTGAACTATGTTTCATGATTCCTTTAAGTAATGCATTTCTATGCTCATATCATGCCATGTTTATTTGTGCAATTATTTGTTAAATATCCTGTTATATTCACACGAATGCAAAGATATAGGGGGAGCTCTCGCCAAAATTTCCCGTAAATATGTGCATTTGAGATTCCACTCAAATTTTTTCTAATGCACACATTTAGGGGGAGCTCCACCGTGTATTTGGTATTCCAAATACAATCTCATTTCAATTTATTTATAAATCTAATCGTGTTGTCATCAATTCACCAAAAAGGGGTAGATTGAAAGTGTATCTAGGCCCCTTAATGATTTTGGTGATTAATGACAACAAGATTAAGTGACTAATGAGCTTTATAAGCTTTGTGAAACAGATTATCGCATTCATGAGAAAGCTACGAAGCAAAAGGCGACCCTCAAAATAAAGGAGAAAAAGGCATCGTTTAAGCTCAAATTGTCGTGTGTCTATTTCATCTTTATTGAGTTTAAGGATTGCCGTACTATAAAGAGGGATATGACAAGAAATAGCTTTAGAATGACTTAATGTGCTCAATGATGAATCTTAGTCACAAAATGAGTCAACATGTCAAGTCTTAGGAACATTTTGCTCAAAACAGTTCGGAGTATCCGAACTTTAGTTCGAAATGTCCGAGCTGATCCCCTCTGTTAGTCAAGACATTTTGGGTTGGAATGTCCAACATGTCTTCGGAGTATCCGAGTGCAACCCCTCGGTTATGTCATGTTCTTTTATGTTCGGATTGTCCGAAGATTTTTCGGACTATCCGAACGCCGAGTATCCGGCGCTCAGATCGTCCAACCGAGTCACTTGCTGTTCGAACTCACTGCTCGGACTATCCGAATAGACTCAGGCAGATTTTAAAACGGCTAGTTTTTGAGTGGCTTTAAATACCCCAACTCCCACCTACCAGCCACTAGAGCATTCATTGCACACTTTTCTCGTTTTCTCCTCTCCTCTTTGAGCTCAAGCACTCAATCCCTCTTGATCTTTTGATTTGTGAATCTTTTGAGGTTGAGTGAGTAGAAAGATTGTGAGATCTAGTGAATTTGATTCATCTTGAGCACTTGGTTCATCCTCTCGCAGATTTCTCGGCAAATCTTTTACTCTTGGAGGTTGAGAACTCCTAGATGGCTAGGAGTTGCCGGTGAGCTCCCAAACTTGGTGTGGGAAGCCGCCGGAGGTTTGTGAAGGTCGGATCCACCTCCGCAAGGAAAGGATTCAAAGAAGGAATAGGTGAGTGCTTGGTACAACACCTAGAGGATTAGGGTTGAAAGAGACCCCGGCTTGGTGCCGCCTCAATGGAGACGTAGGATCCCCTCAAGGATCCGAACTTCGGGTAAAAATCCTTGTGCATTTCGATTTGTTTCTTGGATCCCTCTTTTTCCCTTTTGTAGTCTCTTGAAATCTAAGGGATTCAAGTTGTGGCTAGCTTTTGTGAAGTGTTTTGGTAAGTACTTGTCGACTAGAGGTATTCCAAGCTCTCAAATTTATTTTGGTGCTAGTTACACTCTCTAGATAGCCTAGATATACTTTCTAGGGTTCTTGAGTTCTGACACGTTCGTACTATCCGAAATTTCACTCGGACTATCCGAACCACTCGGACAGTCCGAAGGCAATTTCGGACTATCCGAAGATATTTGTTTCAGCTGCGATTAAATTTTAAAGAATGCCTATTCACGCCACCCCTCTAGGCGACATCTCGGTCCTTTCACAAGTTCATCCCAAGTGCAATAGGAAGCAGTCTTGTGAATGTAAGGTGTTGAGATCAATTTGCATAAAAAAGTCAATTTTTTATTTTCATTTTAGCACAAAGATTTATGAGCATATGAAGGACTCGAGTTTGGATCTACTTAGTTTCACCCAAGTTGCTATAGGGACTCTAATAAAAATCCAAAATTTTACAAATAATGGCGTATGTATCTAGAGAAGAAACATAGCAAGTAAAAGCAACATATTTCATTAAGTTTTCTTTTAAAGCTTTAATTTTTAGATTTTAACAAGCTTAGCAAGATGAATCAAATTGAACTTGGATATATCTAAACTAGCATATTGCTTTAGAAAAGCAGCAAGGTACGTAGCATGAATAATAACTCATTTGCATGATAGATAAAGTTCATAAGACAGAAAATGAAATCTATATTCAATGTATGAAGTAGATTCTCAAACTCCCCCTCAACAAGTGAATCAATTGTAAGCACAAATCTAGTTCAAATTAAGTTATTAGCAGAATTAAGCTCAAGGAAGAACCAAATGAACTCAATCGAAACCAGAAACACAGAATAAAGAGAAGAAATCGAGAAACTACAAACTGGGTGGCTATAGAGTATAGAAAAGATAGTAGAAAACACTATGGCTCAGACTCGCTCTCATCTTCCCAATGACTGACATAGAGAAGCTGCCTCTAGATCCCAAACTAAGGAATGAGTACAACCCTACCTATCCAGGGGGCCCAACACATGTTAGACTTATAAGATTGTGAGGGAACTCAATCTAGAGAGAGGAGAGAATAGCTAATTATATATGATAGCAACCTATAGCATAAGATTAGATGTCTATGCAAAGCATGCCAGAAGTCTAAGTGAAGCGAATTCACAACTCTAAAATTAAGCCCAATATCACCTAGAAGATGCATGAAAAAGAAAATGCTTGAAGAAAATATATAGTACATAATATACAAAACAGCTCCCCCTCAATTGATGCCATAAGGGCAAACAACTCTAAGCTCTCCTCTCAAGACCACAAACTTAGAGCTATCCAAAGGCTTGATAAAGATATTGGCAATCTAGTGTTCACTCTCCACAAACTGAAGCACTATATCTCCCTTTTCCATATGGTCTCTAAGAAACCGATATCTAATATCAATATGCTTGGTCTTGGAGTGTTGCATTGGGTTTTTTGCAATAGAACTAGCAGAAGTGTTGTCACAAAAAAGTGAAACACTCTCTATCTCTAACCCAAAGTCCCGCAAGGTCAATCTCATCTAGAGCACCTGACTACAACAACTAGCTACAGTGACATACAACTCTAGACTACTTCCTAGATAACCAAGAAACAACAGAAGTGCCAATGAATTAACAAGTGCAGAAGTGCATTTTCTATCTATCCTACAATCAGTAAAGTTTGCATCGGAAAAGGCTCTAAGGGATAGATAAGAAGAGGAGGATTACCAAATACCATAGTCAATGGTAACTCGAAGGTACTTGAAAATGTACTTCACCGCCTGGCGTTGAGAGGTGCGAGAAGAAGCCTGAAATCAAGCACACAGCCACACAGCAAAACGTACGTCCAGCCTCGAGGCAGTGAGATACAAGAGGGAGCTGATCATGCTCTGGAACTCCTTCTGATTAACTGGCTCACCATTCTCATCAGGCTCGAGAACAGCAGTGGTGGCCATAGGAGTCATCACTGGCTTCCCATCAGACATGTCTTAGTGCCTCAGGAGATCTCGAGTATACTTGCCTTGATGCAAGAAGGTACCCTCCTGAGTCTGCTTGATTTGAAAGCTAAAGAAGTAACTCAACTCGCCAATCATAGTCATCTCAAACTCTGTGCTCATCACCTCTAAAAACTGAGACACAAGAGAGTACGAAGAGCCACCAAAGATAACATCATCCACATAAATCTAGACGAGAAGAAAATGAGAATCTTAGTATCTGATGAACAGAGACTTGTCTACTATACTCATCTTAAAACCATAACTAAAAAGATAGGACTTAAACCTCTCATACTAAACTCTAGAGACCTGCTTAAGTCTATATAAAGCTTTGGAAAGCTTGAAGATATGGTTAGAGTATTTGGGGTTCTTAAATCCTAGAGGCTGCTTGACGTACACCTCTTCCTCAATATATCCATTGAGGAATGCATTCTTGACATCCATTTGATATAACTTGAAGCCCTTGGATGCTGAAAATGCAAGTAGGATCCTAATAGCCTCTAGTCTAGCTACAGGGGCAAATGTCTTCTCAAAGTCAAGACTCTCAGCCTAAATAAAACCCTATGCGACTAGTCTAGCCTTGTTTCTAATGATAACCCCATCCTCACTTTGCTTTTCTTGAACATCCACTTGGTCCCAATGACATTATAACCAGATATAAACTCAACAAACTGTCATATATTGTTCCTCTCAAAGTTCTCAAGTTCCTCATACATAGCATTAATCCAAGACTCATTGGATAATACATGAGAAACATCATTTGGCTCAAATGAGGCAACAAAAACAAAGCAATAGCAGAAAGAGGACAACCCTAATTTTGAGCGCGTGACACGCTCAAACAGATCACCAATGATCTGATTAGGTGGATGATGTCTCTGGATATGGTGGGGAGGTCCAGAAGCAGATGTGGCCTCTACCTCATCTACAGAGGAGGTAGAAATAGAGCCACTTGTTGAAGGAGAGTCTGAAGACAAAGGCTGGTCTCCCTGAGGTGCAAAAATAGAAACAGGAGGCACTTCAGGTGTAGAGAGGACTGGTTTAGATGGAACACCATCATCTCCATCGTCCTTATCCTCTATAAAGATGGTCTTGGAGAGAGAAGAAGAGCCTGATATATCAGGTCCAGCTCCTGGGTTAGCCTCATCAAAGGTCACCTCACAGGTCTCTATGATCCTATTCGCTCACAACTCCAGACCCTATAGCTATGAGAGGAAGTCGAGTAAACTAGAAAGATGCCATCAAAAGATCAAGACTCAAACTTATCTAGATTCCCAAACTTTAAAATAAAACACTTGCAACCAAATACACAAACATGAAAAATATTGGGTTTTCACCCATACCTCAACTCGTAAGAAGTGCGGTGCAAATGTGCTCTCAAGAAAACTCGATTAGACACATGGCAAGCAGTAGCTATAGCCTCAACCCAAAACTTCCTAGGAGTACTGTACTCGTCTAGCATCGTCCTAGCCATCTCAACCAATGTCATGTTCTTCCTTTCCACTATGCCATTTTGTTAAAGGACGTATGGAGAGGAAAACTGATGCTCTACACCTAACTCCTCGTGAAGACCTCAAAGTAGGAATTCTTGAACTCCGTGCCATTGTTACTATGTATAGCTCGTAAGGCACTAGCGAGCTCAATAGACAACCTATGGACCAAACCCTTGAAATGGGTAAAAGACTCATCCTTCGAGGCCATGAAAAATACCCAAGAATATCTCGAAAAATCATCGACAATGACAAGAACATGCCACTTCCCATCCGCTGACTGCACTCTAGTTAAACCAACAATGTCCATATGTAAAAGTTGTCCTAGTGCATCAGTCATCACAACAGTGACTGAAGGATGAGAAGCAGCAACTATCTTGCTATGTCGGCAAGAAGAGCAAACTAAGTCATTGACCATCTTGAGTTTAGGCAAACCACGAATGAGATCATGGTTGCTAACTATGGTCAAATGATCGAAGCCAATGTGACTAAATATCCTATGCCAGAAGGAGAGATCACGGGACTCAGAAGCAATCAAACAAAGAAGAGAGTCTCCAAAACAAGCAAAAAAATCAGCATAAAAAACTCCTAAATCTAGAAATCCCGCAAACTAACTCTCTTGATGAATTAAGGATTCTACAAGCACTACTCTTAAAGCTTATCTCGAAAGAGTTATCGAGAAGCTGAGAAACAAAGAACAAATTGTATTACAGCTTACTCACTAAGGCAACGTCCTTAATAATGAAATTGTCATTAATGCAGACGGTACCTTTTGCAATGACTACTTAATGAAGCATCCCCAAAAGTGATCAACTCATCACCGAAAGCTCGGACTAGAGAAGAGAGCCATCTAGAGTCTCCGGTCATATGGCTTGAACAACCGGAGTCAACGATCCATATCTCTCCCTTCCCTATCCTACGAACTTAATAAATACATAAGAGAGAGATGACTCAATACTGGGACAAAGAGAAGATCTAGGAACCCAGTATTGAACCACACGACGTCTCAAAGTACCAGCCACAAAAGTAAAAGACTGGACTCTAGTGTATCTCTAATTCTCTACTCTCATAAGACCAGAAGCAACCCTAGCAGAAATTTAGGAGCGGGAACTGGGTTGGTTCACCATCGTGCAAAGGCTAGACCATCCCAGTGAAGCTGCCCAAATCTCCTACTAGGAAACATCTTACACCGCTTATATCTACCTCAAGGAGAAACATGAGGAATATCAAGAGGACGGAGGAGAGACTAACCAAGAGCAGGTCCAGACAAAAACTCGAATGAACAACATGAAATCTAAGTCTAGAATGCTGCCCAAAAATAGATGACTCTTTAACCTGTCTAGCAAAAGTTTGTGCCTTAGAAGCACTCAGAGTCTTGGATGACCCTGAATACCCCTAAGGGCATGAACATGCTCGCGCCTCGTGATCTTGGCACGCTTGAAGCAGAAATCCACTAGGTGACCATCCTTTGACAGAAGATGTATGAGTACTTCGCCTTGCTAGAGGCAGAAGTAGTAGGAATAGCAACCTTTTGGTTAGAAGTCCCATGGACAACCCCAACAGACCTAAACATAGTAGTGCTCATCCTAGGAGCAACCACAATCTCTCCACTCTTGAAGCCACGCATAATGGTAAGAGGATGAGTCCTAGCATGCTCCAAATAGTCAAATCCTAGACCTTGATTGAATCAACTAATTTTAGACTGGTCTAGACTGAGATTGAGCCCTCCTATAAACTTCTCAAGAGTGCTCATGAGATACTCACACTTTTGGAAGAGATAGGCACAGAAAGAACAAGGGAAAGAAGATGAAGAAGAACTAGATAAGGAAAAACTACCAGTACGTGTATTTTTCTTCCTTAGTACAGCTGTATCAATCTTGAGGGCCTCACAAGAAAGACAAGGAGCATTTATAATCCTAAGAGTCTGAGCCTCTAGTTTCTTTCTAAGTTTGACTTGGATTTTATCCAAGTTCCCCTCAATCTTAATACATCGTAAGCAACTTTCTTATGACTTAACTAGTAAGCCCTAAGCAAGTTCAGCACACTTGACATTTAAAAATTCATTGTCAAGTTTTAGTTACCTACAGCCCTCACACGAGCTAACTGAGTCCTTAGAAGCATACAATTCAAGTTCATTGTTGCTAGTAGATAGCTTCCTAAGGTAAGTGCACATGGCATCAATTTTAGCAAGCCATTTAGGGCAATTTTCACATGATGAGATAATGTGAGCATGAAGAAAACTAGCATCTATAGAAATAGCATCAATAGAACAAATGCTAGCATTCTTCGACCTAAGGCTCTCAAGCTCAAAAACCACACTATCATGCATAGTTCTTAAGTTCTCAAGCTTTACAAGTAAGGCATCACATAGAGAACAGTTATCAGAGGCTCGGGAGGAAGAAGATCTAAGTGAAGTTAACTCCCGAGTCAAGATACATACTTTCTTCTCTAGCTCCATACACCTAGCTCTAGCATGAAATTTTCTTAATTTGCAGATTGCTTCATTGAGTTGGTCATAGGAGAGTACCTCGTTCGAGTTGCTGTAGAGCTCGGAGTTGCTGATGCTATTGGCATCTGACATGCACTCCCGGTGAAGTCGTCGTCGCTCTTGTTCTTCTCTTGTGGATCATCCTTGCCCTCATCGCTCCAGGACTCCATGTCGAAGAGGTTGATGTCGTCAAGTGCAGCGAGGACACACTAGAAGAGTTTCTTGTTCTTTGAGAAGTTGCTGGGTCACGAACTGGAGACTTCTTGTTGCGGTTCTTATTGGTGTCATCGTTCTTTTCTGAACCATCGGCGTCATTCTTGCCCCTCTCCAGCTTGGCACATTTCGCTCGAATATGGTTAGGGTCACCACACTCGAAGCAAGTGATCCTGCAACCTCTCTTCCTCTCCCCCACCCTTTCGTAGACATGAGAAAATTTATGAGCTAAAAAAGTAAGCTTATTATCTGAAAATTTATCCAGTTGTTCAACACTTAGCTTGCAAAGGGTGGAAAGAGATAAAACAAAAGTCTCAGAAGTGGATCCAACAGAATCGGTGACCAAGGCCATTGACTACGACTTTGTCTTAGAGATACAATATCGATCTCATGAGTCTTAAGCTGGGAATGAAGCCCATCAAGAATCAAGGTCAATAAGTCTGTGGTGTTCTTAATGGTGGTCATCTTCATCTCCCAAACCTGAAGATCAAGTGCAGTCAAGAAGTGTTGAGCGTTCTCTGAGTCAGGGTATGTGCAACCAACTGCACGGAGATCACTCAAAATGCATGTAAAATGACCAAAGCACCCATCAAAAGTCTCATCAGTATGTTATTTAAATTTGTTGTATTCACGCTTGTATTGGTCCTGTCTCACTGTCTTGATCTGAGTGGTGCCCTCATGGTAAGCATAGAGGGTTACCCAGATCTCGTGAGCTGGTACCCTCATGGTAAGCATAGAGGGTCACCCAGATCTCGTGAGCAGAACGAAGGTGAGAGATCCTGTCGTACTCACTACGGCTAAGGCCCTGTATGAGGATGTTTCTTGCCTCAGCGTCTGCCTTAACATCAGTCATATTGCCCACCGTGACGTTCTCATCGGCGCGAACCTCATACAGGAGCTTCACCTTCTACCATATCAGAAAGCCCTAGGCAGTGATGTACGATTCCATTTACAAAAAAGAAGAGAGACTTGGTGGAATATGTATCCGTCGCCATGGCTCTTGAGATTGGTGAAGATCTATGAAAGAGCAAAACCGACTCTGATATCAATTGAAGGACCGAGATGGTGATCAGAGGGGGTGAATGATCCCTAAATAAAATTTTCTCTCACTCAAAACAATACAACCAACATCCTCACATCAAAAAGGCAAAGCAAAGAAAATGAAAATTCCAAATTACTTAGCCACGGGCGGCACAACCACTGATTAGGCCTAGTACTACTGGATTAACAGTACCCTAGCACTACTGGGTACTGTAGTGCGGTAGTGCTAGGCTACTATAGCTACAGAGAAAAATAGCCCGATGAACAATAAAAAATAGCCCGACACAAAAGAAAATTTGATAAATCTTTTTGATCGGTTAATCCAAACTTTATGAAACTTTGTGGACACCTTTCTATAGATATCAGAAACCTATTCCAACTTTTGATTGCAAGAATTGACGTCAGAGTTTTGACCTTTTTTAAATTTACAGAAGAGTGCACAAGAATGGGTTTAAAAACAAAAACTTGGTCCTCAGCTAGCTCGTGGGTACTTGATGATCAAGATGATCCTACATGACTTCTCACATGTCACAACAAGCTAAAACACAAGACAAGAACACCTAAAAACGCAATCTTCCAAGATTGATCCTCTCAAGAGTAAAAATCAGTTTCTTGCAAGACTTACCTAGATGATTGGGATATGGTCTGAAGAAGACTCATCCATCAATCATTCATCCTTAGTATAAGATCCACAAGCAAAAAGTAAATTGCTAGAATGTAAATTCAGAATTTGTGAGGAAATTAGATTTTTATTTCTAGAAGGGAGGTTTACAAAGCCTCACAAATAAGTGGGCAAAGCTCAAAGGAATACAAAAACCTCAAAACCTTCAAAAGAGGGAAAGCTACCCCTACCCCTCTATTTTTACTACTCTTGAGTCATCCTCCACCCTTGGATGAGTTCCTTCTAACCTAAGAATCACCATCAAGGGCTAGTATTGACTCACTCACTCATACATGGGCTAACCCGAAACCCAACAACATAACGGGTTTTACACGCTTTTCAAAGCATACTAACTAGACCTGCTACTCTATCATCTAGACCGCGATCCAATGGTCCTCCTTGATCTGAGCAACTCCGAGTTAACATCTCATCCTTTCCTTATCTTCTAGGTTCACATCGACTCTGTCTCTGATCATCTTCTAGTGATCCTTGACCGTTTGGACCTTCGGCGCACCTTGCTTAGTCTCAGCTATCCTCCTCCTCACCATGACCTAGCACCGTCGTCCTATAACCATCAAAAATAAGAAAAACCCATCACATAGCAATGTCCAAATTGATATGCAATATATCTTACGCAATTTCAAAATTCAAACTCAATATTTGCTCAATAGGCGGCACTACCGCCTCCTGAGGTCGGTAGTGCCACGTTGCCGGCACTACCGCCCCAGCATGGTAGGTAGTGTTGCTCCTCTGAAGTCCCAGCGAATCTCTTCTTTAGAAAATAACTACCACTCCCTAGGCCTAGTGCCACCTGGTGGGCAAGACAGCCCTCCTAAAACGATGGCCGCCTCCCGGCGACCACAACTCAAATTACTTCATTTTAAAATTTCAATTCAAATCAAACTCAAACTCAAACACCTTATGCTTAAACACAGTCAATAACTCATCACCAACAAGGTTAGACCTCAACATGGTCTTTTAGATTTCTTTGTGCATCTTAGCTTAAACTATTATTTCTAACTCATACAAAGTTATAAAAGATCAAATCTCCACAAATTTCAATTTGAATTACATTTTGAGCATTCGATGGAAATTCAACTTCTTTTTGTGTCTACAAAGCACATTTTGCCATATCTTTTGAAAGAAAATTACTTTTGAGGAAATTATATTTGAGAAACCTTCTAAATAGTTCAAAATTTATTTTTGGAATTTTCAAACTATTTGTGCTTAATTTGAAAAAGTAACTATTTGTGCTTAATTTGAAAAAGTTTTGACTACTAATTTGAAAAGGTTTTGACTTTCTTCTCTTTGAACAAAAATCATACTCATAAACCAAAATTTGGGATATCTTTTAACTGGAGACTCTTTTTTCAAAAACTCTTTTTGGAAAATTTTATTAGGAGTTTTTGGAAAATTTTATTAGGAGTCAAAAGTATATTTTTCCACAATTTCAAACAATTTCACATTCATTTGAAAAAGTTATGGCTTTTTATTTCTTTGATCAAATGCTGAAAATTCATACTTTTGTATGATTTTAAGCTGATTTATGATTTTTGTATCTCCAACTCAGATCATAATTTAAGCATTTCATTATAATGAAAATTGATCCCCAATAGTTTTTCTATTAAACAAAATTTTATTAGATTTTTTATACCTCATTTGAGCAGTTTTCCTATCATCTTTTGAAGCCTAAATGAAATGTCAAAATCTAAAAATCTGAAATTCTAGTTCTTTGAAATCTTTGTGGTTTTCATATGTTCAAATTGGCTTCAAGTTGGTAGAACCTGTCAAAATAAAACTTGAGCATGTTTCATTGTATTAACTCTATAATTTATCTAGAAATCTTTTTGGAGCTTGTTTAATCAAGTTTTGTATATTTGAAAAAGGCTCCCTTTTGGCTATGTCATGGTATCAAGTTGATTTTGAATTGACATATAGTATTGATCTCTGAGAAATGAGCTTGTTCTAAAACAAATGCCAATGTTTTTCTCAAAAATGGTATCCTCATGCAAAATGATTTTTACAAGTGGTATCTATTTCAAATAATATCATTAATAATCTTTTCATGTGGTATCAATTGAAAAATAAGCATTTCAAGTGATATCTCTTTAAAATTGATATTTACAAGCTTTATATTTTCCTCAAATGGTATTATGACTAATGCTTCTTTAAAACTTTGTACAAGTGATTTCATAAAAATTTCAAAGCTCATTTGGATGTTTTCCTCGTTTAAGCGCTATTAGACTCCCAAAAACTCATTTTGTGAGTTTGTTTGCAAATTGAAAAGCCTAATAAAATAAGAGGAGTATTTGAATATGTTTCTGTCGACGTTTTGGGAAATGGATCCTCCGCCGAGCTTACTTGTTGAATGAGGGATCAACTAAGGCCCATTTTCCGCAAAGGGTTTGGCGTTCGGAGAATGCCGCCGAGAGGGGATGGATGCTCGAAAAGAACAACAGACAAGAGATTTTATCCTGGTTCAGGCCTCTCGCGATGGAGATAACAACTCTACATCCAGTGGCTTTACTACTGCTTGAATGCTTACAAGACACTTGCGCGAATGTGTTGTGTGTGTCTCTATAGGTGTTGCTTGTTTGCTCTTCTCTCTTTTTCTCTTCTTACAACAGTGTATTTATAGATGACCCCTTCTTACCGTTATATAATCAATGACATGCCACTCATCGTGTTCGAACGTGGCGTAATCGCTCCTTGCTTTCCGCCATGCTGTGACATGGGAGTAATGGGCCCAAATCGTGGTCGTATGGTCCTTTGAGCCGCAGCGTGATTATTGCCACGTCGTCTTATGGGCCTCGTACGACCTGCCGATCATGCCCAGGATCTTCCTTCTGCTCTGGCCGACCGCCGCACTCCTCCGAGCAGGCACACTCGGGAAACT
The DNA here is from genome assembly GCA_036346375.1 of Guadua angustifolia. Lineage (NCBI taxonomy): Eukaryota > Viridiplantae > Streptophyta > Magnoliopsida > Poales > Poaceae > Guadua > Guadua angustifolia. The sequence continues at coordinate 43,627,643 of CM070520.1, read as the reverse complement.
AAGGCACATGCTCGGGGACAAGCTAGGACGTGGTCGGGGCAGACCTATCAGCTGGTCTGTCCGAGGATCTTCCTTGGGGACACTGTCCAAGGGCAAGTATGGTCGGCCGAAGATTGGCTACAATGGTCTTTGTGGAAATTATCCAATCCCCGACAGTTTCAAATATCTTTTTTGTACTTAACTCAAACTATAGCCTCTTTTCAAGTTGATTTACCCTTTTGGGCCACATAAAGAAGAAGTTTGTGGAATTATTGATTTTTATTGAAAATTCTTAGTATTTACAAGTGATATTTCATTTAAGAATTCTTGTGAACTTTAATAAGTAATATGTATTCATTTCACTCTCATTATGACTTTATTTTAGAGAATTTTTTGCCGAGCTCTCTCTTTTTCAAAGTGGTATTTCCTTGCCATGCTCTTTAAAAAGTCTCCTTTTGGATTTATTTTCCATATTTGGTGTTTAATGCCAAAAGGTGGAGAATTTGTGGGAGGTTAATAACTCATTTGGTTAAGGGGCAAATTATTTGGTTTCAAAGGGAGAATTTATTTGATGTTGTGTGCACGCCTTGAAGAGAAGCATATTTATTCATTCTAAAAATCACTCATATGCATTCTCAAGTGTTAATACTTAAATTACTCAAAGGTATGCTTACATGATAAAATAGATTAAATTATCTCAATATGATGATTTTCATCCAAATGCGGACATTAAGTTGGATTTGTCATCAATCACCAAAAAGGGAGAGATTGAAAGTTCAAGCTCCATTAATTTGGTTTTGGTGTTAATGACTAATCTAATATTGAGACAACTCTTTTGAAAATTACAATATTGATTAGTCTTAATTGTTCATTAATGATAAATCTTTTATGAGACTAACTCTTTTGTTGAGCTTAACTCTTATTAGTCTCTTTTGGATGAAAAAGGTGAAAATATCAAATGTATGCATTCGAGTTTATATTATCATATCTTGTTGCAATCCTTGGATATAATTTTCATGATCATATTGATAAATCTAAATATGAGACTAACTTTTTTATTGAATATACTTTTGTTTAGTCTCATCTCATTGAAAAATAGAAAACTCAAGGTATGCACTCGTATTCATTTTATGATATCTTAATGCATATTTTGAATTTAAGTTAAAGGATGAACTCTACCGTTTTTTAGATATCAAGATGTGCATTATGTTTCAATTCTATATATATATGAATACACACATTTAGGGGGAGTTCATACTTTACCTTGAGGTTTTAATAGTATTGATCTAACTCATCTTTCCATATAATTTGGATCATTACTTAGAAACCATTGAATTGGGTATATTAAACTTGTGTAGTTAATATATACTTATGACAATTTAAATTCAATTTAAATTGTGTTTGGTTGCCATTCAATCAACAAAGAACTAATCATGTGTTGATAGTTCACTTTGTTGATCTTAGGGAAATTGAAAGTTCCTAAGTATATGAAACATTAGTTGCATTAGTCCATCATCAATAGAAAAGATCAAAGGTTCTTATGAGCATCTATTTAGGGGTGGGCATTCGGTTAATACGGTTTTTTCGGTTCGGTTTTTTCGGTTCTAAAATATTTCGGTTTTTGGATTTTGAAAACCGAACCGAAACCGAACAGAGATAAAAACCGAACCGAATTAACCGAATTAATTCGGTTCGGTTAATTCAGTTTTCGGTTTAACCGAATTTCCCTGAGTCCAGTCTCCTCCCCTCCCATCGCCTTCTCTGCAAATGCAATCACACACGCGCGTGCATCCATCCATCCATTAACACAATAATTGATTTGAAGATCCAACTCACTCAAGAGATTGATCAACCAATTGATTGTAGGGTAAGAATCCAACCTAATCCAATCCAATGCAATGAAGGTGGAGGTGGGTGTTGGGACGGAGGGAGTACCGGAGTAGGGACCCCGCAGAGCCCCAAGAACCGGCCGCTTCCCGCTGCGGCAGGAGGAGGCAGCGGCGACGCGGCGTTCGGAAGCTCCCGCCTAAGTCGCCCTCGGTGCCGTCCTTCCACACTCGCCGTCCAAGCTCATGGCCTCTTCGACCTCACGGATCCTCTCCTCGTCGCGTCTCCCCATCAACCCCAAGGTTCGCCAGGCATGGCGGTTGGGGCGGTCAGGAGGAGGCACCGAGGAGCAAGCGTCGCTGGTCCCATTTGTGGTGGTGCGGAGGAGCAGGATGAGGAGGGTAGGGGCTGGATTTGATCGAGGCTATGCTCATGGGGAGGGATGGGGGTGCGTGGTGATGGAGCCGACTCCACGATTGCTCTGCGAGAGCATCGCCTTCGCCGCCATGGAGGATTGAGGTGGATGGGGTGGAGATGGAGAACATGCAGGCATTCAAGGGGCTATGAGGCTTGTAGCGATAACTTGCCAGTCCTGATGGGAAGGCCCAGCCCAATAACACCCGTGAGCCACGAAAACAAACTGCAGCGCTACCGATCAATCGGTTAGTTCGGTATTTCGGGTGTTAGAAGTTAAAAACCGAATCGAAATCCGAAAACCGAATAACACTGAAATAAAAACCGAACCGAAAACCGAAAACCGAAAAAACCGAAAAAATCGGTTTATTCGGTTCGGTTCGGTTCGGTTTTTCGGTTTCGGTTTATTTTTGCCCACCCCTACATCTATTATGTGTAATGGAGTGCATTGATGATTGAGACAACCATGTGTTTTGGACTAACACTTTCAATGAGTTTGAAATAAATTAAGTCCAAGGTTGAGTCGGATAAACGGGACAAGTACGTCATCATGTGTTGACGAACGTCAAGAGAGAATTTTGAAGCTAAGACAAGGGGAGCTTATCATGAGTTGATGAACAAGATGAAAATCCCAACTTTGAGAGAAGATGATTGGTTATTATGAAAGCTCCAAATGGTTATCAGAGGCAAAGGTATAACTAACTAGGGCTAAGAATGTATTTATAGTCTTTTACCGGTCTCAGAGTTTAGATGGGAGACCAGGTTGTTAGTTATGTGCCATACTATAAAAAGGGGTTGAGTCTTACAACTTGAGCTTTATCATATGTTGATGAACTCAATCTGGTTCACTCTAACTCACTCCCTTAGTTGGTTCTTGCATGAGTTAAGCATTTGCATGTGTTGCAAACAAGGGAGCTCATGGTTGCTTCTTATTGAATCTTAATTGATTTGTTTTTTGTATGGAGCTATGGATTTGCATGTATTGCAAAATGGAGATAGCTTATGCAAGTTGTAAGTTATTGTTTTCATGGAGCTAGATATTTGTATGTGTTGAAAATAGAGAGCTTATGCATCAGAGTCTTAGCTTGTGACTTGATCATGTGTGACTTGATCATGTGTTGATCATCACAAAGGCTAAGATAGGTTTATGCTTTGTATTTGCAAAATAAGTTTTTACAAAATATGGTTTAATTGAATCTTATATTGGAGCATATGAATAGGGTTTGTAAATGTGTTTGCAAATAGGTTTGATCATGTGTTAATCATCACATAACTCAAACATATGGTCTTGATTGTTTTTGTTTGCAAGGTTTATATTTGCAAATGTGTTTTACAAAATATTGGTACTCATGCATTTGATATTGGAGCATATTATTAGAATTTACAAATGTGTTTTATAAAATTATTTTGATCATTAGTTGATCATCAAATGGCTTAATATTTGATATTATTGACTCTTTCTAGCTTGTAGTCACACTCTTGATCAAGTCTGTGTGAGTGATTTCGAGAAATCAGATTTTAGACTTGAATGACTATATTAGAGTATTAGTTTTTATGATATTTAAAAATATTTATAGTTGCTTAAATCTTAAAAATAGGTGAAGATTGTAGCCCTCTTGGTAAGCTTCGTATAGAGTCCAAGATCACCTAAATCAGAGTTCGAAGTAAAAAGTTATGTGCATTTTAGTGGCTGCAGCAGTGGTGCTCACACCCCAAGTCCAGTATGACAGGCCCCAGGTGGTGTGAAATTTTTAAAGAAGGTGTTTTCTTTGTTTTTTTTAAGGCTGGTGCTATCGGGGTGTGAGCGGTAGCACCGGTGATTAGTGGTATCGCCCCAGGTCCGGTATGACCGGATTTTTTGAGTAACAGCTAGTTTTTTTAGCTGTTGGATAGGAGACAGGTACTACCAATCGAAGGAGTGTAGCACTGGGTTTTCTATATATTTTTACCTATTTTGCCCTCTAATGAGTAGTTTTTCTTGGGGAGGTTATAAAAGGAGCCTTGGAGGCTGGCATTTGGACTTACTATGGTTTTAGAGAGTTTATTGCTCTTTGTGGTTGAGTTGTGCATGTGTTTCACTCTCTAATTTGATTCTTTAGCTAAGAGTGATCTCTAATTGCATGTGTTGCAATTAGGAGAGGATTGAGAGCCTTTTGTGCATGTGTTGCACTTGAGGAAAACCGTGTTGCAAATCAGTGATCACCATTGTACATGTATTGTACTTGGTGGAGCTCAAGCTAGAGAGCTTGATTTGTTACTCTTTGTATTTGCCGAAACCTAGACGGCATGCAGAGGCGTCGTGCGCAGTGACTTTCTCAAGGAAATTGTGAGAAAGCCCGGAAAAGTTGTGAAGGTCGAAGCTCACTTACCGGAAGGGGGAAAGAGCTACCACTAATGGAATCGAGGTGGGTGCTTAATTCATGGAGCCAGTCCAAAGCAGTTTGGGCTTGCCTCAACATAGATTAGAGGAGACCTGCAATTTTTCGAACACCACGGTAAAAAATATAGTGTCTCCTTGTGTATGCTTGTAATTACTTATTTACATTGTTGCAATTTACATTCATAGAATTAAATTGTTTGCTTGTCTTTAGGATTGTAATTTATTGTTAGAGACATAATTGGCTAGTTCACTTAGTGAGCCTAGTTAACTTAGGCGTAATTGTCAAAAAAAAGTTTATCGCTTCCGCATCTATTATCATTTAGCTTTTGACATAAGGGTATTTACGCGAGATTTTAATTAATCATAGAAGAAATTTTTAAAGATGTCTATTCACCTCCCTTTAGTCGGCCATCCTCGATCTTACATCATCGCTAATCCACCTTTTGGTTGCTTTTTTGTAAGGTTTCATGGAGACGGGCTCTAGGTCAAAGATGGAGGCGGCAGGGAGACCTATCTCGTAGGGCAATGGCACTGGCGAGGGCTAAAGCAATGTTGCCCACTGCATCGGCTTCTTCACCCCTCTAAAGAATTAGCACAAGAGGTGGTACAAGTACGTAGTTCAAATTAAAAATTAGCCCATGGGAGGCTCATTTTCTTTAAAATTCCAAAGAATTAATTGTTTAGTACCATATTACCTGATCAAGTGGAGAAAAGGTAATTTATAAGGTGAATTCCTTGCCAATAATGTGACACATGGTATAAAGATGGCATGGATGGACTTTGGCTAAATGCACCTGCACGTATTTGTGTATTTTCATATGAAAAATCGTGACATGTGACTTTTATTTTTGTGTGACTTGTGAAAAATCATGTCGTGTTGGAGAGCATCTCTTGGCACATTGAATCCACTTTTTATTTTTCTGAATAATGCAATTATCTCTGTATTCATTCTATTTAAATGTCATCTAAACATCTGTGTCAATTCGATTTAATTGTCATAACACTATTAGTTACTATTGAATAATTGCTGCATTTAATTGGCATAATGTGATTAGTAATTGCTACATTTAATTGACTTAATATCATCAATTACTGGTGAGTAACTGACACATGCCTATATAAAGACCTAAAGACATCCAGGTCAGAGGAGACACAAAATTCCTACTTTATTCTTCCTCCTCTCTGGTAGCTTAACCACGTTGGACTTCCTCCTCGGCATGCATCGTAAAGATGGGTGAGCAATATCTTCGAGCCATTGCCGCAAAGCTCACTTGCATAGGACCGCAATAAATTTTCTGGGTAGCACATCCGCGCAACTACTCTGCTTCTTCCTCAACATCGACTACTTCCACAACAGTGTCTACATTGTGTTCTTCATCAATCCCAATCCCAACTGTAAGTTGTTCATGTGACAGATCAACTTTGATATTTTTCAATTCTTGAGCATATCCAAAAGAACAATATATTACCTGTTGATTTGTATATCTCTAATATTTTGTTATATTTTCCTCAAAATAAAATCTGAAATAAAAATTGTACATATATTTCCAACAATTCGAAGTTACGATTTGTCTACACGGACCCATCTAGGGATGTAATCGGATCAGATACGATCGGATATTGTTCATCCCGTATCCGTATCCGTATTTTTATCAAATCTGAAGTCGGATACGAATGGTGTCGGATGTGAATACGAATGCGAATAATACGGATACTATCACTTACAAATACGAAGCTTAATACGCACCGGATTCAATACGGATACGAATATTTTTAGCGGATAATACACGAAAATATAGATCATTATTGCACATGTAACATACTGAATGGTAGATTACTTATGAGTTATGAATAATTATTGACAAAATGTGAAGAAAATAGTACAAGAATTTACTATAGTTGCATTGTACATAATTAAGAATTAATAATGAACGCACTTTGGCGCTGTGGTGCACTTGGCGTTGGCACTTTAGCAGTGGCAGTGTGGCATTTGGTAGAATGGTAGTTGGTACTTGGCACTTGGCGCTGGCATCTTTGTATCGTAGACTACCAAGAGTGGTATTGGTACATTGGTACTAGTGCCTCCGTGCTCGCATCGGTGCTCTTTGATTGGAGAGTTACGAGACTCACGCCTTGGAGAAGTCTTTAAAGTTTCGGATAATATCCATATTTTATATCCGGATATTATCCGATTATAAACTCGGATATTCCTATATCCGCTTGATAATTAATATCTCAGATTCAGATCCTTATCCGAGATAACTATCCTTATCCGTATCCGTATCCGGAAAATTCTTCAATATCCGAAAAACTATTCAAATCGCTATCCGAATTGATTCGGTCGGTCGGAAAATATCCGCTCGCTTGCACCCCTAGACCCATCGTTTAGTTTTGGATTCTCTGGAATAGTTTCTGGCTCTGGCTGAAGTTGCTGGAAAATTGTCCTTCCAAATCATGTTGCTGGGAAGTTCATGTAGAATCGATATATATACTAAACTAGCAATCAGATGGGGTGAATGATTGCGTGGAAACTAAAATCAAATTTTTGATGATTTTTGAAACACCCTAATTTGGACTCAAATTGCCTGATTCGGATTCAACAAAAACAGAATAATATACATTCACTAAAATAGTAATTACCAAAGATCTCAATGTTGGATTGATATGAAATTTTAACTGTAGAAACTAGATTCAATTTCCAAACTAACTCAATAAGAATCATCTCGATCGGATCTATGGATCTAGAGATATGACCTTCGCAAGATGATTGTATCAATAATGACGAAAATTGATCTAACACTAATTACGAGATTAATCACTTGATGCTCCAAAAAGGTTTTGAATAGATGAAATCAAAATTATTATGGTAAAACAATGAATCGATCTAAAAATAAAACATACATGCAAACGAAGAATGAAAGAGAAAGAATGAAATTACCAACACATTAATTTGTAAGTCTTAACCTTTATTACCGAGATGTGTTCACAAAATGTCTTCAAAACATTATCAAAATAATCTCGAATTGAAGTCATCTGCCACAAGAACATTTTCTAGTCGCCGGGTCGCCGGGATATGCACGCGCCGCACTTTTTCCTCTGGCCGCTAGAAAATTTCATGCATGCACAGGAGACTCACTTCAGACACCGGCCTTCAAAGGTTTAAAAACGCCAGCAATGTTCTAGTCGCTGGAGGTATCTTGTATTCTTGTTTGCGCTAGAGCATCAAGCCACAATGGTGTACCGCCGCCAGTACTTTGTAGTGCCAAGAAAATTTCTGGCGCCGGCAACGCTCGGGTCGGCTGGCTGAAATAATTGATTTTTATTTTTTTTTGTCTAGTCTAATTACAGTACTCTAAATAAAAGAATATAATTTCTAAATGTCTAGCTCATAATAAACAGAAGACACCTCTCCTATTTATAATTAGCAATCCTAAAGAGTTTGTATATAACTCTACTTAGCCTAACATAGCTTAATACAACTCTACACGCGTACGGCCCACATACCGCACTCATGTGACTAACTAGCCTCTATGTGCATCGTTCTCTAACCCGAACGTCCCTCATGACATCTTTAATCATCAAGGTCTCGATTCCTCCCTCAACCTAGTCTCGAACCTCAGTTCCTCCATAAACCTAGTTTCGGTCCCATCATCGACCACGTTTGTTCTCGAGCAACATCTGCACACAAATAAACAAGAAACGAATCCGAGCACAAGTCTACGACTTAACCCAAAATCAATCCATGCACTCACTCACACGAGCGCATTGCATCAAGCAAAACCATTGTTATACTATCACAAGCATATCAAATAATCATCTAAAACAGCACATGCATAAGCACCACACATGTCATGAGCACAACCATTTTGCAATGTTAATTTTTGTTATTTAACCAATTTTTCAGCATATGATTTCACAGTTCACCAAGAAGATTAGGCTGAGTACCATCATTGATCTGCAGTACTACATAAGAATAACATGAGGCACTTGCAGATTGCACACCGTGACAAGGAAAGAGGCTCTACACAGCAGACCTCAGACATGAAGCAGCAAGATTTAGAAGATTAGATCACATTATTGCAACTGAGAAACGTAATAATGGAGCTGCCTTTAGGCGAGCACCCAGAGCAAATGGTTACACATCCTGTCTACATTGGGTGAACTCAGCCCACATGACTCCAGTGCGAAAAAAAAAAATCTGATGCAGTCTCTAAAAAGACTGTAACTTAAACAGTTTTTATAAATTAGGACCGTTCGATCGAGAAAACAAACAGTCCAATCAGCCAACAGTGCATTGCTATAGTATAGCTACAGTGAAAAATTGGCACATTGTTTGTTTACAATATTCCTTAAAGATCTGCATAGTTATTTTTTGATCCAATAGTCCGTGGAGAATTACTTTAATTGCAATCCGTGATTGGATCCCCATCCCCCCAAAAAAAAAAAGGCAAACTCGCCCAAGGATTTTAGGTTGGTTAGTCTAATAAATAGGTTCATAGGTGTTTGATATATCTGTGAGAATTACAAATTTAGTGTATGATTTCTTGCTTGGTGATTTAAGGTTTTATGTACGGGTAAGGCATGAGGGCTGGCTTTACAGGGGTTAGAGCATCTCTAGTAGAGCTCCTAAACCAGCCCCTAAACCTTAAAATAGGGAGTTTAAGTAAAAAATACAGATTCAGCAGGATCCCTAATCCAGCTCCTAAAATTAGGAGGCCTCTAAATTTGCCTTCTCAGCCCCAATTCCCAGGGAGCCCCTAAACCAGCCCCTAAACCTTAAAATAGGGAGTTCTTAAAGATACACCAGGAGATTAAAGACAGAGAAATACATGAGAGGCTTCGAGATGATCTTATTGAACATTTGTGGGCAATTAACAGCGCTTCATAGTTTGATTCATTGTTCGGAGTTTCTGTTTATCTATTTATCATGTTTTGAAAATTTTAAATTTAAATTTTAAATATCATGTTTTTAAATTGTAAATGTTAATATGCTTATGTTTTATGTATTACAAATATTTTTGATTGAATTTTAGTGGTGTCAAATGAAGATTATACATAGCGGATATGTCAAAATAGGAGAAAAAGTAAAATAGGGGCTGAGATTTAGGGGATGTTGCTGAACTTGTGCTCTGAAAACAGGGCTCCAAAAAATAGGGAGAGTCCCTAAATTCAAAATAGGGGCCCTGTTTTAGAGGCTCTTGCTGGAGATGCTCTTATGTAACACACAACTGTATTTTACCACAAATGGCGCTGTGTTTTTGCTAAAATTTTGCTATTTCCATTCGAATAAATTGAAGCATAACAAAATGATAGAGGCAACTGTGAAACAGTCTAACCAACTACTTTCTTATGTAGTGTTTCTATACATCATCTGTAAAGAGTAAATAATCACGATATACTCTTAATACATGCTTTAATATAAGCGTAACTTTCAAATATTTAGCTTTAGTGGTGATAGTTGCTGCTCAGAACTCTCTTAGGTTTATTCTCATGGTGTTGGATGTGTCCACAGTAGAGGTGGGCGTCGTGCCGGGCCGAGCCGGCTCGACACAGGCCTATCGTGCTTCGTGTCTGAACCGTGTCGGGCCGCGACAGCCCGTCGTTCCCGCCGTGCAGGGCCAGGCCGGCCCGTCTCACCTTCGACAAGCCCAAGTATGGCCTATTTGCGTTTTGTGCCTACTTCGTGCTGTGCCAGCCCAAGTCTAGCCCATTTGCACTATTACAATGAGAAGAAAGGAACCAGAGACACATAGAGTTAGACAGTGGACACAAATATGATATAAAAAAGAACTAAAATTTATTTATTCTTAGAATGAGGGAGATGTGCTGAACACGAACGAGAGAGAGGGCAATGAGAGAGTGAGGAAGAGAGGCGATCGGGATTGAGAGAGACGGATGAGCGCGGGAGAAATTGAGAAAGACGGGTGAGAGAGAGAGCTGTTTCGCCTCTCTTAGGTGTCGGCGGCGGGGATAGCATTCATGTTGTTGGGTACGTCCATAACACTCATGCTTTATGGGTCGGTGACCTTCATACTGAGTTTCTTCCTCATGCCATGCGTCATCGGGCCCGACACGGCCCGTGCTACAGTGTCGTGCCGGGCCGTGCTGCCCATCGTGCTTGGTTCTCAAACCCGGCACGGCCCGTGCTACAATATCGTACCGGATTTCGAACCGTGTTGTGTCCGTCGTGCCTTAGACCGATCTAAAAGAGCCCGGCCCGAGTGTCCACCTCTAGTCCACAGCCTTTTGCTACAGTTCTCTGAAAAAGATAAGCTACTCTGTTGTAAGAGGCTTAGCAGCTTCTGTGTTGTCGAGTGATAACTCTTGTGCTTTGAGTTCAGCTTTTCATAGTAAAAGCTGGTAGCTTGTCTCCTGCTTTAAAATAGTCTAATCAAGTCCTAGTCCTTTTGGACATCTAACGACACATGTTTGCCTGGTGCTGTCACTAATTGTTGTTCATTCCTTTTCGGAACCTCCTGGTGATTCTGGAGCTGGTTTATCTGTTCTTTGCTTTTCGAGCTTTTATTGGCGTCGGTGGATTTGGAGGGGTTTTTCTTCTGTCTTCGCGGCCACGCCGGCTATAATGATCGTAGTAATAACCTGCCTCCTCAAGAATGAGTTCGGGCACAGGTATGAATAGTAGGTTGGAGATATGTGACATTAGGGTGACAGCAATAGCCCGTTGCAGTCTTGCGAAAGATAGCCAACTCGACCGATTAATTGGCCGTTTAAACGGTGACAGTGATTAAACCATCACGAATAGTTCAATTAAAGTGTAGATAATGTATTCAAGCGATTAATAGACTGTATAATCCGATTAATCGCCCGTTTTTCAATTAATCATCTGTTTTTCCCGTTTAATCACAAAAATAGCTTATTTTTAGTCACTAAGTATAATAAATTAGTTTATAATATTGTGTCATAATGTTTATGGAATGTACCTTTTGAATGAAATATGAATAATAAAATATAAAACATGTTTTGTAGAGTGATAATTTACAATAACTTAGATAAATAAAATATCTCTAATTAATTCTAAATATAAATAAATATATTAATAATAACGCATAATCGTCCACTAAATTTAATTAATCGCTTAATGGTACCACGTCTGTCCATCAAGCGCGTACCTTTTTCAAAACACTGGTACTGTAGGGTGTTTGTTCACGATCTCAAGGATGTTTTTATCTCTGATTTGAAAAGTGCATTGTGTACGTTGTGTTTGGCTGCTAGGATAGAATTAGTGAAGGAATTTTGTAACTGAAAAGTGATTCATACTCACATGAAAGTGCCGTTATCCTTCGAAATGAGAATTCAGTATCTGAATTATTTTTTTAATAATACATTTTTTTCAAAATTTCAAAAATATACTACAAAAAAATTACATAAATCTACCCCTGTCGCCCGTTGGTTTGGCGATATTTAAATGTCACACAACCAACGAGCGACAGGAGGCCACGTCGCACGATCAACGGGCGCCAAAAGCGTCACGTCTCCGTACTGATCTGCGACATGGCCTCCTATCGCCTGTTGGTAAATTTTTTTCCCGTAGTATATTTTTGAAATTTTGAAAAAAAAATGTATTATTAAAAAAATTCCTTTAGTATCTTTGCTTGCCTGAACAATTTTGCTAGAATTTGTTGTACCTATGAGACCTCATCAACTATAGATCTACTCCCTCCGATCCTAAATAGTTGTCGTTTTGAACATAAATATAGTTAAACTTTTAAAACTTTAACAGTTGATATCTTTTTAATATTTAAATTAGATACATGAAAATTATAGATGTAGATTTTTCTTGAAAAATACTTTTATAATTTTATTGGGTTTTAGAAATATATTATAATAAAATTAATGACTAAAACTATATTTTGAAGGCTATATCATATCTAAAATGTTAACTATTTATGACCGTAGGGAATATATTAAACCCTTTCAATCTCATGACACGAGGCAGAATAAATCAACTACCATTGTACATGGATACATGTCATGATCTGAAAGAAAGCGTCTAGATGTAGGGAACATATCCTGTGCAACCAGAGAGTTGGTGAAACCACGATGTAACCCAACTAAAAAAAGTTTCAAAAAATTTTGAAAAAAATCATGGATGTACATCTCAGCTTACCCCATCTACATATAAAATTTCATAATCAAATTCGTCCTGTGCTAGAAGTTACAAAAAAGACAAAGTTGATCATAAACAGTAACTATTACTGTTCATGATCAAGTTTGTCTTTTTTATTACTCTTAGCACAGGACGAATTTGATCATGAAATTTTATATGTAGATGGGGTAAGCTGAGATGTACATCCATGATTTTTTTCAGAAATTTTTAAAACTTTTTCTAGTTGAGTTGCACCGTGATTTCACCAACCTGTCTGATTGCACTGGATATTTTTCCCTAGATGTAAGGTCTCGTAGCATTTATTTCCTGTACGGTGTCTTAAGACGTCTGGTCTTCTCAGTCCTTAAATGCAAATCTTGCCCAATAAAGCGACGTAGCTGAACCATATGAAAATCATGCGTTCCAAACGGTTGCTAACTAAGGGTTTGTTTGTTCTATCTTTTGACTGTAGATTTTAACTATAAAACTAGAATTAAAAATAAACAGTTCAATTTTAGAATCCAATTCATCCAACCCAGTTCACCTATATACTAGAATTTACAATTTACTTTATATATGATTTTGAATTCCAGCTTTTAGAGAATCAGCTTCTCTATAATTACAATCCAGAATCAGTTTTTAGGGTGTGTTTGGCAGAGATTCAGTTTCTTCAGATTCATGAATCTGGTGAAGCTGAAAATTTTAGTTTCACTAGATTCGTGAAGCTGAAGCTGTGACTACATTAAGAGTGTTTAGATAGATCATCTTGTTTACATTTTAGATCAAAAATATAAACTTAATTTACTTTATTTTAGCCTACAAGTTTCAGATTTCAGGTGAAGCTAGAATCTGGAGTTCTACCAAACAGGCCCTTAGTGAATCCAAAACAAAAACAAATAGGCCCTAAGCTCGAGCTTATCAGGTAAAATTATGCGAAATTTTTTTCCCATGCGGATGCACCAAATTCCTCACCCATATATAGGGATGAAAACAAAATGAAAATGGTTGGTAAATTATTATTCTGTTTCTGTTTCCACATCTTTTACCGGTAACGGAAACGAAATCGAAAACTCTGAAAATAGATACGGAAACGGATAGTAACGGAAACGGATGTAGAACAAAACGAAACAGATATGAAAACGAAAGTGAAAAATTCCACAATAATATAGTGCGTGATCACAATATACATGACCGCAAAAATAATGTAATTCATACCATCTTCAAGGCAGATATAAGAACAATATTATGTTCACCGGTATCACTAGAAAGTTTTTTTATCAAGTTTGTCAGTTGAAAACACGCTATTTGTTCTCCAAGTCAGACTATCATATCCACCATATTGTTATCCTCGACATCCTCTTGCTCCTCTAACTAGAAAGTTGTAACACCTTAAAATTTGTATATTATTGTTCAATGTTCATTTATGATTTATGAGATTTATTTTGGATTTTCTAGAGTTTATAAATACCATTTTACTATTTTTAGATTTGTAAAATTAATTTATTAGTGAAAAATGAAACCAAAATTATGCTAGAAATAATTTTTCTAGGTTAAAAATGTTCTAAAGTATTTTTGAGAATTTTTTCACAATTTTTAACTCTATTTAATATTTTTCTATAAAGCTATTTGTATTTCTAAAATTATTTTAATTCGAAAATAAATGTAAATTCTTCATTCTCCTTTTTGGGCCAGGTGGGTCAACTTTCCGATGAGATTTCATTTATGCAAAATTTCCATTTCCATCAAAAATGACTCTCTTGTTTCTTTTCCATTTACATACCAACATTTTCTATTTCTGTTTCCAAAAAAAGACTTCTGTTACCATTTTTCTCTGAAATAGTCAAAAATTCTGTTTCCATTTTCATCCCTACCAATATATATCGAATGCCGGTTTCTTTTGGCAACAATTGGGAAAAGCAATATTAATTCAAGGGGGGAATAACCATAATACACGTCACTAATGTTGATCTGCTAACTGTTGATGGGTAGCAGTAGTTGTCGTCTGAGTCCTGGTGACACCATGTGCATGCTTGCTCTCTGGTGTAGCCTTTTTGTCAGATCTCGAGGAGTTATCTCAACTTTGATTTCATTTTTGCGATATAAAATAGTACCGGTTTTTTTTCCTCTGTGTTTCTAACATACATGATTTGTCCTTTGCTGGTTTAACAAGGAAAAAACATCTTACGTTGCAAGACAATGAAGATAATTTGCCTTATTAATTGAAAATTTAAAGGAACCAAAATTAGAAGCAACCAAAGCAGCCAAGGCTAAAGAAAGAATTAAAGAGAAACCATACAAGAGGAGAGATAAGAAAACTATGCAGATGCATTCGGCCCTTGCTACCCAAAGAACACATGCCAACAAGCAAAAGCTTTTGGAACTAAACCATTTCGAAGCTAGGCAAGCTTTGGCAACGAAATGTTAAAAGATAAGAGGGAGGTGTTTAATCACTTTTTGAAAGTTATATAAATATTAAAACATCAATAAAAGATATCACTTACCTGTTTGTTTACTTCAATTAAGATTTATGCACCCCGTCTTGCAGGAAGATATATAGAGGCCTCGTAGAAGCCCTGTGGAATAAGCAACAGAAGAGCTTGGAAGTACATTAGCTATGTGCCCATGTGATGCAACGGAAACTCAATTTGTGAAAAAAAATTATTTGCAAAGAGCACTAACCTTATCTCAATAATAATGTTCATTCTAAATGTGCAATGGTTAAATGTTTAAATCAATTCATCGAAGCATATAAATTCCAAGCACCTGTTTATAAACTCGAGTTTAAAATTATCTTTAATTTCACAAACTTAAATAATAACATCACAGCACTTGTGATTGTAAATTTGTAATGCCATAATTCGAGATCGATCGATCGATTGAAAGAGACATCACCTGCTGTCCCATGGGCGCAAAGGCATTGAAGAGGTAGGCGTCATCTGTATGTGGCTACCACCATCAGTGCGTGGATCGTATGCCTTGCTCCGACCATACCATAGTCCCATCCCATCAACCAACTCCATCGCCTCCTCGCCTCCCCCCATGAGCATCTCCCTCAACCTATTGACATCATCTACTGCGGTGAGCTTCAGTAGGGCCACTTGACTATCTCGCCGCCCACCACCGGGACTTGCCCTTCCGTCACATCGACAAGATCAGGAAGGTCGCTCATTATCTCCGCTCAACGGATAAGCTTACCATATCTACAGGAGAGGCAAGAAGCGGTGGGGTTATATAGATTCAACAACCGAAGAGATATCTATGGAATCCAGATTAAGAAATCATCGAATAAGAAAGGCAACAAAAGAGAAAGAGGCGAGAAGAGATCCAACTCTATGAATCGAAGCTATACTTCTTTCAGAAGGAAATCAATCAATCCAATCCAAAAAGCACCGAAAGCAATCACCGCCGATTCGAATGCCAGATCAATGGGAAAAAGGAAAGTAATAAATGATTCATGTATATTCATTTACCTCCTGCGACGGTATGATCCAATCCAATCTACCGGGGTGGCCATTACCGACTTCCCACTAAGCCACGCAGGTACGCAAACGTGTCGGGGTGAGCGTGGAGAACGGACGTACCACCACCAACTCCTAATTAGAATTAGTATTGATAGAGATAACAAACTTATATAGTCGTGTCATGCATAGCCGTGTGCATGCTACTGCCCGACCGGAATTAAGACCATACGTGGTTAGATAAAAAGAAAAGATGATCTTATCTATACATGTAAGTAAATATTTAATAGAAATGATGCATATGACAACTCAAAGGCACATGGTAACTCAGAAACTGTATGCGTGCAGTATATGAAAAAAGAATCGACCGTGCAGTATTTAGAAATAGAATTGGCTGATTGAGATGAGAGTCTGATACGCCGCAGATTATTACGTATGCATATATATCCGACCGAATTAAAACTTTCTTCTTCGCCATTGTATAAAAGATCGGGACAATGACAGTTTAGTGGGTATGCCAGGGGGCGGGGGAGAACGAACCACCATCACCGACTCATAATTAGAAATAGTAGAGATATCTAATTCAAACATTTTTGGTACAAAGGTTAGTTCAAGACCCACCTTGGGCACCGTCGTCATTGCTCGCGATTGAAAGGAAACGAAATGTAGAGGTGAAAGCTTTGGATCCCGGATGGAAACTTTGGCCGGGGTTAAATTTCCAGAAAACTTCATGTTGAAAGCTCAAAACCTCTCGTGTGGCACATCAGTCTCTAAACCAGTTAAAGAGGCAAAAATTGATTTAGACATAAGAAAAAGATTCAGGTAACTTACAGGTAACCATCAGTCTCTAAACCAGTTAAAGAGTCAAAAATTGATTTAGACATAAGAAAAAGATTCAGGTAACTTACAGGTAACAAAACAGCTGTAAGAATACATAATTGATCTACAACAGTATGCGTAGCTGCATGCAACTTTTGGGGCAGTTTTTAGTACGTCTACCTCTTTACATATGGCGACGAAACCCTCTATTACACCGTGCAAACGGCCGAGGCATACGTGCGTGAACCTAGCTTAGCTACGTGTTACACGTGTGGCGATTCTACATTGCCACACACGCTGCAGCCAAACTCCTCGTGTCCGTGCAGTTGGCATGCAGGAGCAGCTCTTGGCTCTGGTGACTGTCGTTCGATCTCCACCTGACAAAACCTGCACCTGATGATCTGCAGCAGCAGTATTATCACACATAAACAGGGAATTAACTAATAATACAATAGCCATGTAGAACTAACGTGGGAAACTAATTGTGTCTATTTAAGAGAAGTAAGAGGTAAGATATGAAACATCCAATCTGCCGTTAGCATGATGTTCTTTGCTCCAGCCGAAGAGGAAAAAGAGAACGAAAGAATGGCGAACAGGTTCAGAGATTTCAGTAGGTAATTTCGTACTGCATGCCTTCCTTATTCTTGTTTCCTGCACTGAAACCATGCCCTCCAATCATCACACAATGATCTGAATCCAAAATTGCACCGAAGAAGCAACAAGTTCTCTTACCAAAAGAGACAAGAATACAAGGGTTAAGATCATCAGAATATATATACAAAAGAGACAAGAATACATAGGTTAAGATCATCAGAATATACACACACACATTACCAAATTTCATGTGCAGAGAGCCAGAGAGAAGCTAATTAAAAGCTGGGAGATAACCAGGAAGAGGGGTGGCCTGGCATGGCGGATGAGAGCTACTCTGGTTAGCCAAGAAGACTGGCCCATGCAGCCACATTAACTGCATCCATCACAAGGATTTCCCTTGGCATCACCATGGCTGCTGATGGATCAGCTAACAGAGGGCAAGCATAGGCAAGTCATTCTTGGCTACCAAATGGAGGAGGCTCTCCATCTCCATGCAAGGCTTCCCCTCTTCTCCGCTTGCTAGCTCTTTAGTTATGGCATTTCCTTTGTCAAGAAAGAAATGATAATAAGATGTGGCATTTCCTTGGTTTGGTGTGTGGCATCACTGATAGCTTACACGAGGTATTTATAATGTGGACAAGGAGAGAAGGTTGAGGACAGGTGGTGCTTGAATGCCAAATTCAGTGAATGGTATCTTGTATTATTAGGATCCAATTGCACAAAAAATGGGGCAGTTATATAATTGCAGCCGGTTGCAAAATCAATGGTTGGGATGGATGGAAAGGTGGGCGAGAATTTTAGTTAAATTTTATATTGCGAGTTTTTGTTTTTAGCCACATCAATCCAGCGTTTGTCGAGAGGTAATAAGTCAAGTACATGGTATGATGGTAAGATAAAAATACAAACAGTTTTGGCCTGTAAAATGATTTGTTTTACATATATTTGCCAAAGATGGATATGCCAATTGCTAAGATTAGTGAACAGAACCGGCAGCTACAATGCATTCGCCCACACGTTTTGTTGCTATTTTCAGCTGTTTATTGCAGCATTGTTCCATTCGAAAGGAATACATTCTAAGGTCGGCCATTAAAGTACAACCAAAAAGCTTGATTTTATTCGTTACAGCTCGCTAGTTAACTGCCTCACCATCTTCTGAAACCTCGTGCTCCTGCAAATGCAACTTGTTTCTGAACGGATTTGGATGCCCAATGCTAAGATCGATCAAAGCGTCTGAATGGTATCGCCTCAAAAAGGAATATCTGTAGGCTGTAGCGAATGTCAGTAACCATGCATCCAACTAGTCAAAACCTTCCTAACATTGTATGCCATTGCAGATTCTATGCAACAGTGTGAACTAAAAATGGGAAGTATCCCCGGCTTCCAGTTTTTGACATTGGTTTTGTTTGCTCAGTGCACTTGTAACGGCATCAAATATATACAAAAGCTCTACTACCGAAACCATCAGTAGGCAGACAGCACGAACTCGTTGATAGGCGAAGCACACACAACATCCATGAAAATCAAAGGACAAGAAAAGGTCTGCATCCATTCAGACTGTTGGTACTAACACATGTCCACAATAAGTCTGGAATTTGAATGCAAGCAACGTGATATAGTAAAGCAGTGCAGTCGTTTAATTTTACAGGTGGGAATTTCTGCATTTCAAGTAGAGCAAATAATGCCTTCTTCCGTGAAACTTACCTTACTGCCTACCCTGCACAATAGCACAATAAAGGCCATGTTTGTTTTAGCTTGATTCTGGATTCTGGCTCCAAAAGAAGAATAAAAAACAAACGAATCGATTCTAGAATCCGGTTCTCACAATCCAGCCCACTCATATACACTAGAATTCACAATTCACTTCATATGTGTTTTTGAATTCCAGCTTTTAGAGAATCAGCTTCTCTATAACCACAATCCAAAATCAGCTTTTAGAAAACCCAAAGCTGAATCAAACAGGCCCAAAGAAGCATCAATGATCAGCAATGCGCAACAGCAAGGACAAAGTTGTAGATACCTCTTAAAGAAGGGCTGCTGTGCAATTTATTCATATTTGACGATAGTGTGGAGTAGCCCAGGCCAAGGTTTTTTGTTTCGGTTTGGGAGAAATACGACCCCCAGTGAAAGAGGCGAAACACCGAAATTTCGCGAAATTTCGGCCAAATTTGTTTGAATTTTCAAACAAAAAACAATAAAATCTGTCCCGCAAGAACTTGCCAAGCGAGGCCCACCGCGAGCTCCGGGAGTCGAGGAATGTGGCCGCCGGCGCCGTCTTGAGCTTCGCGAACTCCTCAAAGAAGCGGCGCCGGTCGTAGAAGCCCCGGTCCTGCAAGGAGCTCAAGCTGAATTCTCTCCGGTGGAAGTTGGTGAACATCTTCAGCGTGACGTAGGACTCGAGCGTGAACTTGGCGTCGCCGGGGTGGCGCAAGGGGACCCCAGGGTGCACGGAGGCGACGGCGACGGCGGGATCCCACCCGGCCGGCCGCATTGCGCCGAGCATTGACCTGGCAAAGCAGCGGATAGACTTGATGGTGTGGCGCAGAGCGGTGAGGAAGTGAGTGGCGTTGAGGCCGGACCGCCGGAGAGGTGTAGGTCGTCCAGCGCAGGGAGGGTCGCTAGGTCGCCTCGGAGAGCGCCACCGAAAAATTTCGGCTTGCGTCGCGCATGGGGAGGGATGAGGGAGTGAGGCCTGAGCGAGAGAAACGTGCTCTATAAGAGCAATAGGAGCCGGAGAAAATTTAAAGTGGGCCAAAATATTTAAGCAAGAGGCCCACCTTCCGCTCTAGGCCGAAAAGGCCGGATTTCGTGAAATTTCACCGGAAAAAAATCCCTGGCCCAAGCCTCACACTTTTTTAAGGGAACCGGGCCGTATATTGTGTTAACCTAGATTGATGTATGCTCCAAGCAAGGTTCACGGCCGAGATTTCAGATTTCGGTAGGGACGAGATTTCAAATCTCGGTGAAATGAAAAAAAAATTTAAATTTTCAAAAATGCAGATCACATGAGGTATTTTGATTGGATTTTAAGTTTTTTGAGCCAAGATTTTGCTGTTTCTTGACAAGATCTTGGAAATCCCAGTCCAAAAAAGGCGGATTTGAAATTTGCTTTTTGGAGTTTATTTGGATTTTATCCAAAATTCCAAGATTTCACCGGATTCCGGATTTCGGTCACCTCCGAGGTACAATCCAAAACCGAAATTTGAAACCTTGGCTCCAAAACCTACTGTCATTTCTTATGTTAGTTTTCCTTGTAACGACAGAAATAGTATCTGCACGATTGCACTTACAATTAGCACTTCAGTGGGTTGATTTCTCTGCTTTAACACATTTACCTATGGAAGCGAGGGGGGTGGGAATTGAAATCCAACAAATGAGTTCACTTAATAGGCGGAAAGTTTGTAGCTCGATATACGACCAGATCATGGTCACCACACCAACTTCAATCTATCACGAGACAAGCATTACATGCAAGATGGTAACAGCTTGACCAGGCAGCACACTAGTTCATGCATATTGCAAATCTATGGACAGAAGCGATCTAAAATTCTAACTGATCTATTTCAATCCAACAATTATACCTCTGTACCAGTAAAAATCATATGCCAAATGCTTTATACCAGCTAGTTCCCTTGTTGTCCATCACTTGGCCTAGGATACTGACCAGAACCTCCTTGCGAGGTATCTCCTGCATATGCAGATCCTGCCCCCAGTCTGTTGTCTCCACCATAACCAGGATTAACACCAGGACCCCCTTGATTACCTCCAGAATATGCTGGTGTAGGTGGTT
Source organism: Guadua angustifolia (assembly GCA_036346375.1). Lineage (NCBI taxonomy): Eukaryota > Viridiplantae > Streptophyta > Magnoliopsida > Poales > Poaceae > Guadua > Guadua angustifolia. The sequence goes on along the minus strand of CM070520.1, from coordinate 43,606,278 downwards.
GCCCATAATTTCCAGGTGCCGATGGTTGACCATAAGTTCCAGGTGCTGAAGGACCACCAGGCCTGAAATCTCCTGCCTGTCCTCGTGAGAATTTCCTGAGCTCTTGTGGGTTGGAGTAACCTTGGCCAGATTGATTTACTTGTCCTTTGTACTGAGGTGACGGACCTCGGTATCCACCAGGCGGTCCACCGTAACCTGAACGGTCTCCATAATCATTCCTCCCATAACCTCTACCACCTTGTCCAGCTTGCGCATAATTCTGCTGAGCAGCATGGCCTCTTCCATCTTGCTGTGGGCGGTTTGTTTGGAAGCTACCTTGCTGTTGTGGGCTGTTCTGGTAATTTCTTTGAAATTTCAGAAAATGACACTCAATTCGTGCGCCTCATTAGCTCTGTGTATGACATACGGGTCCATCTGAGTCTGACAGTGGGCTAGGGTATCAAATACCGAAAAACGAATTTTTAAAGGGTATCGAAAACTGAAATCTCTCGGTAATTTCCTAGGCGATGCTTAGATGATGAAGAAAAAGCAGCAACAACAACAGCAAGAAGAAGCAGCCTAGTATTACTAGTCTAGCTAGCATTACTACAAGTACTACTACAGAAAAATAAAAGCAGAGTGCAGCTTGGAGCCGTCGAACAAGCATGTGACAAGCTGCAAATCAACATTAGCTCACTAACACCACAGGTAAGCTTGGTAGATAAAATACAAAAGGTACTACACTACTACTAACTAGCACAAGGGCACAACTACTAAGTAGCAGTACTAACTAGCAGATCTCTAAGGGAGACCAACACCCGATGGTACCTCCAGAGGCGCGCACTGGCGGGGAGATGCACGCGACGGCACGCGGTGGGGAGACGCGCACTACGGCGCTCGACGGCAGGCAGAGACCGAATCGTCGATGAGGAGAGGCGCACGACGCCGGCAGAGAGAGAATCGACGGCGGATCTGGCAGTGGGGACGCGATGGTGATGGACGATCTTGCTGCGGGGACTGCAGATCCGGCGGCAGGGATGGCAGATACGGGCCTCCTCCGACGATCCATCGCCCGCTTCCTCTCCTCTCTACTTGCTAGCTCGTAGCTCCTTAGTCATGGCATCTCCTAGGCTTGGTGTGTGGCATCACTGTGGCTTACACCAGGAATCATACATAACTCTATATTGTTGGGTAAGTATGGCGTCTGCACCGTCGGAAATTTTCGTATTTTATACAAGAAATGAGCTGTATTTACAGAAATATACAACAATCTCGCGTATTTACAGAAATCCCCGTCAATTTCGCAATCTGAAAACGCGAAATCGCAATTTCGCGAACTGAAAATGCGAAATCAGTGAATTCGCGGTTTGAAACTGCGAAATTGAAGTATTTCGCGTTTTGAAAAAACGAAATGACGTATTCGCAATTTGAAAACGCGAAATTGAAATGCCACGTCAGATTTCGCATTTTCAGTTCGCGAAATTGGTTGGCCACGTCAGCAAATCGATTTTTCCGTTTAAACCGCCGCGTCCCTCGTCTAAAAATAAAACAGGACTCTAACGATGTCGAAAAATTTTGAAATTTTTTATGGAGGTTCCTGATAAATCAGTGATATTACCATAAAAATTTCAAAAGATTTTAAGATCTGAGAAATTTTTTAAAATTCAAACAATACAACTATCCTGATAAAACGCCAACAATACAACTAACGTTCGACAAGAATTCTGAAATTTTTGTATTTAATATTTTGTGTTGACAATTTTTGTTGTAAATTGGTTGGTTGTACATAATTGATGTATTGAACCGGGAATCGGAAAAATTATTTTATTTCGTTAGTGATACGTATTTCACTTAGGGGTTTTCGTAGCCTCGTAAGGTCCGCCGAATATGGGCGAAAAATGACGGGAAAAAGCACGGGCGGCCTATGCAACGTGGCATACCACTTCAGTGCCGGCGAGATGGTCGGACGTTGGCCCGGCATTTTGTTACCAAAATCGGAAAAGGCACTCGCGGGCACGAAACGACGCAAATCGTGGCCACTTAGGGGTTTTCGTAGCCCCACGGGACAAGCCGGAGATGGTCCAAAAAATACAGAAAAAATCAAGGGTGGCCTACGCAATGCGGGCTACCACTTACGATGGGCGAGATAGCGGACGTTGCCTCGGCATTTTGTTGCTAAAATCGAAAAGACAATTGCGCCACGAAACCATGGAAACTTTTACGACTTGAAAAATTTTGAAACTTTTATGGATGTTCCCGATAAATCAGTGATATTACCATAAAAATTTCAAATGATTTTAAGATATGAGAAATTTTTTAAAACTCAAACAATACATATATAAGGGCACATACACCAAAGTTCGGATGATAAAAAAGCAATAGATTCACTACAAAATGATTCTTCTTTAGCAACGCATATATGCGTTGCTAAAAATCCGTGATATCGTTGTTAGGGTCTATACCAACGCATAATTATGCTGCCTAAAGTGGCGTTGCTAGGGTCTCTCGCAACACTTAATTATGCGTTGGTAAGTCCTATTAATAACCGCTAAGTCGCAACGGATATTGATGGGCTATGGCAACGCTTATATATGTTTGTACAACCTATGGACGAATAGCCTTCTATAGCTTGTTGCAACATATAGATTGTACTTGTGGCAACGCTTATATGCGTAGCAAGGAATAAATCATCTAAGCAACAATATTTGTAATTATTTTTATTTGAAGCCAAATAAATATATTATGCATGTACAATGTATTTGAAGAATTCAAGATAATTTCCCAGGCACACATTGCAAATAAGAGCAAATCAGTACTATATTAAAAAAATTATCGCATTACAGAGTTCCATCCACCACTTAGTTATCAAATTGTTGCATTACAGAGATACTACATCTACCACTTAGTTTGACACAACCATGTCGTACTACATAGCTCATAGAGGTTCCTTATATGTATGCGAGCTCATTAGCCCAAGACACTGCGACTAGAATTGCACCCATGACTTCAGAATTCAGATCAACCTGCATTGTGGTGGTTGAACAATGATTAGTCGAGAAGGATCATATCACCAGAAATCATCAACAGGAACGACAAAGTGAATTATTGTAAAAAAAGGAGCACAACTACAAGGACTAACAGTTCATTGCAGCTTCTCAAATTCAAGCACAATCCATAAAACTAAAACACTTGCTATCAACCTATACATTATAAAAGAAACGGTTGCAAAGAAAAGCTTAGCCTACTGTGAAGCTCGATTTTTCACCATCTAATTCTAACCTTCAATCATGTCCCAAAAAAGCAGCCCACAATAATCTGAACGTATTGTTTATCCCATGGCATATGTCGCCTACATCATCGCTACAACCACATTAGCCACACAAACTAAAACAGAAAACACCATGTGTTTATGAGAAGAGCCGAATTGCAACCAAGGAAAATCAATCTTTTGTGTGGCACCATATATTGGTGGCTAATAACGCCTTAAGAGCGCATGTGACTAAAAATCCTTTCAGTTAAGGAGCACATTATATAAAAGGACACCAAATGCAATGCAGCAAAATTCGCAAACTCGGATGAACAATTCATAAGAGACAATAAATATGTTTCGCACATGCAACAAATTATTGAATGTAGAGTTAATGCATGAAATAAAAGAATTTCAAATGATATAAGAATTTTTTAGTGGCTGAAATATCGCCTCACCTCAATGTCAAAACAGAACTATTCTTTTCCAAAGGTATTGTTACTCGATTTCAAAAAATTTAAATAATCGCACCCTATGAAAATTAAGCAATCACACATAGTGCATGTGATTTTGAACATCACATAATAGCTTGAGGCGTAGTTAATACATAAGGTGAAGGTATGTTCAATAGAAATAGCTAATATAAGCCTAACATAGTAGCGCTTATTAGTTCTTACACCAATCACAAATTTAACCAATGAGCATAACTTGTTACGCCTTTATACTGAAGCCGCAAATCAAAAACAATTAGTTACTAATTAAATAGAAGTTATGACTGTGTAGTAAACAGAGAGCTAACTGGTGTTAAAATCGAAGTATGGAAATTAATGTGTTTTTGTGAAAGGGAAAATCATCTTCAAAATGAAGAAAATTGTGTTTTGCCTCGCATATTTCAATGCAAATTGCGAAAACCACATGTTTGCAAATATTTGAAATTAAACCTGTTTACGAACTCAAAGTTGATATACCGGGTAAAATGCGCTTTCTATTTTCACAAAAAATAATCACTTTAAAAGGGCAACCTACCCTTCATGTTGGCTATGAACCGCAATGGTAGGATATAGCGGCCTTTAATATCTTTTGGAAAAGCTCCAACCGAGATCTATTTTTCTGCAAGATGCTACATGTAATTAGATTACACCGCAAAGATAATATTCCAAATCAAGTAAACAAGGTAAAGGGATTCGGTGTAGAACAAGAATCAAGCATATGGTATACTTCAAGTGAGCATACAAGAGAACGATATGGCAATACCGGATGGTCAAGACTCAAATCCAAAACGACCGCTTTTTTTTCAAATCCAAGGTTCAAGATCCAAATGTACCGTAGTGCTGATTTTTTTTTTTGCAAATTGAGAAGGTCTATGATGAATGTACCAACACACTATACTTATTCACCTTATGTCAAAGTTCGGTACGACAAGTCAAAAACGAAAGATGGTAATTCAAGAAATTATATGAAAACACAACATCTCATAGAAGATTAATGAATAGGAAATCAAACATCGTTAATTTGTCAAGAATTACCGAATCGACGTGAAGAAAAATTCTTGTGATAAATAATTGATGCCGCGCCAATCGTGTCACCAGATGCACGAATATGAGTCCAAAAGATTCGCCACCGACGCCGGAAAGATAGCCATCATCGCCGTGGTATCCACAACTGTTAGACTCTCACCGGGACGTAAGAAATAACAGACGGGATAATCGATGTAAATTTCATTGAATAGAAAGCTCTAAAATACTTCACAGATCGATTTCAAGTCACTCAAATGAACAAGGAAAAGGTGTCTTACTATTTGCTAAAAGTTGCAAGATCGCATTAAGTTAGGACCATGGCAAGCAACATTACCAAACATATTGCTAGGAAATCCTACCCAACAGGCCAACAAAAATTAGAAACTTCGGTATATTCACACAAACCGAAAGGCCATGCCCTCTTTAGCACGAAATATCTAACCTTTGCAACGAACGGTTGAACACGAGCAATGAACAATGTGTAGTTTTAGCTTTAGGGTTGAGAAATTTGAGATCTTCAAAATCATCTTAGGCAGGTTATGCAATTAGCCAACACTAACAAAAACAAAGACATTTTCTCAAAACGAGGATATACATACCCGAGTAATCTGAAAATTGCAATCCAAAGGACTACGATGATGTTGAAACATTGACAATGAACATATTTTATATTGAAGTGCGATGCACAGAGAAATGTATAAGTGTTTCTTTTGACGAATTGGCCTTAGCTTCGAGGACCTCGCAGTTATCATTTAAAAAGGGAATTATCTAGAAGATCCATCAAGAATGTAGAACAAAGAGCAACTCAACCAACATACTTGGCAACAACTTCAAAGAATTTATTAGCGAGATAACAGAAGGAAATTTACCGGGAGTCGCCAGGAGTCGCCGGGAGTCGCCGAGGAGGAGCACTGGGAGGCGCAACAGGAGCCACCAGGAGTCGCAGAGGAGGAGCCGCTGGGAGGCGCAGTGTGGTGGAGCCGCCCGGGGAGGCGCCGCGCGGTGGAGCAGCCGGGGAGACGCCGAGGAGGAGCCGCCGGGGGAGTCGCCAGGGGAGGCGCATGGCGAAGAATCTCCCGTCGCGTGGAGCCACCGACTCAGGAGGCCGGGCTGCCGGGGGACTGGGGGAGGCGCGTGACGGCGTGAGTGGTGGTCTGAGAGCTAGGGTTTCGGTTGGGGACGAGTCGATGAGATGCAGGCGCCTGGCTTCCGCTTTGGCTTGACGACGAGACGACAGATATTGGGCCGGCTAGTACACGCAATAAAAAAAAAACAAAAGTTCACGCCGGCGGAAAAAAAAGATCTCATACGAATCCGGCTAAAAAAATAAAACGATCTGCAGATGATTCTTACAACAGTTGATAAATGTTGCCACTAGTAGTTTAACCCCACGGATGATGCTTGCAACGCTTTGCAAGCGTTGCCACCCTGTTGCTTGCAACGCATAACATCATATGTTGCTATGTATCCGTTGTTAAAGGGGTGTTCCTGTTGTAGTGATTAGATTATATTACAAGGGCATTACAGCAGTGACGAACTAACTAACGAAAACGAAAGCACTGTTCGTCATGGTGGAACAAATGATCGTTCCGCCTATCTTGGTACAGCCAGAATGATGTAAGACATTTTCTGCATATTGCCTGACCCGTTCTAATATTGCGACCAGTCCTCGGACACCGCTCAATCCCTACTATGAAAGAACTCCATGGCGATCCGCAGTGCTCCCAGCTTTCACCGCCTGGGTGGCCTATGCCGTACGTCTCGGGTGTATAAGACTTAAATTTTGGTTGTTGTTTATGTGGATTTCTGCCCTCCCATATGGGCATGTTATCCCGATTCCCGGCGTCCCCTATGTTAATACCACCCGGGTTTCCGGATGGTCTGCGCAACGAGTCAAGGATTTGTTGCGTGTTGCGGACCTCGGCCGGCTGCTTCCCCTTGTCCCTTCTTCTTCCTGAGGAGGAACCCTCGTGCACCTCTGGTGCGTTGGCCGTTGGCGGAGACATACCGAGACGCCTCGCCTGCTTTCGCTCGCACTCCACTATATGGTGCAGGAGGTGTGTGTTGGGCTTATGCTTGGACAACCGGGCGTGCCTCGTAGTCAATGCAAGATGCCCGCTTTGGTGGTTGCATAACACCGTAGGCGATTTCGGGTCCGGCTTTTCGGGCGGTAGTGGCACCACGGAGAGGGTTGTTCCCCAGCTTATCCCATGCAAAGGTGCGAGATGTGGGTGGTACGCCTCCGGTCCACCCAGTTGAAGTACCAAAGACCGCTCATCCTCGGCCAAGGGGCACCCAGAGAATCTCCGGTCCGCTAGATCACCGTGGCGGTATCAACCACGCCTCCAAGCCATGTACGCAAACGTCGGGCTTTCGGTGGCCTCGAGGAGGTTTCTCCTTTGACTTGAGCGAATTCGAAATGCCATTTTGAACTCCCGTGTGCGATGAACTGGTTTAGAACTACTACTTTGTGAGTTTAACATGAGTATGTCACATGAAACTCACCGATCGGTTGGCCCTTGCACACCGCCCTAAGCTCGGTCGATGTAGAAAAGGGATATATCCCGCGGCCTCTCCACCGGTGAAGTTCTCGCGAAGCGGGGTAGTTGTCGTGGCAGTTGTTGAGAAATTCGTAGTCGCGTCGTTCCGGCCCGTCGATCCATTGGAAGAAGCAACACCGGTCCTTGTGCTAAGAAAAGAAAGAACGAAGCATGAGATGGTAGTGTTACCATGTATTGTGTGGACACCAGTAGGTTTACCTCGTATGTGCGGGCACAGCAGTAGTGAGCGCGGACGGCCGTCTCTGGATGGGTAGATTGCATTATCTTCGCCGGTAGGTTGCAGTCGCATTTGGGCCGGGGCAGCTCCGGCAGAACTGGGGCGTCGACGCTACTGTCATCCGGATATTCTAGGCGGGATGACTTCTGCTTGCTGAAGAGGCGACGGTAGAACGACATTGTGGTTTGGTTTGTTTGGATGTCTACCACGGACTGTTTTATAGTGGTAGTGAGGGTTAGTCCACACAATTACAGCTCTTCTTTGCGGCGTGTAGTCATGTCATGGCGTGTTGCGGCGGTTGTCATTTAATGGCGTGTTGTCGTCTCACCGTAAAGTCGCTAGCAATGAGTAGTCACATCGCTACCGAAAAGCCATATGCGTGTTGTCATTTAATGGCGTGTTGTCGTCTCACCGGGTAAAGTCGCTAGCGGCGAGTAGTCACATCGCTACCGAAAAGCATTGCGTGTGTTGTCATTTAATGGCGGTTGTCGTCTCACCTGGTAAAGCCGCTAGCGGCGAGTAGACGCCCACGTTAAGGTTGCGTGGGGCTCGCCACGCCCCCTGTAAAGGGGACACGTGCCCGCCGAGGTGGATCGGGCGGGGCCCGGGACGCCCATGTTCGTCTTCGGGGGCCCGCCACGCCCCGTGTAAAGGGGACACGTGCCCATCGAGGGGATCGGGCAGGGGCACAGGGCACGCGCGAGGACAAAGCCGGGTGCACGGTCACGTTGGGAAAAAAAGGAGGGGGCGGGGAGGGAGGCTCAAGGCAAAACGCGCGCAACTATAAACAAAAGAAAGAGGGTCCAGATGAAAAAATTGACGCGTGGAAAGACGCCATGCTGTCTGCGCCGAAAACAGAAAAATGGTTTGATGCACGAAGACAAGGTGGACGTGCCTACAAAAGGACTCTCGGACAGGAGAGGCCAAACCACCACCGTTTCTCCAGAGGCTTCCCCGCAATCCTTGCACATATCGAAGAGCTTCCATGGCCTCTCCCTCGAGCTCAACTGCGCCTGCGAAGAAAAGCATGACGACAGGGCTCCCGTTGATAGAATGCCCGAGATGCAAATCCATAATCTTTGAGGGCATGTCACAAACTGCCCCAGAACAAATCCTTGACTCGTTGCGCAGACCATCCGGAAACCCGGGTGGTATTAACATAGGGGACGCCGGGAATCGGGATAACATGCCCATATGGGAGGGCAGAAATCCACATAAACAACAACCAAAATTATAGACCCTAGCAACGCATATACGGATTTTTAGCAACGCATATATGCGTTGCTAAAGGGGGGGTCATTTTGTAGTGAATCTATTGCTTTTTTTATCATCTGAACTTTCGGTGTATGTGCCCTTATATATGTATTGTTTGAGTTTTAAAAAATTTCTCATATCTTAAAATCATTTGAAATTTTTATGGTAATATCACTGATTTATCAGGAACATCCATAAAAAGTTTCAAAATTTTTCGAAGTCGTAAAAGTTTCCATGGTTTCGTGGCCGCAATTGTCTTTTCCGATTTTCGCAACAAAATGCCGAGGCAACGTCTGGCTATCTCGCCCATACGTAAGTGGTAGCCCGCATTGCGTAGGCCACCCTTGATTTTTTCTGTATTTTTTGGACCATCTCCGGCTTGTCCCGTGGGGCTACGAAAACCCCTAAGTGGCCACGATTTGCGTCGTTTCGTGCCCGCGAGTGCCTTTTCCGATTTTGGTAACAAAATGCCGGGCCAACGTCCGACCATCTCGCCGGCACTGAAGTGGTATGCCACGTTGCATAGGCCGCCCGTGCTTTTTCCCGTCATTTTTCGCCCATATTCGGCGGACCTTACGAGGCTACGAAAACCCCTAAGTGAAATACGTATCACTAACGAAATAAAATAATTTTTCCGATTCCCGGTTCAATACATCAATTATGTACAACCAACCAATTTACAACAAAAATTGTCAACACAAAATATTAAATACAAAAATTTCAGAATTCTTGTCGAACGTTAGTTGTATTGTTGGCGTTTTATCAGGATAGTTGTATTGTTTGAATTTTAAAAAATTCCTCAGATTTTAAAATCTTTTGAAATTTTTATGGTAATATCACTGATTTATCAGGAACCTCCATAAAAAATTTCAAAATTTTTCGACATCGTTAGAGTCCTGTTTTATTTTTAGACGAGGGACGCGGCGGTTTAAACGGAAAAATCGATTTCTTCGACGTGGCCAACCAATTTCGCGAACTGAAAATGCGAAATCTGACGTGGCATTTCAATTTCGCGTTTTCAAATTGCGAATCGTCATTTCGTTTTTCAAAACGCGAAATACTTCGATTTCGCGAGTTTCAAACCGCTGAATTCATCGATTTCGCATTTTCGATTCATGAATTGCGATTTGCGCTTTTCAGATTGCGAAATTGACGGGGATTTCTGTAAATACGCGAGATTGTTGTATATTTCTGTAAATACAGCTCATTTCTTGTATAAAATACGAAAATTTCCCTGCACCGTCACATTGTGTATTTTTCTGTAGATTCTACAGTAAATTTCTGCATACACTCGAAGTATTACTACGCAAGTACGCAACACACTTCATAGAGGTTGCTTGGTTCGACAGGCAAAAAGCTTTCCTGCTCGTGTGAAGTCACCAGTCAAATCCCAACCAAAGTGTTTTTTTTTAGCTAAATTTTTGGGGGTTTTTCTCATCGGCTTTGCTACTTTAGTTGGCCTATTAGATTATATTGCAAATTTTTGGAAAAAATTTTGGGGACGTTATCAAGGGCCTGTCTAACCTATCACAAACAATTTAGATCATGACGAGACTCCTACGATTTTTAGAAAATCTAGCAACACTATTGATGCATTCAAAACAACTTCGCTATTTTAAGTAAGCTACTAAATTTACAAATTCTTGAAAATTTTCAGAATGGCTTTGAGAGCATGCCTACACTACCATCAAAAATTCAAGTCATGATCAAGCTTATGTGAATCTGAAAAGATTCACAGTGCTGCTAAAGCGTTTAGAGCAGCTTTCACTGATTTAAATGAGCTGCCAAATTTAAATTCCTAGAAAGGGCCCTGAGAACATGCCTACACTACTATAAAAAAAATCTAGGTCATAATCAAACTTATGCAATTTTTTAAAAATCTGAGCTACTAAATTTGTAAATTTTTGAAATTTTTTGTGAAAGGTCCTGCAAGTATGCCAGAGCTACCATAAAAAAATAGATTACTGCATTTTTTAAACTTTTTGTATAAATAATTTTTTTATAGAGATCGACACTTTCTGTTTCTTTTTTCTGAGATATTCCCGAAACAAATTCTCTCTCTCTATTAAATCTCTGTATGTCTCAACGATTCTTTTCACCTGCAGTAACGCACGGGCCCGATCCGCATCTAGTTTATAATGTGGACAAGGAGAGGGTTGAGGACAGGTGGTGCTTGAATGCCATATTTCAGTGAATGTCTATTATTAGGATCCAATTGCACAAAAATGGGAAAATTGTATTCGCAGCCGGTTGAAAAATCAATGGTTGGGACGGAAAGGTGGGGCGAGAATGTTTGTCAAATTTTATGTTGCGAGTTTTTGCTTTTAGCCACATCAACCCAGCCTTTGTTGAGAGGTAACAAGTCAATTACATGGTATGTTGGTAAGATAAAAATACAAACAGTTTTCGCTTTAACATGATTTTTGACATATATTTGCCAAAGATTGATCTGGCAATTACTAAGTTTAGTGAACAAAACCGGCAGCTACAAGCATGGTTCAAAATCTAATTGAGATATCAGAAATATCGTTCGAAATTTCGGATTTCAGCTGCTAACATTTTTTTTGCGCTCACATTTCTACTGTTATGGAAGGAAAATATTGCATGCGTAAGAAAAAATGCTTCATACATAAGAAGAAAATGTTGCGGCGATTCAGATCGATATTTCTATTATTATTGAAAGAAAACATTATACATATAGGAAAAAAATGTTGCAGCGTCCGAAAAAATCGAATGTCAGATCACAAGTCATTCCGTTGTTTTATACTTTTATTGCAACATGGTTCCATTCAAAGGGAATAAATTGTACGTTCGGCAATTAAAATGCAAGCTAAGGCACCGTAAACCAAAAGGCTGGATTTTATTCCTTACAGGTCGATGGCTGATTCGCCTCAAAATCTTCGGGAATCTAGTGCTCATGCATATGCGACTTGTGTCTAAAAGTAGTGGCGGACCCAACAGAGGTGGGGGCTAGAGCACACGGTATCTCCGACAAACAGAAGAGTGGTCGGTCAAGGCCAGAGCAGAAGGATGGCTGACCAAGATCAAAAAGGGCGGCAGCGTAGTAAGCTACAAGCAAATGAGCACTCCTAAGATTTAGATCTAAGTCTGTCATTGTCTAAACGGATATAGAAGGCCGATGCTAAGATCATCAAACATCTGAATGGTATCGCCTCAAAAAGGGAAAATATGTGCGAATGTCAATAAGCATCCAGCCAGTCAAGAGTAAAGAATCTTACTAGCACTCTTCATCTTGAGAGAGAGAACCGTATAAACATCGTATGTCATTGCAGATTCTATACTCCTTTTGCAACAGTGTGAAATGATCGGCATAACAATGATGATTAGTGGGTTCAATGGAACTAAAAATGGAAAGTATCCCCGGGTTACAGTTTTCGACAGTAGCTGGCCTGTTCAGTGCACTTTTGAGGTTGACATCAAGGCAAAATATCCTGTGCAATTAAGTATTTGGTGAAACCACTGTGTAACTTTACTAAAAAAAGTTTCAAAAAATTCTAAAAAAAATCATAGATGTACATCTCAGCTTACCCCATCTACATATAAAATTTCATGATCGAATTCGTCCTGTGCTAAGAGTAATAAAAAAGACAAACTTGATCACGAACAGGAACAATTCCTGTTCATGATCAACTTAGTCTTTTTTGTAACTTCTAGCACAGGACGAATTTGATCATGAAATTTTATATGTAGATAGGATAAGTTGAGATGTACATCCATGATTTTTTTCAGAATTTTTTGAAACTTTTTTTAGTAAGGTTGCACGATGGTTTCACCAAATACTTAATTGCACAGGATATTTTGCCTGACATCAAATATACAAAAACTCTACTACTGGAATCATCAGTAGCAGGGTTAACAAAACCGAAATAAAAAAACCGTAGCGAAATTTGCGGTACGGTTTTCGTAAAAACCGCTTGAAAACTGTCAAAAACCGTTGGGTTAAGAAATAAAAAAATTCAAAAAAAAATCAAAAACCGCGGTTTTTCTCGAAAAACCAACCCGACCAATTGAATGTTCTTCAAAAACAGTTTTTGAGTAGTTTTCATTGAAAACCGTGGTTTTTCATAGTTTTCGTTAAAAGACCGTGGTTTTTGGCAAAAAAACCAAACACATAAATTTTTTCAAAATTTTTAAATTTTTTTTATTAGAACAGCATACCGAATAATTTTAGATCTTGAATCGGAGCAATAAAATCGAAATCCGTAGTTTTTGAGCAGTTTTCGCTAGTTTGTTAACCCTGATAGTGGGCAGACAGCGCGAATTCATTGATACGCGAAGCACACATAACATCCATGCAAATCGAAGGCCGTTTTAGATTCCGCAACGCTTTAAGAATGTCCAACACATGGCTCAAAAAAAAAGTCTGCATCCAGTCATATTGTTGGTACTAACACGTCCACAATAAGTCCGAAATTTGAATGCAAACAACGGGATATAACAAAGCAGTGCAGTCGTTTATTTTTACAGGTGGGAATTTCTGCATTTCAAGTATTGCAAATAATGCCTTCTTCCGTGAAATTCGCATCAAGCCCTTACTGCCTACCCTGCATAATAGCACAATAAAGTAACGTCAATGATCAGCAATGCACAACAGCAATGATAACACTGTAGATAGAGAAAGTAATGTTCCATGGTACATTCCTCTAAGAAAGGGCTGCTGTGCAATTTATTCATATCCGAAGAGAAAGTGGAAGCCACCCGGACCTTACAATTTTTTTAAGGGAACCAGGGGGTGGGGATTGAATACCAACAAATGAGTTCACTTCGTAGGCGGAAATTTTGTAGCTCGATATACGACCAGATCATGGTCACCAACTCACCATACTAACTTCAATCTAACACTAGACAGGCATTACAGGCAAGATAGTAACAGATTGACTAGGCAGCACACTAATTGATGTGTATTGCTGCAAATCTACGGACAGAAGCAATCTACAATTCTAATTGATCTATTTCAATCCAATAATTATACCCCTGTACCAGTAAAAATCATATGCCAAATGCTTTATACCTGCCAGTTGCCTTGTTGTCCATCACTTGGCCTAGGATACTGACCAGAACCTCCTTGCGAGTTATCTCCTCCATATGCAGATCCTGCCCCGTGTCTGTTGTCCCCACCATAACCAGGATTTACACCAGGACCCCCATGGTTACCTCCAGAATATGTTGGTGTAGGTTGTTGCCCATAATTTCCAGGTGCCGATGGTTGACCATAAGTTCCAGGTGCTGATGGACCACCAGGCCTGAAATCCCTGCCTGTCCTTGTGAGAAGTTCCTGTGCTCTTGTGGGTTGTGGTAACCTAGACCAGCTTGATTTACTTGTCCTTGGTACTGAGGTGACGAACCTTGGTATCCACCAGGTGGTCCACCGTAACCTGAACGGTCTGCATAATCATTCCTCCCATAACCTCTGCCACCTTGTCCAGCTTGCGCATAATTCTGCTGCGGGGTATATCCTCTTCCATCTTGCTGTGGGCGGTATGTTTGGAAGCTACCTTGCTGTTGCGGGCTGTTCTGGTAATGTCCTTGCTGCGGAGGGCTGTTCTGGTAATTTCCTTGCGGTGGAGGGCTGTTCTGGTAGTTTCCACGAAAGTTACGGTTCCTGTCAGTCCTCGATGGTTTGCTATAATGAACAGGTGGTGGTCTTGGAGTGATGACACCATTGTCATATTTGTCTCCTGATGGAACAAATCCATACACACAGACATGATCAGGGGTATATGAAGTTAATGAGTTGTAAATTCAGAAAACAATAAAACAAACCTCCATACTCCTTTGTATCTGGATATAGATATGAATCAGGCAAAATGAAAACGACTCCAGGCAATCCTGATCAAAATGCCAAATCAAGTGAGTACTTTAAAGTCTAGAATCCTATATAAAGTCTAGAATCCTAAATCATTGCAAGCAACCAATTAATTTAGGTATACTGTCTACTCACCGCGGAATTTTTCCGACATTTCCTCAGTCATTACAGCTTGAAAACCAACATATGTTGTTGTACTAAAAGCATACATCCTCTTCTTAGCCTCCTCATAACTAAAAAAGGTCAGAACCCAGAAAAATGAGGAAAATTATATGTTCCAACCACTTGAGCTCAATTGGTTATATCAGTCAAACCAAAAATCTAAGTCATAAGTAAGAGCAATCACTTTAAGAGCAGAGACATCAAATATATACAATAATGGCTTCAAGCATTATAAGTAAGAGCAATGACTTAGTTAAGAGCAGAACCATAAAATATATACAATGATGACTTCAAAAATTATAACTTTATAAGTAAGAGCAATGACTCGACTAGCTAGGTGTCGAACAATCAAGTATATACAGTAATGGGTTGGGGCACCATTAGACAAACAGAGTTCCTTGGCATAATGATTCCAGCTAGGAACAGTTCTTTCCGAATACTTCGAATGTTCAGAACAAAAGCTTTATAAACAGCGCAATAACTGTAGAAACCATAACAGATGATGTAATCCTTGAACTGGAAACTTGATTCAACAACTGAATGTATGTTTCCTAATAACTGAAATTTTATATTTCTACATTGTCATTACATAATCACCTATCCTCTAAAGTCAAATATTTATATCTTCCCTTTCTATAACTATCCTAATTTAACATGGAAAACAACAAAACGGGAGCAATGCTAACCAACTCTCATCATACAAATCTTAGTCTGAGATGGACCTTGAGGTGCTACTTTCAAGATTTGTCCTCAGGTGGACCATGTCTAGTTTTTTGGAGGGCCTGGCTAAAAAAGCAGGATGATTCAATTATGGAAGGATTTATGATATTCAATTTAAGAAATTACAAAATGGAGTGGAGTTAGAATATTGTGACACTATAGAGCAGTTTTCTAATTCCTCACCATGCCAACCTAATAGTATGCAATACATCAAACTACTTCTGACATCCAATATTCTATTACAACAACAGAAAAAACTAACATACCCTCCCTCAAATCACACTTCACTAAATGTAACTGTAAACTCCTCCATCCACAATCATATCAGAAGAAAATGACAGAATTATAACATATTCGTGTTTTTCTATTAAATTAAGATTAGAAAAGTTCATAAACAAAAACACACATTTTGTCATCATTCACAAATCAAAACTATAAAACTGGAGCTCAAGCAAAACAGAATTTTCATCCAATCGTTATCAGAAACAAGATATAGAACCAGTCCCTCATATTATATCACATAAATTGAACACTAGTGATGTAATTTACTACTAGAGCTACCAAATATGGTGCATGACCCTGACCTGCAAAGTTATCACACAAAAACACATCCAAGCTCCAAAATAACCCCAGGCAAACGCAACCACAGTGGGAATAACCCCACCCCCACACCCCCGAAACAGAGCAATTGCAATTCATAACAGAACTGCCTCTGAAAGCCCGCAACAATACCAGGGCCACACATACACCACCTTACATCGAAAACCCGATTCATCCTCAAATCACTCCGACCATAAACAACGCAACAAATGAAGAAAGCGTACGGTTCAGTATCACATATCACCCTACGGAGGTCAATTCCACGCAACACCGAGCCCAACTCCTCACAAAATTCACACGTTTCTGATGCGAATTTTTTTCTTTTTTTGAGAGAGAGAGATTGGCTTATACCTTCCGACGACCTTGGCGAGGGTCTGAAGGTAGGTCTCGATCATCTCCTCGCGGGAGGGCTTGGGGTCGGGGAACTCCATGGTGATGAGCCAGTGGTTGTAGTCGCACCCCTCGAAGAGGATCTCATCGGGGGAGATCTTGCCGTCGTCCCCTCCACCCCCGTAGTCCCCTCCCCGCGCAGCCGCCGCCGCAGTCGACCGGAACCCGGCGGCGGCGCCCGGGAGATGCTGCCGTGGGAGCGGCGGGGCGAGGGGAGGAACCGGGAGGCCGCGGCGGCAGTGGAGGAGGAGACGTCTGGGCGGATGAGGGGGGCGGCGGTGGAGGCGGCGGCTAGGGCTCGCCGGAGGCGGAGCGCGAGGGCCATGGCGAGCTAGGGTTTCGGGGGGTAAGCGGGAGGAGATGCTTCTGGGGTTCAGGGTTTTATGTGAGAAGGGTGCGGAGCGGTGGTAGTACGGAGGTGTTGCGAGGCTGAGTCACTTACAGGTGGGGTCAAGTGGCAAATTGGGTATGGATGTCCATGAGAGTCGGCGTGAGGGTGCAGGCTCTTACAGGTGGGGTCTCCTGAGGCTGGGGCTGGGTGGCTTCCAGATGGGGCCGTTGGCAGTGCATTTTGCGCATGGGAGAGGACACCCCATTTTGCCGGGTTTGCAGGGGCAAGTGCCACTGGCAGGTGGGGTATGTTAGGGCATGCGCAGACTTGATCCGGCGTATAGACTGAGAAAATATTAAAAATAACTAGATTATTTCTAAGCACGGTAATCAATGTATATATGTAGAGAATATGAAGCAAAGATAGATATTTATTATGAATATATAGGAATATTATACTAATTTTCTATTAAAATATGAAATATGATCTATATTTATGAATAATATTATTCAAAAGTACGTATTATAAATTTGGACAGAGGAGCAGATGACTTCGCGTCTTTTTCTCCAATGTTTTAGACCATATGTGGGACCTATGGCCAGCTAAAAAAATCACTCCCTCAGGTGAGTAAATAATTTTCTCAGGTGAGTAAAAAAAATCACTCGCGCGACTGAAGAACTTCCTCAGCTGAGTAAATAATTTTCTACTGGGCAAAGCTCTACCTACCTACCTTAGCATGTCTTCCATTGTTAGAAAGTTAGAGTTGGGCATTCAGGCTGTGCTTTTATGAGCCGGTCCGAAGCACAGCAGCATGGCCTGGTCCAAAGCACGATCTGGCATGAAGTGGGCCGTGTCGGGCTGGTCCATTACTATTCCTCGGGCCGTGCCGGGTCCGGGAACTGGGCACGGTGGGTGACACGGCTCGACACGATTGTTTGGGCTGTGCCCGTGCCGGCCCGGCACGGTAGAGGCCCCCCGACACAAAGGCACGACCTCGACTCCCCCACCCCAAGTGCCTCGCATCTAGCCGCCGCCTCAACATGCTCGCGCCTGCCTTGCCCACACCCTGCCTCCCCGCCCGTCCCTTCCCACCCCACCCATCCCTCGCCTTCCCGCCTTGCCTGTCCCTTGCCTCCTCATGTACCTGGCTGCGTTGCTGTGGTCGCACCTGTGCTGTGGCCACCGTGGTCGCGTCCGTGTCGCGTCGTGGTGACCTTGGTCGACCATGTCGACGTGGTCGCTCTCGCGCCGTGGCCATTGTGGTTCCACCTCCCGTCTCTCGTCGCCTCGGCTCCTCCGCTGTGCCTCCGCCTCGCCTCCCACCTCCCGCTCTGTCACCATGGCCGCTACCTTGCCTCCCGCCACCGAGCACGCCGCCTCGGCTCCCCTCCCGCCTCCTGCCGCCTTGAATCCTCCGTCGTGTAGGTGCCCAAAGAGGAGAGAGGCACCCGCGCTGTGGAGTCTAAAGAGGAGGGAGGTGCCCGCGCCGTGGAGGAGCTCGGAGAGGAGGGAGGTGCCTGCGCCGTGGAGGAGCGGAGAGGAGGGAGGCCCACTGTGGAGGAAGGCGCGAAGAAGATGAGGCGATGGGGAAGGGAGGACCGGAGGAGGGAGGTGGGCGGAGGGACCGAAGGAAGTGGACCGTGGCATTGGTCGACTCGGGGGAAAAGGGAGGGCTCGTGAGAAAAAAAATGGCGTCAGTGGGGGGGAGAGGGGGAATGAGGGAAAAAAAAGGAGGGAAGGGAAAAGAGAGGAAAAAGGGGAGGGGGAAAATAGGTGAAAAAAAAGAGGAAAGGGGAAAGAAAAAAGAAAAATAGAGAAAAAATAAAATAAAATAAAATTATAAAATTCAAATAATTAAATAAAATTATAGACGCTTAAATATTCTGATTTCTAAAAAAGTTGCCTCACTCATGGAAATCCGTCCTAACCATTGCTCATCCCTCTCTAGGTCACTCTCTCTCTTAGTCCTTCTCTCTCCCTCTCCTTAATCGGCACCATGCCTAGCTCCTCTCGCTCCTCACTTGCTTGTCTATCTCTCCCTCTCGTTCTCTCCTCGACTGATGTTTAGTTAGTACTATGCATGCAAGTATCAGGTTATCCCCTGAGTATTTATATGACTACAGACTTGTAGTGCCTGAAATGTTTGAACAAGACATTCATCGCTCATTGGTTCAATCATTTCACAAGTCACAATCTAGTAGGAGATGGGGAATAGCAAGGAGAAGAAGAAAAGTCGAGGCCAAGCAAAGATCGCTAGCTTCTGGATGGCTGAGGTGGCACTCTCTCTCTCTCTCTCTCTCTCTCTGCAACCAACAAGTTGGAAGACAAACTAGTCTGAGAAGAAAGTATTGGGTATTCCCAGTGGTGTAGGCAACAAAAAAAAATAGAGAGGATGCTACTGCTATTACGTTTCTTTGCGTTCATAATGTGTGACTAGTGTGACACCTCAAAGACTATTAGAAAAAACTACACAACTAAGAAGGATGCTAAAGAGTACTCACGTTGTATTACAACCGAAAACACTAAGTATTATGAAGTACGTGGCTTACCTGGGAGACCACTGCCTTAGCCCTCATGCGTCTTCGGGTCCTTTCCTCTCGTTGAAATAGTCGGGTCCTTTCCTCTCGTTGAAATAGTATAAATGGGCCGGGTATAGGCCGACACGGCACAAAGCAGGCATGAAGCGCAAATAGATCGTGCTTGGACTTGTTGAAGGCGAGCCGGGCCGGTATGGCACGGCACAGCAGGCACGACGAGCCGTGACGGCTCGACACGATTCAGATACGAAGCACGATGGACCGGGCCGGGTCGGTCCAGCCCGGCACGACGCCCACCTCTATAACAGAAACCAAGCTCATGGATTTGTCACCGACTCGGGTACGTACTAAATTCGAGCATGCATGTCTCTACAAAGCTTTCACTAAAATTTCCCATTTTTCGGTAGTATCTCCGCAGTTCTTGATGTCTTTTAGTTTAGAAGTAGAATTCACATGTATGCTACATCTGTGGCAAACGAATCCAAATGCATTGCAACACAGGAATAAATTACCAGTTGTACACCGCTGCGATGCGAGCTCACGGTGATTTTGTAGATCGTGGACAACGGTAATTAACAGACAAGAGGTGCTTTGTGTTTTTCTTTTCAACAGTTATATAAATATTAAAGTATAAATAAAAATATATGATAATTACTAATCCTTTCACTTGTTTCAAAATTTAGGGCCTGTTTGTTTCAGCTTTGGATTCTCTAAAAGCTGATTCTGGATTGTGGTTGTAGAGAAGCTGATTCTCCAAAAGCTGGAATCCAAAAGCACATATGAAGTAGATTGTGGATTCTAGTGTATATGGATGGGCTGGATTGTGAGAATCAGATTCTAGAATCAGTCTGTTTGTTTCTGCTTCTGCTTTTAGGGCCAGAATCCAGAATCAAAAGCTAAAATAAACAGGGCCTTATACATCTTACATTAAAATAGAAAGCATTGAAACATTCCTCTCAGCAGAAAGCGGAATGTCTCTACGAGGAAATGTGTCACGAGCTGATTCGGCATGCACTTTACATCACTATGCACAATGTTTATAATTTATTTTAATATGCCTGTGAAACAATATGCCCTGCAGTTGAGCCGATTCCAAAGGGTAATATTACTAGGGAGATACTAGGGCTCGGACGTCTGATCACTGTTCATCAAATCGGACGCCTCTTGCAACATTTTTTTTCTGCGCGTGCAACATTTTTTTCTAACGCGTGCAACATTTTTTTTGAACGTGTGCAACATCCGCCATCAGTAGCAAATTTCACTGTTTGTCGAGTGAATTTGTTGCACGCGTTGACGAAAAATGTTGCACGCGTATGAAAAAAATGTTGCAGTGTGTCCGAAAATTCCGGACGTCCGAACCCAAGTCATTAGGATATTACTATGCCTGTGAAACAATAAATAACATAGAGAAGGCCTCATCGTTTCACATCCATATCATACACAATGTTTATAATTTATTTTACATTACTAATTTTCCTACAAAGTTATATTTTTGCCTCAGAGAATCAATAAGTAACCAGTAAGACTCCAACATAGAAATTTAAATACTAGTACACAACAACTAGCACAGAGTGGTCAAACAAGAACGATTCCTCTTGCTCCCTGCTTTTTTTTTGTGCATATTTGCCCTTCGCATCCGAGTATATTGATATATTGACAACTTCGTAGACAGCCAGACATAGCATGGCCTCACTACTAGGCTAGCTATCGAGTCTAACGAGTTATTATTGAGTTTCTTTTAAAATTAGTATAGTTTAACGTAAAATTATTTATTTAGCATTTAAATGGTTATTTGAAATTTGAGCTAACGAGTTACTGCCAAGCAAAGTCTTGTTAATTTTTTTCATTCGAAATGGACTCATTTTAATTTTAAACCTATTAACAACTATAATCAAATAACTTTTGATTCAAGTCCTAACGAGCTTGTTTGCTAGCCCTACTCTTGCTGCCTCCTCTGGCAGCAGCAGCAGCAGCAACAGCGTGGTTTTGGCTGCACCAGCTCAAACCAATTCATAATATACCAATATCCTTCAATTTATCAAACTCGGAAACAAAATTATATGCTAGGTTTATTTTTTCTCTTTTTAAGTAGGGGATTGCACTCAATTCTACAACACCCAACAGGCATGATCGCATGCTCTGCGCTAGGTAGAAAAGGATCATTAAATATTTCTATTTGTAGGAGCTCTCCAGATCATTTTTGTATTAAAAAACAATTTTATTTGTTGGTTAGCTCTATAGAATATTGTCTTTGGATTCATCATTCCAAGCAAAACACCTGTATTCTGAATTCTGTAAGTTGTGTATTACTTTTGGGAAAAATACTAAGTTGTTCGGAACAGATGCATCACCAAATTGTCGGTAGCTTCGTCAATCCATTTAACTAGCTAGGGTCACGCACTACGCTGCGTCGTGCGAAATTTCATCCCGCGACGCTACGCCGTGCGAAATTTCGAAAATTCGGTCATGCGACGATGCGCCGCATGAAATTTGATCCGATAGATATTCCTGAAAATTTTTTTGCGTAATTTCGGTTTTCTGTTTTTTTTTAAATGGCTACTAAGAGCTGTCGGCAAATCTGTGAAATTTTTATTGGGAGAAAACCGTAGAGAGACCTAAACATAATTTCATTTTTTTTTGTGTAATTTCAGTTTTCTTTTTTTAAAAAAAAATAGGTCGCTAGGACCTATCGGCGAATTTGTAGACTGCTATAAACCGTCGGCAAAACTATAGTTTTTTGGAGAGAACCGCGAAGGGACTTAAACATATTTTCGTTTTTCTTAGATCCAATATGCTAAAAACCAATTTCTTAGTCTGACGGATATTTCTGAAAAAATTTGCATAATTTCTATTTTCTATTTTTTTTTAAAAAAAATGGGCTGCTAGGAGCCATCGACGAATCTGTGGATTGCTAGGAGCCGTCGGTGAATTTGTGAAATTTCTTTGGGAGAAAACCATAGAGGGATCTAAATGTAATTTTAATTTTTTTGTGTAATTTCAATTTTTTTTTCTTTAAAAAAAGGGTCACTAGGACCCATCAGCAATTTATGGACTGTTATAAACCGTGGGTGAATCTATTGTTTTTTTGGGAGAACCGCATAGGAACTTAAACGTATTTTCGTTTTTCTTTGGGTCCAATATGCTAAAAACCGATTTGTTGGCACCCAAACATAATTGTTTTTGGTCTATTCTGCTAAAAACCACTGGAGGGTCTGAACGTAAACTACAGAGGGACCTAAATATAATTTTATTTTATTTTCGATCCTTTTTAACAAACAAAACCCCTACTGAGCTTCTCTATCTCTCCTAGAATTGGAGAAATCTCTGCTCAATGATGGCCTCGTGTATTCCAGGGATTTACTAGGCTTAGCCAATCGGTCTTGATGATCCCCTTCGCGTACTCCCACTCCGCAGCGAGCTGAACACCATCACTACACACCATGGCCTCCACTGTTAGGACATCTGCTACGTTAGGATACCACCGGGTTCTTGCTGATCGGAAACCACCAGCGTCATCCCGAACAATCACTCCAGTCGCACCTTGTAAAGAACTAGCTTGAAAAGCACCATCAACATTTACGTTTATAATGCCGTGTGGTGGAACTTGCCACCTTTTGTTACACCGGATGAACTTGCTTCTAGTTACACCAGCGAACTTGTAGTTGGAGTTGCATACATGAGATCAGCAACAATATCCTTTGCCCAATTCACCGCCTGCACCGAAGAACAAGGTACATCTCCACGCCTCCATGCGTTCCTTGCCATCAGAGTGCATGCATACCACAAAGATTTATGGGAATTGCTACCTAGTACTCGAGTGTTGTTTTTTTGGATCGAGCACTTGCATTTCTCACCATAGGATTTTGCCTTGAGAGTCGTGCTCCACCTCCTTCTCTGGCTCAAGCTCCGGCAAGTTAGGGTTAAGGTTGG
Source organism: Guadua angustifolia (assembly GCA_036346375.1). Lineage (NCBI taxonomy): Eukaryota > Viridiplantae > Streptophyta > Magnoliopsida > Poales > Poaceae > Guadua > Guadua angustifolia. The sequence continues at coordinate 43,583,006 of CM070520.1, read as the reverse complement.
GTTCACCAGAGCCCCCCAGATCTGGAGGGAGGCTGGGGCAGCGGCAGACCGGCGGTGGTTGGCGCCGGCAGTGAGGCAGTGGCAACGCCAGCGCCTCCTCGGCCATAGGCCGGAAGAGGGCTGTGGGCGGTGGAAGTCGGCGGGTGCGACAAGGATGAGCGGTTGGGAGGCGGTGGTGGATCAAACGGCGGTAGCTGCCAGAGATGAGGAAGGAGGGTGAAGACGAGGGAGCTCACCGGAGGTAGCTGTCAGGTTTCTGAAGACTGAAGGTGGAGTTCTGAAGAAGTAGCACTAAACAGTAGAAGTCGGCAGTCTTTATAACGAGTCAGCGACTTACGTTAATGAGAATCAAAGGGCAGGAAACACGATGGAAGTTAAACGAGCACATCGGACCGTCAATGACCCTACAGTTGTTAAACCCTCGTCATTTGTGTTTTACTTTTACCACTCTTACTGAATTACAAACTTGTAAATCGCTGATACCGGACGATGGGTATTAAGCCTGGAAATGGGGGAAATGGAAAGAGAAGAAGATTCCACATATATCCTAGTGTTGTTCTTTTAGTTACTAGAACCCTAGTTCTTCCTCTTCTCGTAATTTTTCTAGTGAAGTTTCTTTCGGATTTCTTTTTGGGAGCTGACAGGAGCTCACTGTAGTGGAGGAAGGTGGGTGGTGCGGGGGAGCTCGCCGGAGCGGGGAGGGAGATGGCAGTGACAGCAGGGGCTGGTGCTTCGGCGGTGGCTAAAGTAGGAAGCGGCGGTGGAACAGGCAGCGGTAGCCGTCGGAGATGAGGAAGGACGGCGGTGACAGGGGAGCTCACCGGAGTGGAGGAAGGTGGGTCGCGCGAGGAGTTCATTGGAGTGGAGGAAGGTGGGTGGCGCGGGGGAGCTCGCCAGAGTGGGGAGGGAGATGTGGCGGCAAGGGCTGGTGCGGCGGCGGTTGAAGTGGGAGGTGGCTAGGGTTTGGAGGAGGGGAGGGGAGGGGAGGGGAGGGGAAGCACATTACCATACTGAATCTGTTAGTGGCGGAACCAGCACCGGGCCGGGCATGCCCCTAGAGGCAACTAGGGACCTACCCCTAGGCATTCGACGTTTACCCGGGTGGTGGCGGTGGCCATGGATGCTCATGGAGGAGCCGGAATATTGAGGAAGACGATGAATAGTCAAGGAGCGGCTTGGCTTAGCACGAGGCAGCCTTGGCCACTGCCCTTAAGGCCCACTGCTTGCTTGGCAAAAGCCTAGGCTGCGGGTAGGGGTGCAAACGGATCGGATACGGACGGATTTCGCTCATTCCGTATCTTATTCCAAATTTTTTCTCGGATATAGAATCGGATACGGACAGTGCCGGATTCAAATACTGAATCGGATTACTTTGTCGCGAATACTGAGCTTAATACGGATCGTTCCGGATATGGTTAGTCTCTTGCCACTTAATAGTTAGTCGGATAATGCGTGAAAGCGAAACCATATATGTCGCGATATTAAATACACAAAACTTTACTAGAACCTTGGAGACATATAAGTGTTTCAAATTCAATAATAGTTGCCTTCCCTATATAAGGCATGCCCCTAGAGGCAACTAGGGACCTACCTCTAGGTATTCAACGTGTTCCAGAAGGAACTGGTGTGGTGGCGGTGCTTGTTGTCTCATGGATGCTCATGGAGGAGCCGGAATATTGAGGAAGGGCATGCGATGAATAGTCAAGGAGTGGTGGCGGTTGGCTTAGCACTAGAGCGATGAATAGTCAAGGAGAGGCTTGGCTTAGCACTAGGCAGCCTTGGCCACTGCCCGGAGGGCGTGGCCATGCCAGGTTAATTTGCCTCAAATCTTAAATCGAATTGTCATTACTTGATACATGTAAATCCAGAAGCAATCAGTGACAGTTACCTACACTAATACCTGAGAATTCTGATTTCTTAGTGCTTGTTGTCTCAACTCTTGAGTACTATTTGCCCAAAGAAGCCATTATGGTGCACTGACCTGCTGTCAGCCTTGCTTAATTGAAATTTGTGATGAATTTGGTTACAGAATGTTGGTGAATTTCTGGAGATACTCTACACTGGTGAAATATTCGATTGCTTTATTTGCAAAGAAAAAGAAGGTGTCATTTTCACACATTTTCAATGATTAGTTAAGTTGAACATTGAATCACGTCGTACTAGTTAAATACGTTGGAAGTTTGCCCTGGGTCTCCCAAACTCACACTGAAGAAATGAAAGAATAACATATGTAAATATTTTTAAAAAAAATGAAAAGAGTAATTATTAAAATTTCAACAACTTTGTTGTCTATTCAAGTGTATCTAGTGATGCATAAGAATCAGACCACTAGTTAAACCTAGTGAGTTAGAGACACCATCTCCCATGGATCTTTGCTGTTTTTAATTGTGCTTGTGTTCCTACAGAGCATTGAACTCCATAACACTATTCAGGAATGCGATCAGAGGCATGGTTGTTCGTGGTGCTCTCGCAATAGCCATAGCAGCAGCATTATCGTTAGCTGTGGAAATTTTCGATCTGGATTTCACCAGCACACCTGCAGAAGCAGCTTCTTTCGTTTCCAAGAAATTGGAGTACCTTGTATCCAGGTAAGCATAGTTCAACTATTGAACGTTTGGAATTCAAGCCAAGTGTAACTTGTTTTCTCCTTGCATACGACAAGTTGGTCATGCAGCTCATGTTCTCTTTTTGGCATTGCATTTCTACTTCCGTTCAAGCATAGCTAATCGATGTGTTTCTGGACTGTCATACCAGCGGGCCAACTGCAGTGAATCTATTATCTATCTGATGCTGCAATGAAGCTTCAGAATTTAGTGTCAAGGACAGCTGAAACTGCAAAAGATGCCAAATCTATCTTTCAGGTGCTAACCTGGATAAATAATTTCGATGTATCTTCCTGCTCACTAGTAGCGAATTACCTACATAACAAAATTCATCGTCAATGAATTGTGTCTAACTACTGAATTGCCAGCGGTATATTGTCAACGTGTTCTGCAATTTATATTTCTTCCTTCTTTTTAGACTAATCTAGAAGTAACCAACCTGATAACACTATAACAGGAGATGACATGGGGTCGAATCCACAAACCTACAGTGTCTAACCAGCTCCATTTGTAGCTGGTTATATTCTTTAGTGGGAAGAAATTTTTAGTGTGCACCTTACGTTTTCCTTCAAGCTTGCACCTACTGTTAGAAAATTAGGGAATTGTAGAGTAAAAAATATATAATTTTTCAGTCCAGGTTAGGAGAAACAAGAATAATTATGAAAGTTTTGTGCCAGTTATGGCTGAATCATGTTACTCTTGCATGTAAATACTTTATTTCACATAATTCCTTGGGAAAAAATGGTGAAATCCTCAAACTTTTCCTGTTTGGTTGAGTTTCAGCTGAAATTTTCTACAACTTGCCACTTGGTTGTGATTGTTGGCTTGTAACCAGCACCAGTAGGGTTGTTTGCATCCCACCATTTGTGCCAAAATGTCTAAACTACTATCAGACCAGTTGGAACTGGTAACCAGCAAGACTAGCACTGACCACCTTGTGTGCACAATTTTCTTAATTACTAGCACACTGGTTACAACTAGTATCAAGCAGAAATACTGATCATCAGGACTAACCAGGTGAAAACAGCTTACCAAACTCTGGTTCTGCCTCTTAGTTGCTGCTCCATTTGGAAACTACTGTTCATTGTTGGATGTTTGCAACCTAATATATGATCTAGTTTTATAAATTTGAACTACATAGACATGATGAAATTAGGTTACCTCTTTATTAGATGGAAGTGTCAGGGTGAGCAGATTTGACACGTATTTGCTAACTTGTTTTATTACCAGGTGTTTATTGAGGCTGCAGAGACTATGCTAGTTGATGATGTGGCGGACAATAAGGCAACTGGCTCGCATGGAGCTGAATTTCTTCAACAGCAGCTCAGAAATTAAAAAAATATCTCTTGTCTAACCCATTGCAATACTGGCAAGTAAACTTGTAAATTGAAAGGAATTGTTTCTTCTATGTCTGATGCTCAAATTCTTGTGCGATGATACTTTACTATTTTCTTTGTAATACTTTATTATTTTCTTTGTAATCCTGTCTTGCAACTGCTGGTTATGGAACTGCCCTTGGGGTTATTCGTGCTCCACTCTAGAGGAGTTTTGGAGAAGGCCTTTTGCACTGAAACTCGCCCATTTAACCAGGTATAGGCATTCCATCATTTGTATTATCATAGAACTTTTCTGAATGATTTAGTTTGTCGTGTTTCACTACTTTGTTCCAAGACATTAAAGTAGAGCGCAGTCACTTTCATCTCTGACATAACATATACCTCACAAGTAGCTAAACCACTGAGAATCGATTTAATCAATTATACCTTTTTACTAACAGTCGCCATGTGTCTGGCTCTCGATCATTCAGAATTCGATATGTTGTTAGAGAAGACTGGTTACTGCCTTTTCTTTAGCACTTATTCTTAACAATTTGCTGTTAATTTCCAGGGTTCCAGGCTTACAGCTTTTGAGCTAGTTCATGATAAAATACCTGCAACATTAATAGCAGATTCTGCTGCAGCTGCACTAATGAGAAATGGGCAAGTTCAAGCTGTAATTGTTGGTGCGGATCGCATCATTGCAAATGGTAAACACCCATAACAATTTTTGATCCACTTGAAAGCTAAAGATTCATGTTGCTGACTGTGTTTTGGTTGTGGAATTTCAAGGTGATACAGCCAATAAGATCGGCACATACAACCTTGTTATTTCTGCGAAGCACCATGGTGTGCAATGCTATGTGGCAGCACCGATAGATCTGTCCCATCTGGACAGCAAATTGTGATAGAAGAAAGGTCACCCAAGGAGTTGTTGAACTCTGAAGGTGGTCTAGGAAAGCAAGTTGCTGCGTCAGGTATATCAGTCTAGAACCCTGCCTTCGTTGTCACTCCAGCAAATCTAATTACTGCAATCATAACAGAAAAGGTATCTATCTGTCCACCCTTTTTAAATGTTTCATTGTTTTTTTTTCTTTTTGCACTTTTGCTGTTGGCCTATACGTGGAGAATATTGGTTGATAAATTTTTTGTTGATCAGAGTTTTTCCGTTGATTTACAGGGTGTAATCTCTAAGTCTGATGCTGATGGACCTTTCGACATCAAAGGTTTAATGCAATCTGCAAAATAAATAAATAATGCTCTCCGGTGAGGCTCACCTTTGTATGACATGAATGCATTGGAGCATAGGCCGATCTAGGGGGTGCTGGGTATGCACCGGCACCCCAAAAATTTGAAAAATGTCGGGAGATCACCTCTTTAATGAGTTAAATTTGTTGATTGAATTTGTTCCGACTTTAGTGATTTAGTATTTGTAAGACTTTAGAATTATTTATTAGCGAATGTATAGCCAAAGTACAACACGTACAGCAGAGTTACAAGAGATCTCTGATACCATGAAGGAAGATAGCAAAACACCACACACCCAATCAGGGAGGGGTGACCATGTATATATAGCCAAAGTACAACACGTACAGCAGAGTTACAGGAGATCCTCAATCTGAGGAGATATCTACGGTATGCACAACACACTGGCTATACATTCGCTAATATTATTTTGATGAATTGTCAAGACTAGTCCTACATTTTTTTCTCCATGGATCGAGGAGAAAGGTGGTTCAAAAGAAGAGGATTTTACCTTGAGAGAAGCAGAGAGGTCATCCCGCTTCAAACATAGAACATGGATTCAGGGTCCCCATATCGACCTGAATAAATCACTTTCTACAATGGTCAAACTTTGTCTGTTAGGCAAGACGACAGCAAGTTCAAAATTCTGTCACGATGAGACATGTATTTCTATTATTATGAAATTCATAAATAAAAATAAAGTATTTAATGGGACGATTACCATTATCTTCTTTTTTCTTGTATGTGTTCCTAAGAGAAGGAATTCATCCATTTCATATTTCGATGTCTCAAAAAAGTGTGTAGCAACATATAGAAACTTAAGAAACGAAATCAAGAAGAAATGTTGCTCTAGTTGCTTCGAAAATGGTAAGATATTTGGCGCAAGAAGGGACGACATATATCATCTTGACTTGTTCTGCTTCTCTTTTTTTTTAAAGAATACTGAATCGGGCCTGCTCCTACCATGCTGAACAAGATCTTTACGAAAACCTGCTCAATTTAGATCGGAAAAATCGTCTGCGTGCAGAATATTGGTTTAACACTATTTCCGTGTCTGGTAGCATTTGTATTGACCTACTTCTTTTCCTTGAATTTCATGTTGGAATCATGCCGTCTGATGAACTTTCGAGATCGAAGCGTTCATCCAATCTGCTAAGTGATGATCTCCAGCGAGGCTCACCACTGTATCACAAAAATCCAAACAAAAGATTTTGCTCCGAGTGAAACAGAACAATAAGAAAGCATTGGTCGCAAGCCATGCGGTCTGTCTGTGACCATGCCTCCCAGGTGATGCATATCAAGCAACCAATGTTTCAGTCATGATCAAATTGATCCGATACATGCTTACAGAATTCATTCAAAATTTATGTACTTCACATGAAAGACATTCCTCCAGTTCAAATTTAGGTCGACGGTTACAGAATTCCAGTCCCTTTTTAGGCTACTAGGCGATTGCCATGTGGTGTAACGAATGCTCAGAATTATTGTAACATTCATGAAAAACTGCAGCTTGTTAACTGACACAAGCTATAGATCTAGCACGGCAACGAGCAGCAACAATCTCGCTTGCTCATCTAGACGGTGAACCAGAAACAAGAACCATGACACGCACGGACAACAGAAAATCGGAAAGGTGCGTCATACAGTGACGCGATGGCGCAAAAGATGGCAACCCAGTGCGCCCTGCTATTATTCTAGCACATGAGAGGAGGTAATAGACATAATAACCTACAACACACTCCCCTCTTGTTAAAAGCTACTCTACACCCATGAATATTAAAACCATAGGAGAGAATATAGAAACATGACACGATTTACAGGGCTACTCTGCAACAACACCTATACAGTGGGGAGAAGAGGTGCAAAGAATTAGTTGGCTGGCCAGCCATCATACGGCCCTAAAACAACCTCTAATAATTACACAAGCTACGGGAACCCGCCACTGGCCAGAGACGGTAGCAGCGCTCTAGCACTACAGCAACGAGACTAACACTGGTGCGGTGGCATCTTCATCTCCGCCGATGTTGGGCCATCTTTGCATGAGCCTGTGCTATCCTATCGGCATACATCGGGAGGCGCCTGATCTCGTTGATCTCTTCTAGAAGTTTGTCTTCCGTGATGTTATCTGTGATGCTCCTCATTACCTGTGGGTAACACAAAGAAATTGTCAGAATATTGCAGTAATTCCGCCTTCTCATTCCAACTCCTAAGGATGTATTCCATTATTGGAAAAAAAAGTCCGTAGAGCTCATTTGGGTATCATGAAAAAACAGTTTATTTCAGGGAAAGCAAGCCAAAGATGTCCTGACAGTTGCTTTAATCAAATTGCCTAGCTGAATATGTTAGAAAGCAATAATCCTAACAAGATGAAAATTGAAGACAAAAGTTGAAAGTATGCATCTATTACAACCACAAAGAACACCGATACAAGTCGCTCAAAATACAGCCTTTTTGAAGGTTTACTTTTTATTGGATTAAACTATGCATACAATATTACAATGTAAGCGAACAAGTCAACTGATTCTGAAATGCTACCATCAATTTTGCAGTAATAGCAAAACCATTTCGAACTATTAGATATACATTTTACGTATTAAAAGGATCATGAACATAATTGCATGTAACCAATATATGCACAAGTAAATTAACAAAACACTGTAACATAAAAAAGGGTATAAGAGAACCAGCCTTGCGGTATGTGTTGATATCATTTGGAGTTGATTTATCGGATCTAACGCGCATGCAGACCCAACACTCCTCTTCCTTATTCCAAGAGCACTCAACAATCCTGCCTGAGATGGAGGATGGATCTTCTTCATCTGCATAAGTTTCAGGACATTAGCATAAACACGCAACAAATTTAACCTCAGCAGGAAAAACTCTTTTTGAGAAACTAGGGTGTATCATTAACTCTTTGTTATTATTTTGAAACAGCACAACCGAGCATGTGAGTACAGGGAACTACTCAAATTATAGCACTACAAAAATAAAATAGAAAATAAAATGAGTTTGCCAGAAATTTTATGTCTAGTGCTAGCTGAAGGTATCAACAATTTTCAATTTGCGGAAAAGAATACTACACGGATTGCAGGGTTCATCCAAAAATGGATCCAAACCCATCAATTTAAAGACTAATGAAGTTTCCTTATAAGATATACTCAAAATTACCACACTTGCAATTAAAAAAAAGTGAAATGCTTGATGTCAATGAGAATAAAAATTTGTGTGAATGATGAGAAATATGTTGTGCACTGTGCACAAGATGAAATGAACACCAAAACTGCAGGACATGCTTACTTGGAAATACTATACGAGAACCATCCAGAAGTTTCTTTTTCCCTCTTTCATAAAGGAAAACCAGCTGACGATTGTCACTCCCAACCTGCAACAGTTACATATGACTAAATAAGCCTAACCATAAAAAAAAATATCATCACCATGACTAACCATTTAAAGCAACCATGTTGGAAAAAAAAAGAGGTAATAGAAACCTCAAACAAAAAGTCGACTGAATTCATTTCAGGGTACTTCCACTTAAGAAGGCCTTCATGGGTGCGAGTTACATATGGATCATCCCAGCCCTAAAGAACAAACAAAATAAGTGTGTCAGCCAAGACAAACAAATTGTACTTCTTGCCTAACCGCAACAAGAATGGCTGATGACAGAGGAGAAAGTGTGCATAAATTACTCATAAACAGCCAATGGGACGCTCAAAGCCATAGGTAGGGGGTGTAGGAAAATCATGACACGGATTCATATATCTAAAACTGTACCAAGAAATGTGACCCTCAATTCTACACCTCTTCAACAAACTTCCAGCTATACATAAAATCTAAAAGACGCATTCACCTACACCTCAGAAATAAAGACACAGACACCCATGCTTATGACTAAGCACAAAACATGAAATAGCTCCACCTGAAACTTTCTGAGGAAAAAAAACACAAAAGTTGGACGGATGAATATCAAGAGTAACACCACAAAAATGACTCTTGGTGTGGACTGCAAGATAATGGACAAACAAATCCCAAGACAAATTGCAGACAAGACCCCAACTGCTAAAACTAAGTTCACAGTTATGTCACAAAGATTTTAATCTGTATATTGATCATCACCCTTTTCTTGCTTCCAATTAACTCGACAAGCAAATTACGTCTTCTCTAAGTGATTCATAAAGTGAGCAGCAAATTGAAGTAAAGGGGCAAAAATTCAAGTTCGCAACATACTGCTAGAATTATAAATTGTTCTTAAAAAGATCTTCTGGCTTATATGTATATAACCAGCATCCACAATTCATGCTTCAAACACATAAAATATGTAATCTCAATCAGGCGATCGTGACCATAACTCAAATAATGTTATGTCGGAATGCAGCAAACAAGATGAAATGGTAGCCTGCTAAGCAATACATATCCAGCGAGTTGATCTATCAGAGCACTTCATATTTGTAAAGATTCAACAACACCCCCCCCAAAAAAAAAAAAAAAAGGAGAGACAAGACCACGATCAAATTAATTGAAAAATCAAAGTGATCCATCCGAAGCCAAAGTAATAGGCCACAGTTCACATACTTCAGCAAGTTCCAGTAGCTTGCAAAATCAGGGATTCGGGGAGACTGAAATGGCAATATTCTTGTCTTCCACCAATAGTACTTCAAATTTGCGTTACAACTGCTAGTTTTCACAAGAGTTTGAATCCAAATAAAATATTGTAGTATAGTTCACCAATATAGCTTGTTTTCTTGTTTAAGCATTTATGCGTTGTATCAACTTGTACAGAAAATCCTAATACTTATTTCCAACTTTCCTATACAAACACTGATAGAAGACAAACCAACCTGAAATATAAGACCATCTGCATCATGTGAAAGTGATGGAATAAACTCCTTAAGTAGCTTTTTTACTGTGGAGAGCAGCCAAAAATCCTTTCTCCTGACCTGGTAAAGCATCCAAGGATAATAAAAATGTACTTCGCAAAAAACATAAGAATGGAACAAGAAAATTCAGCTGTTTTGGTTCCAGGTACCGAAAATAGTTCCATATCATATTTGTACACTGGATTGCTCTTAGCACCACTCTCAAACTGCTTTTTCTCATAATAACGTGGCCGAATTATTTCATCTTCAAGTAGCCTCCACCTTTCAGAAAAGGGCAACTGCATACAAAAATATTTCCCAACTTAAGAAACAATACTAAGGCCAAACACTACTTACACCAATAAGATCTAACCGTATATTGGAAAAATTATTTGTATAGTCCATATGAACTTTGATCTTTAACTTTGACATATATTTCCATATATTAAATGGGATGATGATACAAAGCAGAACTTTGATTATTGTTTACAAAACATGTGCGACAACAGGAACTTTATAGTCATGTGTGCGTATAATCTGGAAGAAGAAAAATGACTAAGAAATGGTAATCACAGCAGAGACAAAGCAAAGCGTAAATAATCGATGGAGAGACTGGCTTCCAGGTAATTCAATAAAGGAAGTTCAATCGGTTCTTTTTCCCTCTTTTTGCTACTATATGCCTTGAATAAAAAGACACTAAAAGGCTGGTAGATACCTTGGTTTTAGACACTGAATCAAGTGCCATCAGATCATAAGCCAAGTACCTCCTCTTCAATCCTGAATCTGGTACCGTATCTATAATCATTTCTCCATCAATCAAGGTCATCTCATGTGGACCCTTCAATTGGCAAATAATAAGGTTAGATTTTACAAAATAAAAATGCATATGATTGTTTCTCCAGCACCAGAATGGGAATCTCACTTCATTAAGGTTCCTATGGGGAAAGCGCATCTGAACTCTTCTAAAGCAAAAATTCCGATCAATCAAGAAACAACCATCCCTCATTATAAGCATCATATATCGGGTTCCATCAGCTTTCCATGTAGCATAGTAGTATCGCTGTCTAAGTAGTTGCAGATTTTCACTGCACGCAGCAAAAAAAAAAACATTAGGTCAAAAAGGAAACATAGGGCCAGCAGTGACTAAACCAATACCGATTATGGCCCATTTAAATTTTACAGGGCCTTCCTTTTTTCCCTTCCTTGAAAGAATTATTGTTTATTTGTTTTCTTCAAATTAGCAGGCACAATCACTCAGCACTCACTGATCTTAGTTCTAAGACTTAACTGAGAACTATCGTTTTTTTAAAATAAAATTTATGAACAGATCTAAGGAAATTGATGATATAAAAGAAGAAAGGATCCCCAAGCCTTCATAAATAAGGACACGAACATACGTGAGAGATCCAAACAGTAGGGTGCACAATTTCAACTCATCAAATGCACATTTCTTTTTTTACAAAGAAGTGCATAATCCTGGTAAACCCAGTATACATGAATATCATTATATAATCCACACAAGGAATATCATGAATCAGGACGCAAAAACAAAACATGTAAGAGAAATTTGACTTGCTACAGAAAGCTGGTGGAAATAGTTTATTTAATATTCTAAACAATACATGGTGCCAGTATTGCGGTTAATTACCTGTTAAGAGAGACTGGATGTGATCCTGGAAATTGCGCGTGCCCTCTTACCTATAACCAAAGAAAGGACATAACATCACCCTATGAAAGAAGCACAACTTGTTTGGGAGCTACACATGCATAAACTCGCATGCACAATACAAGTTTCAGAATGTGTTAGGAAAGTATATCAACTAAAAGTATTGCACAAAATAATAGCTAGGAACAGGCTAAAGGCATGGAAAACATGATTCATCTGCCCATTGTAGCATGTTCCACCCATATCATATTAAATAGCATTTTCAAAATGTCATAACTAAACAAGGCAGTTAAAGGCGCAAGGCACACCTAAGGTGCTAGCATGTTCCACCCATATCATATTAACTAGCATTTTCAAAATGTCATAACCACACAAGGCAGTTAAAGGCACAAAGCGCACCTAAGGTGCGAGGTCCTTAAACGCCTGAGGCAGAAGGCGCAAAAAAGCGCGCACATGAGACACTAGGCACAAATACATAAAATAATTATTTTCCTATTATTTTGAAGACAGCTGAAATGAAGGAATATATTTCATGTTGAGGATGCACAAGTGGCTAGCATGAGGGTAAATATTCTATATGCAGCCCTACACCACACTTGCCATAGAAGATCCAATGCACCGTTTATCCCTTCAGTTCCCACACTTGCCATAGAAGATCCATTGCATTGTTATCCCTTCAGTTCCCAAGGAACACAGCAATAATTACAGGATAGTAGTAGAGATAAATATAAAGTACTGGGCTACAGCCAACCTACCACTCCATCCTTATCTCCTCTCTAACCCCAAGCCAAGTTCTTCCCCTTGCTCTCTCCCTCACCCACTCCTCTGTCCAGTATCTGCCCTTCCCCAACCCAAGCTCCACCTACCTCTCCAAGTTCTTCCCCTTGCTCTCTCCCTCACCCACTCCTCTGTCCAGTATCTGCCCTTCCCCCAACCCAAGATCCACCTACCTCTCTCCCTCACCACACCTCCCTCTCACTCCAAACCCCATGCCCCATGGTGTCTCTCTCTTCCCTCCTCCCAAGCTCCTCAAAGCAGAGCTCCTCATATCCCTCTCCACACGGCACACATTTGCTGCAGGAGATGGAGAAAATTTGGTTGCCTTGCAAGAGATGGAAGATGGCTGCAAGGCGTGCGCTTTTGTGCCTTGAGCCAAAAAGCTTGCACCTCGCCTATGCGATGCGCCTGGGCAGCTTGAGGTGTTTTTTCCTCGCTGCGCCTCACCTGAGCGCCTAGGCACATGGCTTTTGCTCTTTTGACTGCACTGTAACTACATACAACGGCTTCTCTATGTCAAGATTCCAGTTGGATAATGCAAAAGCATGTTTTAGTAAAACAGTTAACATGTACATGTCTACCATGTCAAATAGTCACATACTTCGTATGAAATGGCAAATATTTGCATTACATTTTTTTCCTACAATCTCAAACAGCTTGCATTACCTGACATGCAAACAAAGTAACACAACATGGATATTTTCATGGCCAGCCAGCCAGCCAACCATGTGGACCAAGGATAATCCTCAAACCAGCAACAATAGCATTAGGCGCGCAGCAGTATTAGGTGCATTAGGTCATCTTGTAACATTTGCAGTTCCTTAGTTTCAGCGTATTGCTATTCTTTTAAGTTAGCTTTATCTTATCGTATCATATCATTAGTTGGTTGGTTAGACGAGTTTCTTAGGGCCGACTCTACTTAAGGACATTGGCAGCAGCATCAAAGATTAAGCAAGAATAAGCATCATCAAAGATTAAGCAAGAATAAAACAATCAACTCCTATCTCCCTGTACATCTCTATCTCTCACTGCCTCCCTGTGTATCTTCTTCCCCGCTGTTCGCAGCTTCCTCTCTTTGTTTATCCCAAATTCTACGTCTCTTCTGTTATTCCTATGTATCTTCTTCAACACCTACCCCAACTATCCTTCAACAATCTAAGCACACAGTAGATATGCTCTCCAGTAACCATTGATATCACGTCGTCATCTAGGCGACACCTAGGCATCCCAGCAGCCGGTGGGGGGCGCCAGGGCCAAGCGCCTTGCCTGGTGTGCGTCAGGCAGCCACCAGAGACAGCCAGGCGTCGTGGCGCATGACTAGACGTTGGTCCATGCATCCGGCGACCGATTGGGATGGAGGAGCTGGGCAATAAGAGGTGTCATGGGCCGGGTAACCCTAGCTCCACACAAAGGCATCAAGGGAGCAATGCTTGGAGACTAGAGAGGACACGGGAGGCTGGAAACGCAGGGTAACCCTAGCTCCGCTGCCAGGCCCGCCGCCTCCACCAACCAGTAATCCCCCTCTGCCTCTGTTGCTGGCCTGCTGCTACAGCCCCTGCCGCCACCGCTGCTGCTGCTGCGCCGCCGCCTGTGCTCCCTTGTTGTCTGCATTTTTCTGTCCAGCTTCACTGTCTTGTGATGGACATGTACTAGTCACTAGTGTTGTTAATCAAGCTTTGATGTTGTCTTATGGTGAGTGATGAAGTGGTGCTTGGTGCTGCCTTATTTGTATGGATTAGTGGCTGCACAATTTGTGCTGATTAGTGCTTATTTGGTCACCTAACTGTGCTGATTAGTGCACAAGCTTTGGTGCTGCACATACAGTTAGGTCGCCTAACTGTTGCCTAAGCAGGCGCCTAAGAGTCCAGGCGCCCTAGAGGCGACTCACCTTGTCAGGGCGCCGTGATAACCATGCCAGTAACTTTAAGTTATGCATACAAAATTGAAATGCCTACTGTGAACAATAGCAAGCAAAGATAGACTTGGTAACATTTGAACTTTATTCTATAAATGGTAACACTGGTGTTTGATGCTATCCTCACACTAATCTATAAAAAAATGCAGGTTGGGTAGGACTAAAAGAATTTATACTTACAGGGGGCATTTCAAGCAACCGATAACATACGATGCGCAGAGCATCTTGCTGATCATATGGCACAGCATCTCCTAACACATCATCATTAGTGATGACTTTATCCTCTACCTCATTCTGCAAGATACAAAGTAATGTCTTAAAGAGAAAGAAAACACTAGATCTACTGTCAATAATGCAAGCAATGTTATCTGAAATGAATAAATAACATTAAGCCAAGAATGGTAAACTACATCTGTAATGTTGTAAGTTTCAATTCAAATAGTGAAGTGGGCAGTGAGAAGAATTGAAATTCCGTACCAGTTTTGTGTCTAATGGTGAACAAAATTGAGAGTTATATGGAAGCAGCCACTTGATTAAACACCAAATTACTTGAAATAATTTTTTTATATATAAAGGAGAAATACATACATGTGACGGTGCAAGGTCACCATTATCATCGTCATCATCTTGCTTAGCTTCACCATTTAAATCAAGATCAGAAGGCCTCTTCCATTCTGGTGTTGAAGGGCATGTTATCATCATATTCTCAGGAACCTCATGATAAAATGAATACAATGCTTCAATGTAGTCCCTCTTATAAATACCAGGTGGTCGCCTTTGAGCAAATATACTTATTGCCTAGCAAAAATAATGACGTCAAGAAAAACAGTAGAATTAAATTGAACACAAAACATTCAGAATCTTGGTGCCCTACCTCAGCAACACAAGAGAAGTGTGTACGCATAAGGTAATGAATAATCATGAAACCTGTCCGATTGTGACCATGGGTACAGTGAACTAGAATATACTTAGGATTCTTTGACTGCTTTTGTCGGTCAACAAACATCATCGCCTGAAACAGCAAAACTGTTACATAAATAACTTATGGGGAGTTCTTTCATTAAATATGCGGACACGGGGCAAATGATCAATGGCAAAGGAAAAAGGGGCAAATCATCAATTTTTCCAAATAAATATGCCACCCAGAATCAAATATGCTGCTGATGCAAAAATCTGTATCCAAATATTGCTGTTACCTCATAGACAAATATGTTAACAGATTCATTATCAGGTACAGCATCTCTTCCCTTGCAAGGAATCTAAAATGGAAATGTGTCAGTGAAGAAATGTTCTTCAAAATTCAAGGATGCATTTAAGCTAAGCTCTCTCACCTTGACATGCTTAGTACCTTGCCTTGTCCATTCTGCTGGTGAGTAATACCTAGTAGTATTTGTCAAATCAATCACCAAACCTATCTGAAAAAAATGAAAATACAAATTAATATAGAAATAGAATTATCTGTTTGCTACAAGTGACTAACTAGGAATGCATTCTACAAGACAAAGGAATGCCAATAATAACAAACCCTTGGTACAATCACAAACAGGAGAGTGAAGTAGATACACATGCTTTTACACAAAAAATTCAAAAATGCAATCTTTTCTTTATCAGACTATATATATCAGATTGAAAAAAAAAGCATTACTTTCACATATAAATGAGTAAAGGATGCATGATTATGGTAAGACTACAGATATTATCAACCAAGCAATACTTACTTCGCGACCAGCTTTTCTTTGCTTATTAACTACTTGTTTGGAAGAATATCTTTTCCCAGGAGGCACCGAGTCATTAAAAGTTTCATCAAGAGGAACTTTGGAAGGTATAATTTTGTCTATTGGCTCACCAAATGCAGGGCAACCCAACCAGCCTAAAATGATACCAAGAAATACATGTGTTAATATTCTACTTAGAAATAGCAATGGCATAACTAGAAATTACCAAATGAAAGAAAAGAAGAAAAGGTGAAAAAATAATGAGTGTATCAACAATAAAAATTAATTAGAAATTGTTTCCAACACTTCATACCCTGTGGTGCCTCTTTAATCCGACCTCTACCCGCTTTGCTTTGAGGAACATAATCATTTCTAATCTGCTGAAAATGTAGCCTTGAGCCTTCATCCTGTTGCTCTCTCTTTAATTTCCTGCGTCTCTCTTCACGCTCCTAGTAATGACAATATTTGCATTAAAAAAAGGTATAGCTAGCAAGATCAAATAAAACCATTTTGCATCTTTCTATTAATAAAAACTCAAATAGGGTGGTAACTATTTTGCAAAACCCAAACTAATTAGTTCAATAACAAGAGCATAGCATAAATTTAAAGCGAGAAAACTAGAATGGACAGCACCTATACAAAAGAAATATGCTCAAAGCAAATTTGCTGTAGAACATGGAAGATAGATTGAACTTTGAAGACAATTGAAATTAACAAAAAATTTAACATATATCTCACTATGCCTCTGATGCAGACTATGGTGCCCAGGATTTATACCTACAGTCTCAGTGTACACAAGCAAACCAATGTTAACCATCTCTTTGTGGATGTCCTTTCCTTCAGCTAACAATATTAACCTAGTGCTCAAACCGAATTACATAATGTACAGTTTATCTTTCAATTATAA
Organism: Guadua angustifolia; assembly: GCA_036346375.1. NCBI lineage: Eukaryota > Viridiplantae > Streptophyta > Magnoliopsida > Poales > Poaceae > Guadua > Guadua angustifolia. The sequence goes on along the minus strand of CM070520.1, from coordinate 43,566,006 downwards.
CTAACCAGACATCATTAGCTGACTCCATGTACAGATATGAAGAGCATTCTACAGCAAATGAAAAATTATATCGGGAATGGGTATCACATACCCTTCGCATTGTTGCAACGGCAGACTCAACATGTTCCTCCGGTGCATAATCGACCTCAGCAGGTTCTTCATAAGGCTGTTCATCCTCTTCAGGCAATGGTGATGCGTTCAAATCCATGGAGAAGATCATTCAACATCCACTACTTCATATGTCCCTAAATAACCTTTTGAGATTTGCACCTAACAACAAGCATTACATTTAAACAAGTTGTCAATAGAACATCAAGAATTATGGAAATTTCCCATGCCATTAAAAGTAAATACTGTAAAAGGCATTCAAACAATTAGTGCAAAGACCGTGCAATTTTGAAAAAGGTGGTAGGGAGTTCAACAGCATAGCAGATCAGAAAAAAGAAAAGGAAAGGAAATCAAGCAAAGAATAGGACAAATTTCAACTACATACAAGCTTGGACAAACAAAAGGAGAAAAAGTTTCGGAGAGCTTCATTTGCATTTCATGCACTCTAAGAAACACGCAGTGCATTCTTTCTTATTCAAACTGCAGATAAGAAATACACATTGCATAACTATTAGCTATTACCCACAATGCTGGGCTGCTCACAGTAGTACAGTACATTTTACCCAAGTATCTCACTCCCATGTAACTCCAAGTGAATGTTAATATAACCAAAAAAGATTGCTGTCAATAATAACCTGCAACATTTTCCTTTATTTTCTTTAAAATCATAATCCACCGTATATTTCCAATTTTTATATTTCATAATACTAACTGAGTTTGAAACTGAAATTTTTTATGGTGGTAGATTACTTGAGAACTAGCTTCACAAATTTGATAAACTTTTTATATGGATTTGATGGTAAATGTAACGTGGTTTGCATATTAGCACATATTTGGTAGGTTGTCATAGATATGCACCTGTTAAATAAATATAAGTCAACATTGCAATCATTCTACGATTTTGACAAGCCCATTGTCAGCAACAACGATTCCGTACAAGGTAAGTTATACGGCACTGTAATATCAGACTGAGAAATGAAGGGGCATTTTACACTTATTATCTTGTGACAAAAAAAAAGGTAGAACAGAAAAATGATCAAGCGTAACATTTTCAGGGGTGATACTCATCATTAGAAATTATGATAAATTAATCATTTCTCCGGTAGAAAAGCTAAATGTCAGGTCACCATTGCATCACACATTTTGAAAGCACAATGCAGTCATCATCGCTCGTCTCAACTATAAGACATGAACTGAAGAGACGTTGAAATACTTAAGTGCGTGACAATGATTGCACGTTTTTGGGTACAGAAAACGACAAACACCAAGAAAAACAACAAAGTGATCTCAAATGGTCCACTGATTTTTTTTTCTGATCCATTAGCAGTATACAAAGGGCTCATAAGTCAAGCAGGAACAAGCGATAGACTTAGGAAAACAAACCTGTGGTTTCTTGCAGCAGTATCGTGAAAAGGGGCCTAGGTTAAAAAAAACAAAGGCATTCTGATGGCAGGAACCAAGCAAGCGAGCAAAACGGCAAATTGTTCTGGCACAATTCAGCACAGGCGAAAACAACCCTTCCACATATAAAGATGCAATCCATTACCCAAAACACAAACAAGCAATATGATTGCCAAACTCGATTCTGACACCATTTCCAGGCAACCTAGCGTTTTCAAATTGACGAGCTAACTAGGGTTCACGGCTACAGGTCGCAGACACGCATGGAGAAACACAGGAGCAAACCCGAGACCGGCGCAGCGCGGCGCCCGTACGGCCGTAGCCCCCCAGCCCGGAACCCACCTAGGTAGGGTTTGCGAACCCACGCCGAATTACCCGGGCCACGCGCACGGGACCGCCCCGTGCCGCAACGAAACCACCGAGGCGCACCGCGCAGAGAACAGCGAACGCGGGCCCAGCACAAGAGCGAATTGGGTAGGCGTACCTCACGCGCGGCGACGGCGGAGGCGGCGGCGTGGATGCACCGGGCGTTCCTCCCGGCGGGGAAGCGGAGGGTCGCGCCCGCACCGGCGAGCACGGGCGGCGGGGAGTGGTCGGAGGAGGGAGGGATCTGCAGGTTAGGGTTTGGGAGCCGCCATGCGAGAGGCCGAACCGATTTTTCGAGTCGAGTGGAGGGGAAGGAAAGGGAGGAAGCGGAAGTGAGTCGAGTCGCGGCTGAGGTGGGCACGGGGCTTTGCATTTTATTGGTTCAACCCCTCGTGAGCCCGTGCGCCTGCCCCTCCACGTGGACCCAGAGCCGTCGCGCCGAGCCGCTTTGTTCGTTTGTTTCTTGCTCGTACCGCCGCCCCGCTCCATTTCCGAAACCGAGTAAAAGGGCATCAAAAGTCTTGTTCGGGATTTTAAGACAGCTTTAATTTTTTAAAAGTCAACAAACAGCTCAGTTTTTAAATTATTTTTTATAAATTAGAAGTTATATATAACTAACAAAAATAAAAAGCTATACTGGATCTGCTTTTACAACTTATTGCTAAAGAAAATTAGTTATTTATCAAATGACCTTTTATAAAAAGTTATATTCCCTTACAAAGGTTTACATTCGCTTTTCAGTTCAAAAAAACCAAGCTACAGCTCCTCTAAACAAGCCCAAAGCCTGCTTTAGCTTTGAAAAGTCAATAAGTTCTCAAGGCCTTGTTTTGAGAGAGGATTGGTTTAGAAGGAATGGGAGTTTACAACTTAAACGTAGGAATTCAATTCCTGTCTCGAAATTGAAGTCTTCCTTTAATTCCCATTTCCCAACGATACCAAACAAGCCATAAATTCTCAAGGCCTTGTTTGGGGTTTTAAGCTAGTTTAACACAAACCGCTCAAAACAACTTTTTAAATGCTTTTTTGGCATAAACTAGAAGTCTTATATAACTAGCAAAAGTCAAAAACTAAATTGTACTTGTTTTTACAGCTTATTACTAAGAAAAATTAGCTATTTACCAAACGATATTGTATAAAAAGCTACTACTGCTTTTCAACTCAGAAAAGTCAAAAGTAGCTTTTTAGAAAAGGTATGGCTTTCCCAAACAGACCCTAAATATATTAGTTTTTCAAGCGGTTTTTGGTATAGGATAGAAGCCACGTATAACTAGCAAAAGTCAAAAGCAATATAAAACGTGCTTTTGTGGCTTATTATAGAGGAAAATTAGCTATTTGCCAAATGACCTCTTATAAAAAATTATAGCTACTTTTTAATCTAGAAAATCAAAGAATAGTTTTTCCGAAAAGCTATAGTTCTCCAAATACACCCAAAAGCAGAAAATGACTTCTATTTTTCCTTTCCTCTTCTGCAAGGAGAAAACAAGCCGTGTCTGACAAGCGATGATAGGTTTGGATTATTTGCTCATCTTATCTAGTTAGCTATGTTCAGCTTGTCTATATTTGAGCTATAGCAGAAAGTCATACACTCAGATGGACCCACATGTCATAGACACATCACTAAAAACCAACGAATTAAGTGTCACTGCACTAATTTTTCCCACTTGTATGAGCATATCGCGTGGGTCCTTGAACTTAAAAAGTGCACATTTAAGTCTCTATATTTGTAAAAGTCGGTTGACAAAGGTACAAATCCTATTTTATTGGTAGTTAGAGATGACATGTCACCCTAACACTATGTATTAATTTGACCATGAGATTGGCATTTGAAATCGTCGGAGAATTAACATTTTGATTTTGAAGGAAGTTTCAGATGTCATTGGATAACTTTTACAAGTTTTTATTGATCTTAGATAGCAATAGCATGTCAAACTTTTGACTAAATAGGTTTCAAAGTGCTTCATGATCATTAGTTGCTAATTAATTGTACTTCGGACCTCTATCAGCACAATTATACAAGTTTAGAAGATCTAAATATGCAAGTTCTCAAATTTAGAGACACAAGTGACACGCAGGCATAAATTTAGGAATCTGTATCTCCATTGGCATAGCCGGATCACAAGTAAGACCTAAAAGGTGTGGTCTTCAGTGTCGAATGAATAATAGTATTACTAGCACGGTGATTAAACTGTCTAACCACCGATGTTAGAAATCTTTGGCATTGTAGATAGAACTAGGTAGAGACGTGCGCGATTCCACGCCACAAGAAAAAATTTGGTCCGAGTTTTTGGCAAATCGAATTTGCGGAACCACATGTCTTTTTTTCAAAATAACCGGTAAGAGGATTTATTTACGATTCCAATTATTATTTACGATTTCAATAATAAGTAACTTGCAGGTATTTCTCAAGTAAATATGGCATCCAACCCTAACATCTTTCAAATTTTCCCTTGGCATCCAGCCTTCCCATCCAAATTTTCATTTTACAAAACTAACCCTTAATTGTAATTCTCGAGTATTTCTCAATACCGCGAGTATGGTTATCCGAATAGATTTTACACTTTGCAGAGGTTATATACTTTATCCATATGATATGATCAAACTATACTGCCAAGCTATGTCACATACCCATCAATGTGTGGCTAGTAGATCATAACAAAACTTTTCAGAAAACCTTTATCCCAATACTGACCCTCCCGACAAACCTGACTCACTATTCCTTCCCCAACATAGTAGAAGAATAGGAGGGACTTATCGTTGGATTGATGTGAGATCGCAGTACACCACATCATCCACCCATAACCACACTCCTGTGTGATTATCCACCTAATGTATTAGATGTCAAGACATCGAAAAATTTTACTTAGTTAGGTTCGTCTTATACCTGACATGTAGTTGTATGTTTGACTTAAGTCAAAGGCTTGCAAAATCAAGTCTTTAACTGATCGAGGCAAGACTTCCATAATCCAAGCGTCTCATTGACCCATCTTGGCACATGCCCCCTTGTCACTTGCCCTAATCTAGATCATTTATCACCTCGGTTCATTACATGCAGCACATACCATTCATAAGTCAACATTGTTTCATGACATATGTCACTACAACTCAATACCATTATGTGACAATACCTGACATACTTTTCATAAATATGTTCTATATTTTATTAATCAAGATTAATTTTGATATTTCAAAAGACATGAATTATATGTGGTATGGTTAAGCATACTACACATGATCTAACAATCCATATTGACATCTATAGCAACCAACTAGTAATGAACCATCCTAGAGTGGTAAATAATCATGACATATAAATGACAAGGTAGGTTTAATCCAATTGAATATATTAACTAGATCTCAAATTAATTTGAAATCAAATGTACATATGAAATAACATGTAATAATTTAAATCAACATATCAATTTTGTAAAACTAGGTTCAATATAATCAAAGCACAATTTACCTTAGCATAACACTTGTTCATTCTTTGGACCTTGGTCTTGAGTCAACAATTCATCCTCGAATACTTCGAGTACCTCGACATCTACGCGTATTGAGATAAAACACCAAATAACACTAAAATAGAGAGAAAAAATTCTAAAAATCTAATAAAATTCACCATTAAATAGATCATAATTTTATAAAAATTTAAACAAAATTTAGAAATTTGAATCACCTCAATCATTTGAATTATTTTTGTACTAAAAAATAGGATTATTGTGTCACCATGACATCAACCTTGGACCTGACCAATCATTGGCTGACGTGTATCACCGGTGTATGGACCCGGTCCATAGACTAGATCAGTTCATCGTGGACTCGGTGCATGCACAGAACAACAACTAGCAAGCGGGCCACACATCGATGACGAGGTGTCTTGACTTTGTCGCCACGCAATGACATCCGCCACACGGATGACACATCTACACACAATCCAACAAACGCCAACACATGGTGCTCATTCGACAACCCTCAATAGATCCAACGACTGAAATCTCAACTAGGGAAGGGCGGCAATGGCATGACAGCTTACTCACCAGACTCAAGGACGAAGACCACCAACACCACGTCACGACACTCTTCAGCAACATCGTCTTTGTGAATCTGAACTAGCTTGACATAGCAAACACGCAAGTACCCTCAGCTACGGTGGACCCTCACTATCCACGATTTGAACTAGCTTGATATGGCGAACACGCAAGTACCCTTAGCTACGACGGACCCTCGCTGTCCGCGGTGGTGATGCTTGGAAAGTCCGATGAGTTTGATCTCTCCAACGACAGCACCTCAGCGCAACGAGACTTAGAGCAAAAGCTGCACAAAGCTTTGGTGATCCTCGGACAACGCCCCGGTTGCCCTTATATGGCCTTGGCTTTCGTATAGACCTCGGAGAACTAAAGTGACGTGGTGGAGAACTCTAAACCGGTGACGATGGCAGACTCCTGGGGACGAAGCATCTGAGCCAGACACGTGGACGATCAATGGCCATGATGCGCAACGATGTGGAACAATTCGAGTCACACACGATATCCAATGGCTATGACACACTACGATTTTGATCCAAATCTGACTTACACGCTGCGATTCTGATCCAAATCTGACTTAATCTCGGCCGCACGATGCGACTTGATCCAACGGCCAGAACTCGCTCTAGGGTTCCAAATCGTTCCATTTGCTCCCGCCATCCGATCGAAACCAATGGCCAAGATCTCAGCGCATCGCTAGGCTGACCGAAGCGACACGGACCGCCCGGGCTAAGGGAAAGTGCTGGGCTCCAATCGGTTTCCAACCCGATACTGTTCAAGTTATTTTCAAAGGCTTTTATATTTAAAATAATTCTAAAAAATAGAATATCCCAAATAAAATAGTAAAACTATCAAAATATTCTAAAAAAATTCTTTAAAATATATTAAGACATTTGAAAATCAAATAAATATTTTTGGAAAAAGTTTATTTAAAATTTTCACATAATAAAATAATACATATTAAGTATAATTCAAAAATACAAAATAAATTCCAAAAATTCTAAAAATCACAAAATGCATAAATAATATTAATAAAATATTTTAAGCCAAAAATTAGGATGTTACGTATGAGTGCAAATAACGCAACACCGCTTTGAACAATGTCATCGCCAATAGTTTGAGCAAATAATACAATGTGGGATAGAAAAGCTACTATCTCGACAGAGGTTACTAATTTGACAACCAACTAGTAGTGAGCGACCTCCACCATTTGTCATTTGTCGATGATGAAAGTTCAAGCTCCATTAATTTGGTTTTGGTGTTAATGACAAACCTAATATTGAGACTAACTCTTTTGATAATCATATATTGATTAGTCTCAATTATTAATTAATGATAAATCTTTTTATGAGGCTAACTCTTTTGTTGAGCTTAACTCTTATTAGTCTCTTTTGGATGAAAAAGATGAAAATATCAAAGGTATGCATTCGAGCTCATGTTATATATCTTGTTGCATTCCTTGGATACAATACCCATGATTATTGTCCACGATCGGAATCGCCAACCGCAGAAATGAAACGGGGGTTAGTGGAACTTGGGACCTGAGCAAAGCTTGGCTCAATGAGGGAAAGGATTCGACGTGCCGAAGGTCAGAGCTAGGCGACAACGAGCGTGAGACGAGGGTTTATACTGGTTCGAGCCCCTGTGAAGGTAATAGCTCAACTCCAGTTGCCTTGCGGCGGTGATCTTTGCTATTCTCGAGTACAGAGGTGTATTACAGCTCAAGCTCAACAATGGCGATGTCTAGTGCTCGAGCTCTGATGTCCCGTGCCTTCAGGCTACGTATCCTTAGCCTTATATCTTCCCTACTCGTAACGGACGGGAGATTTTCCCGGGTGGTGTTCTTCATGCGCATTGAGGGTCGGCAAGAACCACTCGACCGCCACTGCCTACCGCTTCGCCCCACGATCCCATCGCCTTGGTAACCGTGACGTTCAAATCCAAGGGGACACCAAGACGAACGAGAGCCGACCCGAGCTCGAGGTCGTGCGGATGCCGTGCTCGGGGGCATACGTGCTTTAGGTCGCGCGCCTCGGTGTACGCCCAAGTCGTGGTCGGGGCCCCCCGAGCTTGGGAGCTCGTTGACCGTGCGCTGGCCGGCCAAGGGTCGCCTAACCTCGTCGCCTAGCCCCGAGGCTCCGGATCGAAGAGGGCACCAAACGACCTCGAGCCTCACATTGCGCATAGGGAGCAAGCCGCAGTCTCGATCCTTGGCCGAGGTCAAGTGAGACCACAAAGTGAAACCTTCGCTCGACACCGGGCGACCTTTGATCTTCGCGATGATGGTACGGATGTGAACGGTACGGCGGACACCGAGGCGCCGAGTCCGCAGCCCAGCCTTAATTGCGCCACAAATCACGGCCGGCGCGCTTTTGAGGCGCCAGGATGGATTTATTAGCGACGCGGCCCACAAACCCGAGCCCACAAAGAATCGCCGAGGAAAAACTCACGATCATGTGCTTGCCTTCCAAGCCTCTTCGCCAACAAGACTCCTCTTCTCCTCAACCAAATTCACGCGATCGCCATGGCCAAGCTTAGGAGGAGCACATTGTCACCGGGCGAGGATGAAGGAACTCGAGACCACGGGCCGATTGACTGTAACATGGCGGTTCTTGCGGCGAGACCGAGCCACGCCCGTGGACGCACGAGATCGTCTCAGCACGAGCATTACGCTCTCTTCGGGTTCATGGACCCGGAGAGCTAGTTCATCGCGCATTCCTCTCCACCGCGAGATCGAACTCATCAACCTCGGTGCCAAACTCCGCTCTCCTTCTCACCATCTTCTCCCACTGCATGCGAGGGTTCCTAGGAATCCTTCCCACCCTCGCTTCTTCTTCCATTTCACCTCTTCCGCCTGGGAAGGACCCGTGGTCGGATGCCTCTACTTCCTACCATGGGTAGGGCTCAAGTGGTCCTTCCCAAGTTTCAACTCGGACTCCTCGGCCCATGGTCCAAGCGGTGGTTCTACTTGAAGAAGGGGAAGTCGGACGCTGTGTACGAGGGACCCCATCACGGAAGGAGACCCCGGAGACAGACGACCTCGAGGTCGACGAGGAGGCCATCGCCGTTATACACATCTGCGCTTATGCGTATTCTCACCGCAAGCGATCGCTAACGATTTCTTGAACCGAGTGTCCCTCTCGCGAGGAGGATGCATCCGTTCTATGAGATCCGAGGGCGATCGACTCGACCCGCGAGGGCACGTATGGTAAGCCTTCTTGCCTCGAGGTTTTGCTCAAGTCCGCCCTTCGATCTTCTTTTGATGGTCGCTTCTGCAGCCGCCGAAGGAGTCCCTGGATCGCCGCCAGATGAACGAGATGTTCGGAAGCAGCGACGACTATGTCATTGACGACCCCGTCTCAAGAACGTGTTCCGCCAGAAGGCCGAGGTAAGCCACCCCGACCAAGCTCTTAACTCGAGTGTCCACGAGGCCCTTCTTGAACCTCGCATGCTCGCAGGACCATCAGGAGCTACTCGAGACAGCCAGGAGGATGCTCCCGCTGCCCGGCGGGGGCAAGAGCAAGAAGGGGAAGAACAGGTCTCCCTCTGTCGGAGCAGGCCGCCAGGAGGTGAAGAACCCCCACGTTGAGTGGGGTGACTGCACCACGGTAAGGATTCCCATGGCCGAGCCCCCGAGCCCATGCTCGCGTCCTTTGTTGCTTGATATGCTCTTTCCTTTGCGAAGAGAGCGCGCGGCCACCGCCAGACCTCGAGCCCTAACCGCCCAGTGGCGCCCAAGCTCGCCCCCAAGGCCGCCCGCCATGATGACGTGGATCCGCCATGAGCTCCGAGGTTCCAGGCGGGTGGGCGTGAAAGCGAGTGCCCTTTACAAAGATCGGGCAACAAGACCTACGCTGCCCTCGACAAGGCGAGGCCGATGACTCATGTAAGTTTTTGGCTTTTCGGTTCGCTCCGCCCCCTTCGTGCTTTTCTGGCTTAGTGTCTATTCTGATCGCAGATCTCGAGCACCGCTTTGAAACTTGCTCATTTTGACGATGGTCATTGTCCGTATGGTCCGAGTCCGAGGAGGAGGAGGATTCTACATGCCGCCCATGGCCGCCCCTCAGCCGGGCGCAGACTTTTCTCGAGACCCCGAGCCGGGCCCCTTCGGCGAAGTTCGACCAAGGGCTCGATAACTCGCTTGAGCAGATCCACCGCGACCAGCCGAGGACTACGGCACCTGGGCGAGACGGACGCCGTCGTTGTCGCGGACCTCCCAAGGTCAATCGCGGAGGAGGTTCCCAGAGTGCCTTGGTCGCAGCCGCGAGACACCCAGGCTCGCCTCGACCACGGCCGCCCGAACGCCGAGGTCGTGGACGCCACCGGCCACCAAGATGGCCATGCGCTGTGGAGGCATCTCAGTTCCGCCCACCGAGGCCGCGCTCGTGCCGAGGCCGTGGCACCCTGTGTCACGGAGGTCGATCACAGCAGCGGAGGGCGGTGATCCGCCGCCGCGTTCCTCAAGGCCGGGAGGCGAAGCGAAATCCGACCTCGGGGTCGGGACCGACGTCCGCCGCCGTCCGCCTGCTCGGCGAAGTTGAACCCACCGGAGGAGGCGGCAGAACTCCAGGTCGCCACCGGCGCGGAGACCCAAGGTCTTGGCCCAAGCGCGCCGGTGGTGGTCGAGGTCGGCCTCACCTCAGGAGTGCCGGGCGACAAGCAGGAAGAGATCTCCCACGAGCGCATCGACGAGCGCGAAGAGTTCACCCGTGCACGCCTCGAGAATCGCCTTCGTGTGGTGAGGACCCCCCTTGCGCACCTTGCAGTAGGTTAGCCTGAGTTCCTTGTTTCTTTTCTTATTTTGGGCCACCTTCCTGCTGGCGAAAGCGATCGGCAACGCCTCCCAAGGGCAAAGTTTTCAAGAGCACGCCGACGGCCGAGGGGCCTCCTAATGTGGTGGAGGCGTGAGGCCGAGCGCCCAAGTTCATCGAGACCATTGAGGTCGAGCAGGAGGAGCTCGAGCAGAAGACCAGGGAGCTTGATGACCTTCTTCAGACGATGAGGGGGCAAGAGGTAGCCCACGCGGCCGAGCTCGAGCAGACCAGGGACTCCGAGCGCGAGCATGGCTACAAGGCCGTGGAGCAAGAGCGCCTTGAAGCGGCCAAGGCGCCGAGGCCGAAGCGGCCAAGGTCGAGGCGCCGAGAAGGCCGCCACGAGCAGCGCCTTCCTCGACAAAGGCGTCCCCCGAGCTCGAGGCCAAGATCTTGAAGCTTGAAGGGAAGCTTGAGCGCGCCAGCAAGGCGCTTGAGGCCGAGCGGGCCAAGGTCGAGGCGTTGGAGAAGGCCGCTGCGGAGCAGGCGTCTTCCTCGATGAAGGCGTCCCCCGAGCTCGAGGCCAAGATCTTGAGCTTAAAGAGAAGCGTGGGCGCCAAAGAAAGCGGCGAGCGCCTGCCCAACTCCAAGATGAACGGCGCCGAGCTCCGGATGCCTCCAAGGAAGCCCTCCAGAACCAGAGCGAGCTATCGACCTTGAGGGCCAAGGTAGCCGAGTTCGAGCAGGAGAAGCTCGCTCGCTAGATGGCCGACCTGTAAAACGCTTAAAACAGAAAACTCTAATAGAGCCACATTTCTTTTGGGGGACAACAAACTCTTTGTTTCAAGTCTGTTAGTCGAGGATTTTTGGTGTACGCTCTTTTCGCTTTTAGTCACGCTCCTTAGGTCGCTTGTCGACGATATGCTTCTTATCCAAATTTCCTTGGGTCCAAGGTCGAGCAACGCCGCCTTGGGCACAAAATTTAGACGCAAGCAAACGACCACGACCTGCAGAGTTGAGAAAAGGTCCAGAGAGGAAGCAAACGTGACACAAGCTAGTGAGATGGTCACACCTGGACTGATGTTTGAATCACGACCACGACCATGCGCACTGCTCAATGGTCAAAGTGCGAGGCTTGTGGCTCGAGCCCGAGCACAGGGGAGAGCTGGATTGTGAAGAGATTCGACTTACGTGTAGCTCGACCATCGGGGTGAACGCGTACACGCCGACGCCGCATCAAGAGTGAGCGCAAAGAAGCACGCAGGAAGATATATACTAAGGACGCCGACAACAATGACAAGCAGTAGTCACAAACGAAAAAAGATATAAAGGGCGAGAATGGAAGAACAATTTTATGAAATTTAAGGTATAGAGGTTACACATAAAACTTCCGGTCGATCTATGTTCCACGAGCTAGAGAGCTCTCTGCACATCGGGCATCGCTAGCCCAGAAGTCCTCGTGGCGATCTGTTGAAACAACTCTATAGGGGCCCTCCCACCGTGGGGATAACTTGTTGGTGTTGGACGGTGCTCGAATCCGCCTCGTGGCTAAGTCCCCAACAAGGAGCTCCCTAGGTCGTGATCGAATCGAGACACATGTCTGTGAAGAGCTTGCGTAGTGCGTTGATCGTGCAAAGGCACGCATCTTACTTCTTCTCGTGAGGGCAAGGTCGAGAAACCGCTCGTGCTCGGTCGATCTGGTCGACCAAGTCGACCTCGTAGAGCCCAACAGAACCTCTGGAGACAGATTCGCTTTCAGATCAACATGAGCCGGAAGGGTGTGGACCTCGTGGCTCACCTTGCGTGGGTACGAATAGACCATAAGACGGTGGAAAGTTCGCCCACCCAGTCTTGCCGTAGCGCTCGAGCTCATCTGCAACTCGCTTTTTGACGCCCCGACGATTTGTCCGCTGGCGCTGCGCCGCTTCGCTGTTCGGGGTGAGCTACGTATGAAGCATACTTTGATGCCAAGTCCTCGCAAAACTCCCGAACAACTCACCGTAAACCGAGTACCATTGTCGCGATAATTTTGCATGGAACCCCGCACTGGTCACCACGAACAAGCGGAAAAACGGACAATACCGAAAGCAAAGGATGGTCGAGACCGGTTCACCGATCCACTTGGTAAAAGTGTCAACAAAGAACGATCAGAACTTCTTACCCCGACCGCCGAGAAAAGGGCCGAGGATGTCCAAATTTCCCCATGTCGAGAAAGGCCAAGCGAGCGGGATGGTCTGAAGCGCGATGCGGTTGATGCGACTTCCGGCGTGGAACCGCATGCTCGACAAAGCGACGATATCACGGGCATCCTGAAGGCCAAGGCCAATAATACCCCATACGGAGGCCTTTGCCGACCATCGCCCCAGACGAAGAGTGCGCTCACGAGGCTCGAGTGGATGTCTTTAACAGTACTTACCTCCTCCGTAGAGATGCACCGCGTCCGAACGCCGGAAACATTCCGCTCAGAGCGCCCCTCGACGAAGCGATATAAACTCGCCCGCTGATCCTCTCCTCTCGGCAGGTTGCAGAGGTCGCCTTGCAAGGAAATTATAAATGGATTCACCAGAGGGATACCATCCACCACGGCGAGCAAGACCTCTTGGTCGGAGATCGAGAGCCGCTAACGCCTCTGTGATGACATCTAAGTGATCCTGCATCTAAGAGCCGAGCTTGGAGAGGAAGTCGACCGAGTTATCCTTCCGGTATGTGCTTGAGCTCCGTGTTCGGAACCATTTCTCCATCTTGGCGACTTCGCTAGGTACTTTGACATTGAGTCTCCCGAGCATTGGTACTCCTTGTTGTACTGATTGACGACGAGCTGGGAGTCGCCCCTGACGACCAACCGACGCACGCTTAATGCTTTGCAAGCTCGCGGGCCCGCCAAAAGAGCTTCGTATTCTGCCACATTGTTGGTCGCCGGAAACCCAAAACGAACTACGTATACCTCAAGTGGTCGCCGCTGGGTGACAATAAGGATTTCACTCGAAGGCTTGAAGGACCTCGAGCCGTCAAGAACATGGTCAGTATTTTTCTCCTCGACCGTGCTCGGGCGCTGGTTATGACGCCCGCCGACCACAAAATCGGCAAGCACTGTGATTTGATGGCCGCTCGAGCTACGACCGACATCGAATGCCGCCACCCATAGCCCACTTGGCGATTCGCCCGCCGTCTTCTGGGTTCCGCAAGATGTCCCCGAGTGGAAAATTGCTCGGGACAACCACAAAGTGCGCCTGGAAATAATGTTGAAGCTTGCGCGAAGTCATGAGTAGAGCGTGTTAGCGAAGTTTTTGTACCTACGGTAGCGCTTTTGGGCCGTGCAAGACTTCACGACGAATAGATCGGTGTCTTTGGGATCCCTGCTTAGCCACCAGATAGCAATCGATACCTTGGTGGTGGCCGCAGGTAGAGCAAAGAACCTCGCCGGGTTGCGGGTCGTAAGTAGGGGTGGGGTTGATGTATACCTTCAACTCGCCGAAAGATCGCCACGCCCCGAGGTCCACTCAAGCTCCCTTTACTTGCGCAGAGCTCTAAGAATGGAAGCCCGCGTCACGAGTCTCGAGATGAACTCGCCGAGGGTGGCCATGCGACCGGTGAGGCTCGCGACCGCTTGACCGAGGTCGGGGCTCCATCTTCTCGATCGCTTCGATCTTCTCCGGTTCGAGCCAACCCCGAGCCCCGATCATGTAGCCGAGCACCTTTCCGACGCACGAACACGCACTTCTCGATTGAGCTTGATCTTGTGCCTGCTCGTGTTGGCGGTTTCTCGAGGTCCCAAACGTGGTCGCCGGAGGGGCTCTTGATGATGATGTCATCCACGAGACCTCAAGGTTTCTACCGATCTGGGGTCGAACGCCTTGGTCATCGACGCCAAACGTGGCCCCATTGCGAGACCAAACGACATGGTCGTAGCAAGAGGTGCCGAACGGCGCTATGAACGACATCTTGCTCTCGCCGCCAACCTCTAGCTTGATCCGGTGGTACCCGAATAGGCGCCCGTGAAGCTTAGCATCTTGGCGTCATGGTGGAGTCGATGATCTAGTCGATGTCGTGAGCGGAAGTTGTCCTTCGACAAAGCCGAAGTTCAACCCCGTGGTCCACGCACATCCTCCATTTACCGCCTCTTCTTCGGATAATGACCGGTTTGCCAACCATTCGAAGTAGTCGACCTCGCGAATGAAACCGACCTACAAGAGCTTGTCAAGGTTCTCCTTGATGACCGCAACCTTCTCCAGAGAGAAGCGGCGCAGCCTCTGCCGCATGGGGCGGCAATCGCCTCGACTGCAGCCTTTGTGCTCGATCACCTCGACGCCAGCATGTCGCCAGCTCCCAAGCCAATATGCCCTTGTTGGCGCGGAGGAAGGTGACGAGCTCGAGTTCCTATTTGGAACTCAGCTCGGCCGAAACATGGATGCATCTGGTCGGGTTGTTCTCCTCGAGTGGCACGGCTTCGCCGCTCATTGGCCGATCGCCGCTTCCGACGAGCGCCTTTACCGCCGCCTGGCCTCGTTGGGGCAAGATATTGGCAAGGGCCAAGGCCTTGGTCTCGATCCGCGGTGCCGCCAGAGGTCGCCTCAAGACGGTTATGATGCCGTGGGACCAGTACCATGCACCGATGGCCATAGTGGTTGGCCGCCATGAACTTGATTAGGCAGCCGCCCGAGGATGGCATTGTACGAGAGGTCCTCGACCACCTCAAGGTGATCACTCTCGGTGCGAAGTTGGCCGAGTCGCTGAAGGTGACGGCAAGACCACCGCCCAAAGGGATAGTCGAGCTTCGTGGACGATCCCAAGAAGGGGATGATGTTCTTGACCTTCGACCGGGAATCGTGATCCGGCCAAGCGCCCACCGCAGCAAGTTAAGGAACTACCACCATCGACCATGACACGACCGATCGCGTGTTGCCGATGGTCGGGTCACGACCTGTGGTGGTCTTCGATCTCTGCCATACCTTGAAGTGCGCCCCGGAGAAAAGGTGATGGTGGCTCCCACCACTTGCGGTCGCCGATGGGCTTCCATGACTGTAGATGGTTCGCGAGGCGCTTGAGCTCATGGCCGGATCGGGTAAGCCGACGAGCCGCCGAAGATAACATCGATGCGGGCGCCGCCTCATCGAACTCTAGGTCGAGGTCGCCACGGTCCGCCCAGCCGTTCACCCCGTCCGCCGGACGCCTTTCTTTCGAGTACGGGCATTTCACCACCATCATAAAAGCTTAGCTTGCTTTGCCAAGCCCCGCAAGTTCGCAGGTCATGGCCACCGCCTCTATGAAACAGCATAACTTCGTTCATCGATCCCGGTGCCTCGGCCATGGCCGAAAGCATCACCGCCGGGCTCAGTGCCGCCCTCCCCGGCTGGGATCGGTTTCAGGCTCGACGGGTCGAGGCCGACCTTGGCGAGGTTTCGGACCCTTCCCGAGCTTGATCTCGGACTTTAAGGACTCGCTACTGCCGCTCACAAACGATCACTCGTGGCGCCCACCGCCGTTCAGCGGCCGCTTCCGCTTCTTAGCAAGGCGGCGCAGTGGTCGGCGCCCTTGGAGTTGGACGGCCACCTCTATGGGGTTCGCACCAGCTTACCTTGGCCGCCATATGGAAAGCTTGTTGACGCCGAGCCTCGAGGTGATCTCTAGGTCCTCGGAAGGCGCCGATCGCGACGCCGAACTTGAAAGCTTTTATGATGGCTTGCTCGAGATTCTCGAATCGGGTTCTCGTGCGGATAAATTGCCGCATCGAAGTCACGCGAGCTGCTCGTTTGCCGTGGATGACGCGATCGTGTCCTTCTCTCCCGCCGCCGAATAACTCAAAGTTGGAGCGAGGGCGCTTCGATTTGGCGCCACGACCAAGGAACCAAAGCTTCGTTGAAAGAACGAGTTCGCGAAAGACCGCCCAAAGACGGCCGGAGGTAATTGGCCATGACGAGCTCGTCGCCTCTACCGCCAGATGGCGGTCGAATAGATAGACAGAACTCGTCGGGTTCTGGTCCCATCGGCGCTTATCAACGCCGATTTGAATCGAGCCGCCAAGCGACGCGATTTAAGGTCGCTTAATACACCATGTACCAGGTCGGACAAAGCGCGCCGGTGTGTTCGTTGCCAACAAGGTCTCGCCGCCGCTCGGACTCGGAGTCGAGGCTGCTGCGCTGCCCGACCTTTGGCGAGAACGACTATGACGCTGCACGGAGTCACTCGGGAGGTAGCGCAGCGATCTCGACTTCGCGGCGCTTGAGCGAACATCCGGGAGAGGCCTCGATTCATCGCCTGCCGACGCGAGCTCGTGGAAGCTTCGGTTCGCGCCGACCTCGCCGGGTTGGCGCCCGCGAACGGCGATGTGGCGGCGCTAAAGCCTTGTCCCGAGATCGCTGCTGGCGAGGGCGCCTCGCACGGGAGGCGCATCGACGGGTGCGCCGGGCGACGGCGTGATGAGTTGTCATCGCTTCGTGGAGGGTCCTCGAGTGATGACTTCGTCAGGCGGAGGTATGACCTCGGTGCCGCATCCGACGAGTTCTTCGCCAGGCTCGCCCAAGAGTTCGACTCGCCTATCGGGATCAACCATGATCCGGCGATAGCGCCGAGGCGCCTCGAAGAGGAAGTCCGGGATGCCCAAGATGCGCCGCCTTTCTCTCGATCCTCCGAGGGCGGTTATGGCTTGGTTGATGGCGACATGCACCATCCGGTGAGCGTCCTCAGGGGTCTGCGGGTCAAGGCCGTCCGCAGCTGCACCCGTGCGTTGATTGTCTGCCATCAAGACGTGCTGCTCGCGTGGCGGTGGCGAGGGCGAAAACAGGGACGCAGAGTCGGAGTCCACGCCCGAACCCACTCCCGAAGAATGTCCGTCGATGAAGCGCGCCATGCTCCCAAGATCTTGGTGTTTTCCCTGCAAATGAACAAAGCCAATCGGGCCCCACGGTGGGCGCCAGCTGTCGACGATCGGAATCGCCAACCGCAGAAATGAAACGGGGGTTAGTGGAACTTGGGACCCGAGCAGAGCTTGGCTCAACGAGGGAAAGGATTCGACATGCCGAAGGTCGGAGCTAGGTGACAACGAGCGTGAGACGAGGGTTTATACTGGTTCGAGCCCCTGTGAAGGTAATAGCTCTACTCCAGTTGCCTTGCGGCGGTGATCTTTGCTATTCTCGAGTACAGATGTGTATTACAGCTCAAGCTCAACAATGGCGATGTCTAGTGCTCGAGCTCTGATGTCCCGTGCCTTCAGGCTGCGCATCCTTAGCCTTATATCTTCCCTGCTCGTAACGGACGGGAGATTTTCCCGGTGGTGGTCTTCATGCGATTGAGGGTCGGCAAAGAACCGCCTCGGACTGCCACACACCTGCTTCGCCCCCACGATCCCACGCCTTGGTAACCGTGACGTTCAAATACAAGGGGACATCGGCACGAACAAGAGCCGACTGAGCTCGAGGTCGTGGATGATGTCTGTCGGGGCACACGCGCCTAGGTCGCAGCGCCTCGGCAGACGCCTGTCGTGGTCGGGGCCCCCCGAGCTTGAGAGCTCGTTGACCGTGCGCTGACCGGCCAAGGGTCGCCCAACCCTCGTCAATTATATTAACAGATCCAAATATGAGACTAACTCTTTTATTGAGTATATCTTTGTTTAGTCTCATCTCATTGAAAAATGGAAAACCCAAGGTATGCACTCGTATTTATTTCATGATATCTTAATGCATATTTTGGATTCAAGATTAAAGGATGAACTCTACCATTATTCAAACCACAAGATGTGCATAATGCTTTCAATTCCATGTTTACATCAATGCACATATCTTGGGGGAGTTCGTCATTTAACTTGAAGGTTTCATTATATTGATCTATTCTTTATTGACACATATAAGGATCAAGACATTGAAACTAAATCCTTGAGTATATATTCGAATTGCCTAGTTGTAGTATACTCATAGTAATATAGGATAAGCTCCAATGTAATCAAAATTGAATATGTACATATTGTCTCCAAATCAATTATATCTATGCACATATATATGTGGGGTTTATTCTATAGTTGATGGCTTAGAGTAATGATCATTTCCATATAGTCCACACATTATGGATCATTACTTTTCATCAACATAAGTATATGAAAACTTGTGTAGTTAATATATACTCATATCAATTTAAATAAAAATTTAAATTGAGGTTGGTTGTCTTTTAATCATCAAAGGGCATTTCATCATGTGTTGATGGTATCTTTTGGATTGATTAAGGATAATCGATAGTTCTTGAGTATAACGAAGCATTAGTTGCATCAGTGTACTCAAGACACATTTATATCATTTAAATTGATTTGGGTTGTGCTCAATCGATATTAGAGGCTTCTATTATGTGTTAATGGAGTGAATATATGATTGAGATAACCATGTGTCTTGGACTAACTATTTTTGTGAGTTGTGAATGAAATAGGTTAAGTCCAAATGGTTGAGATGAGAAAACAGAACAGTGACGCATTGAAAGTGCATCTAGGCCCCTTAATGGTTTTGGTGATTAATGACAACAAGATTAAGTGACTAATGAGCTTTATGAGTATTATGGACAGATGAATATGCTCATGGGAAAGTCGGTTAAGAAAAGAGGTCCCTCAAATCAAAGAAGAAACGACGTCGGTTAAGCTCAACGGTTGTGTATGTATTTTTAATTTTATTTGAGTTTAAGGATTGCTGTACTATAAAGAGGGATAAGGCAAGAAATAGATTTGGAATGATCTAATGTGCTCAATGATGAATTCTAGTCTCAAAATGAGTCAAAGTGTAGAGTCTTAGGGGCAAAAAGTTCAAAAAGATTCGGAGTATCCGAATGAATCTTCGGAGTGTCCGCGCTGGACCCCTCGGTTGCTTAGGCAAAAATTGGTTCGGAATGTCCGAACCCTGGTTCGGAGTATCCGAGCTAATCCCCTCGGTTAGGTTTGGTTTAATTGTCTTCGAAGTGTCCGAAGAATTCTTTGAGATCCAACACTGAGTATCCGAGGTGTTCGGACTATCCGAGAAATTGTTCGGACTATCTCGAGCTAAGGGTCTCTTGCCTCGAGTAATCTGTTGACCGTTCAACATAAGTTCTGACTATCCCAACAGAGATGAGCCGAGCAAAAAGGCTAGTTTTGGAGGGCTTTAAATACCCCTCCATCTCCCACCTACCAAAGAGCAGTGCATTCAATTCATTTGAGCTCTCTCTCACTCTCTCAAGCCCTAGTGTTCATCTCCCTCAAGTCTTTGATTCTTGAATCTTTAGAGGGAAGTCAAGCAGAGAGATTGATAGATCTAGAGGTTGTGATTCATCTTGAGTACTTAGTTCATTCTCAAGCGGATTTCTCGCCGGATCTTTTACTCTTGGAGGTTGAGGACTCCTAGACGGCTAGGAGTCACCGGTGAGCTCCCAATCCTCGTGTGGGACGCCGCCGGAAGTTTGTAAAGGTTGAATCCACCTCCGTAAGGGAAGGATTCAAAAGAGTAAGTGGGTGAGTGCTTGGTGCAACACCTAGAGGATAAGGGTTGAAAGAGACCCCGGCTTAGTGCCGCCTCAACGGAAACGTAGGATCCCCTCAAGGATCCGAACTTCGGGAAAAATCTTTGTGCATTTCATTTGTTGTTCGGTTTACTTTGCATTTCTCTTTGTCTTCTTGAGATCTAGGGATTTCAAGTGTTGGAGTGCCAGTGTGAAGGGGATTGGTAAGCTCTGGACTACTAGAGGTACTCTAAACCCTTAGATTTCATTTTGGAGCATTCTAGGGTCTCTAGATATCTCAGATCTACTTTCTAGGGTTTTTGCGCTCAGTGCAGTTCGGACTATCCGAAAAGTCACTTGGACTATCCGAACCATTCGGACAGTCCGAAGGAAATTTCGGACTATCCGAACATTTAATTTCCGCTGCGAGTTTAAATTTGAAAAATGCCTATTCACCCTCCCTCTAGGCGGCATCTCGGTCCTTTCACGCATCAAGTGAAGATGGGCGTTAAGAGGAGATCCCGAAGAAAAGAAGAGAAGAAATTCATCAAGAGATGATGGACAAAGAAGAGAAGAAGGGTGACGATCCCGGGAAGATGCAAAAAGATCAAAGATCTTAAAACTCCCAAAGGGGATCGCGTGCGACGGCGAAGGTATAACTAGATAGGCTAAGGACTTCCTAGTCTTTGAGTCTAGTTTTTATCGCCGTACTATTAAGAGGGGTCGAGTTTTCTAGTTTGAGCTTCATCATGTGTTGGTGAGCTCAACCCATGTTTCACTCAAGCTCAACCCGTTTGGTTTTTGCATGGAGCTAACCATTTGGCATGTGTTGCAAATGGGAGAAGCCTATGTTTGGGTTTTTCAGATAGTGCCTTGATTTGCATGTGTTGCAAGTGGGATAAGCGTGCATGTTGGCTTTTGCATAAAGTTCAGATTTTGTATGTGTTGCAAATGTTGAATTCATGCTTGGTTCTTGCATGAGCTATGCACTTGCATGTGTTGCAAAGAAAATAACTCATGCTTACTTTAATTTAATTTCTTATTTGAAGTAATTGTTTGGAGCTAAGTTTTACATGTGTTGCAAAGGGAGAGAGCTCAAGCAATTTGTGTTTATGGAGTATGCATAGAGCTAAGATTTGCATGTGTTGCAAATAGAGAGCTCATGTATTTGAGTTTGTTTTGCTTTTGTTTGGAGCTAGGTTTTGCATGTGTTGCAAAATGAGGATGCTCAAGCAAGTTGGATTTGGAGTTTACGTGTGGTTCTTTGAAGCATATGAATAGAATTTGTAAATTATTTTGATCATGAGTTGATCATCACATGGTTCAAGTTTTAATTTTGTTGACTCTTACTACCTTGTAGTCGTACTTTTGATCAAGTCTATGTAAGGGATTTCGAGAAAAATCAAAGTTAGACTTGAATGACTACATTAGAGTCTTTGTTTTTGTGATTTTGGAAAATATCTATGGTTGCTTAAATCTTGAAAATGAGTGGAGATTGTAGCCCTCGTGATAAGCTTCGCATAGAGTCCAAGATCACCTAAATCGGAGTTCGGAGTAAAAAGTTATGTTGTGGTAGTTATTTGCCAGAGGAGGTTCTTTTGAGTTATTAGGTCGGCACTACCGCTCCCTATGGTCGGTAGTGCCGGGGGTACTGTAGCAACGGCTAGTTTCAGCACTTTTAATGTCTGTTTTGCCCTCCAACGGCTAATTTTCTTTGTGAGGCTATAAAAGGAGGTCTTGGGGGGCATTTGCTGGTTGATTGAGCATTTTTTAGTGTTGAAGCTCTCATTTTGTGTATTGGCTCTTGTGTGAGTATTTGGGAGGTGGTTTGCGTGTGTTGCATTCCCGCAAGTTGATTTTGAGCTAAAAGTGAGACTAATTGCATGTGTTGTAATTAGAAGTGGGTTGAGAGTCTCTTGTGCATGTGTTGCACTTGAGGAGGAGTCTAGGTGCATGTGTTGCACTAGGTGATCACCGGAAGCGCATGTGTTGTGCTAAGTGAAGTTCGAGCGAAGACTCGGCTTATTACTCTTGAAGGTTGCCGCCTCCTAGACGGCGTAGAGCGTCGTGCACGGGAGCTCTCGAAGGAATTGTGAGAAGCCCTAGCGAGTTTGTGAAGGTTTGAGTTGAGCCTACTCGAAGGGGTGAAAAACTCCCACTAGTGGAATCGAGGCGGGTGCTCAATTCGTAGAGCTGGTCCAATTCGTTTGGGCTAGCCTCAACGTGGACTAGGGGAGATCGGCAAGTCTCCGAACACCACGGTAAAAAGTATCGTGTCTCTTGTGCTTGCTTTGTATTCGTTATTTATATTCAAGCAATTTACATTCATAGAATTAAATTGATTGATTACTTGTCCTTAGGATTGTAATTTATTGTTAGAGATATAATTAGTTAGTGCACATAATGAGCTTAGATATTTTAGGTTTTGATTGTCAAAACCTTAGTTTATCACTTCCGCATTTATTATCATTTAGGTTTTGACACAGGGGTACTTAGGCGAGATTTTAATTAATCGTAGAAGAAAATTTTAAAGCCTCCTATTCACTCCCCTCTAGTCGGCATCCTCGATCTTACACATGAGCTGTCTGTCTGTGAAGAACATCCTCCTGAATGAGCTCGAATCCTACCTGGAACTCTCGCAGTGTGTGATTCCGGTTCTGAAGGCTCTATTCAAAGCTTCGCCATGTCCTGGAAAGGGAACTAGCAGGCAATGTGGGAGGTGGACGTAAGACATCGATAACTCCTGTCATCAGCATAGCGGCCAGCCCCTACAATTACAAAGGAGTCCTTTCATCGCTTCATAGTGTTAGGATTGGCGCCTCAGAAACATGACGAAAGTCGTAATTCCCTTTTCCTGTGGCAACATATACTCGTTATGAATCATATGATCTTCCTTCAGGGCAAGTCCATAGCTACAATCCGATGGCATATTGACCATAGTGATTCATACATTGAAGGAACAAGTTGACCTAGAGGGAGTGAATAGGCAACTTTTCAAAATTTTAATTATTTAAGTTCAGTGCAACTCAAGTTACAACAACTAAGTTAACAGAAACAAGATGTAGGAATGAAATAAGTGGAATATCAGAAAAGCAACAACAAATAATGATAATGCTAGAAAGTAAATGAGAGACTCAAGAATTTTATCTCGTGGTTCAGAGCCTGACTTTTAATCCACGTTTGAGCACTTCTTCTAGAAGTATAGCTCCCCCACAAGCTAGTTGCAGTAGTTTTGGGTCTTCACTATGGCAACTCTTTCACCACTCAGGTGAGGTGAGTTTCAAACCTCTCACAAAGAAGGTGGCCTTCCACAATATTCTTTGGACAGTCACACCTCACGCCTCCAAGCCGCCTAGGATCACAAAGACCCAAAAGTAATAGACCCTGCTCAAGCCCTGTCTCTTGGTTCACTCGCAATAGCACCACTAGACCCAAGCTTGGAGCTAAGAACTTAAAACAGAGAAGTTTTTTGAGTGTTTAGAGTGAAGCTCAGTCTCCTTGAAGGAATGAATGCTCAAAGGATGCTAAGTTGTTAAGGAGATAAAAAAGGTTCTATGGTAGATGGCTCAAGAAATGCTTATAATAGGCATTTGGACAGAAAATAGCCGTTACACCTACCACTGTGACCGTTGCAATGTGTCAGAGTGTCAAAATTCAGCTTACACGTTTGCCATGGACTTAGTGAAATAAGCTAGCGATACTGATCTTATGTACCACGGACCAAATTTGCAGGTTTACGCCGGACAAAATATTTTTGTCCGTCGTACGTAGGAAGTTTGACTGATTTTGGTCCAGCGAAGGAATATGAATTCAATATGTGCGCCGGACAAAAATATTTGGTCCGTCGTAGATGGGATTTACAGGAATCAGTAACAACAGACCTTTTGACCGAGAAAAAGGGTTCAACCGAGAGAATTACTTTAGCGCCAGACAAAACTTGGTGAGTGCGAAATTTTGTCCGGCGTTAATGGTGAGTGCTCAGTTGGAGAATTTTTCAAGGAATTTTCACCACAGACTGAATATAGATAGGGTCCGGTGAGGATTTAAGATATTTTATCAAGTATCCCGGACTGAAAAAGTTTGTCCGTCGTAGATGGGCTTTCAGGGAAGTCACTCTTGTGGACTTTATAAGACAAGGAAAGATTAACCAAGCGTAATGCAACTGTGACGGATTAAACTTAGAGAAAGCAGAAATTAGTCCAGCGTGAATGTGAAACACTCGGTCAAGGAGAGGGTTTTGAGCTAAGGTTGCTCTGGATTTAAGAGAGCTAGAATAAATATGAATCCGGGGAAATATTTAGGTTGACTGAGGAATTTTTGATTAAAGAAGAGATAATCTTTAACTCCAAGCAGTTCTAAGTTGTCTTATCATTATGAACCAATTAACTCGCTTGAGCACAATCCCCCTTTATAGTGCGGCCAAACAAATAAAAATAACCTAGCTACGTGGCTTGAATCACCTCCTAAGCCAAAAACTAGTAACAAGAGACCTTAGCCTTGTCATTTCATTAGACTTCCTGAAGTTTTACTTAATATTCTTCATGACTCAGACATTATTGACTTAGTCATCAATACCAAAACCATATTAATAACATGAAGTAATTGATTAGGGGCCTAGATGCTATCATACATGCCCTCTGTTTATTCAAATGCAATGAATAAAATAGACTGTGGCGCCAACCAATTTGCCACAGTAACCGACTGGGCTCGCTCCTAGTTCGTCGGCTCCTCCCGATACTCCTCCTCCGAAAGGGTTGCTTCTTCTTCAACTGGAGTTGTGTTGTTGTGGGGTGAGTACTTTGAGCACTCAGCAAGTCATGCACAGAATGCAAATCTAATATTCTACATGCATGGCTTAGTACAAAGGATAGGCTATGGTTCATGTGCAGTACAGCATTTCAAATAAACCGTAATAGATTGCAAAGCAGTAAAACAGTAGTAAGAATAGTAGCTTTCACAAGCATTTCAATTGTAATTCATTTTTCCATCCTAAGTCAAATTCATCATCACCAACCCAAGAATTTTCCATAAACAAGTCATTTTCATGAAAATCTAACCCTTGACCGTAATCACCGAGCGATGCTCATTACCGTGAGCACGGCTATTCGAATAGGTTGTACACTCTGCAGAGGTTATACACTTTACCCACAAGATACAACAAATACCACCAAGGCAAATAACCGTGAAGCCTTTCCAAAGTTCCATCTAAACCCAAGACGCTTCGCTAAGGTTTCAACATCGGAGGGACTGTTACCACACCAGGGCCCCCTCTTGCGCCATATGAGTTCTCATTCCGCTTCTCCGGGCCTCACACCACCACGACAGAGCACCAAAGAATAGATTTCCCGGTTTACTCAGCCTAAGCCCGTCCCATTACGGAGCTTGTGGTCATATGAGAGACTCAGTTCAAATGCTCGCAAGGTTAAGTCCTTAGTTGACCGAGGCAAGACCAACCAAAATGACTTTAACATCCAAAACCAATAAAACCAAATTCGATCGCCCATTGCCACTCTTGGCCCACAGAAACAATCTTGCCACATGCCTCGGTCTAAATCATTTTCCCACCCCAGCTTTTACCATTGCACCACGTACATCATCAACTTAATAACACATGTCTCATTCACAAAGCATGTTCGATATCTCATTAAGTCAAGATTCACTTTGGTATTCCAAAATCATGAAACGCCCACGCAAGGCGGGGCTAAGCATACTACATTGGTCTACTCAACCCATGTTGGCAAATTATAAAAGTCCAACTATTAATCCATAACCTAGGGTGACAAAAGATTCATAGCCTACAATTATATATGACAAGGTGGCATACAGAACTTAGGCATTTAACTAATCCAAAAACTTATTCAAAATCATTTCTATCAAATTAGCATGCAATAGTTTAAATCAACATAATTTGCTCTAGTAGGTTCAACATGATCAAACACAACTTGCCTTCAAAAGTACTCGATTCGCTCTCCCGAGCTTGCTCCTAGGTCAGAACCTCTCCTCGAAACCTTCGCACTTCAACGCCTACGCAAGCAACGTAAACACCAACAATAAAATAAATAAACAGTGGGCAAACAATGCTCAAAAATTCAATTAAAATTCATAAACAGAAAGATCACAATTTTACAAATTTATAGAAATTGGAATCACTCAAATCGGAGTTAAAACGCAAAAGTTATAAGCATTTGAAGTTTCAAAATATATTTAAATCAATATACCGAATTAAATAAATACTTTCTTTTTAGAAAACCAATTATTGCGTCATCACGTGACACGTGTCGCCACCAGAGAGTGACACGTGGCCTTCTTGACGCCACCGACCGGCTATTTCTCTGACAAGTGGGGCCCACCGTGACGTCAGCATGACGTCAGCGGTGACGTCACACGACGCCTGCGCGTCTTGGTGACGGGGGGGGTCTGCGTCGTCACGACTTCGGTGACCCGTGCGGTACAGGTGTGGTAGACGGGTGGGTCCGCGTTGTCAGTGACACGGTGAACAGTGCGCGGTGCGGTGCGATCCGAGCCGTTGGATCTAGATCTAACGGATGAGGGTTGAAGATGAGGCTTACTGTTCAAGGGCTGCGTGGCGAAATCTGGGCCGTTGATGTGCGATCGGATGGCTGTGGAAGCTCGGGCTCGGCGACGATGACGCGGCGGCGCTGCTTCACCGGAGACGAAGACGATGACGTGTGGCGCGGCGTTTCCGTGGTCCTCCGGCGCGAAGAAGTGGCTTCCCCGACGCGGCTTGGAAAGATGAGTTCGGTGGTGGCGCAGGCGGCAACGAGCGCAAGGAACTTCGGCGGAAGGCCGGGACTTTTGGCGAGCTCGTCGGCGAGGCGGCGTCTCAAGCGGACGTCGCGTGTACGGGTGGAGTGCGGCGCGAGTGGGGATCACGCGACGGTGGCGGCGCTTAAATAGTGCCCTCGGCTTGTGAAAAGCGCCGAGACCGAGGCGCAAGCAAGCGGCGGAATCCAGGCGACATGGGTTGGGTGACGTGGCGCGATGAGAGCCGTCGGATGGAGATCGGACGGCTGCGGCGCTAGGATTTTTTTCCGAACGGGCCGCACAGTACTCGGCCCAACACTATTCATCTGGATTTTAATTCTTTTTCGATTAAAAATAATTCCCAAAATTAAAATAATTTATTTGGGGCTTTAAAAATACCAGAAAAATTCTGGAAAAATTCCCAAAAATATTTTAGGACATTTGTGACTTAAATAAAATATTTTTAGCAAAATTTTATTTTAAATTTTCCATTATTTAATTGATTTGATAAATGGCTTAATTTAAAATAAATTCAAATAATTCCAAATAAATCCAAATAAATCCAAATAAATTCCAGAAATTCCCAAAAATTCAAAATACCACTTAAATGCAATAAAAGCAAAAATTGGGGTGTTACAGTGTCGTGCTAGGTGACTTCCAAAACTCGTTTTATAAAAGATGTTCATCTGAGCACTAGGATCATTTCTAAAGCATCAACATCCCATCCCTCTTGATAGTACGGCAATCCTATCGACTCAATTAAACGAAAAACCTACGCCTAGTCGACGCCGTTCTTCTTTTCACTTTTGAGGGTCGTCAATGCCCGTAGATCGTTCCTTTTGGGACTAACACCGCTTGTATACTCACATAAGCCATTAGTCCTTAATCGTTTGTCATTAATCATCCAAAACACAATTAGGGGCCTAGATGCACTTTCACTATTTCATCAATTAATAAAATAACTCGTCTTAATGCTAAAGTTAGTAAAATCAACTTAGAAACACACTATAAAGTTCATACTACCATAATCCGAAGAAAGTATCTTGATTCAACATGATTTTCATATTAATCTTGATAGCTTAATAACCCTAAATGTTCATATTTCTTTAAGTTGCAATATGAATGAATGAACTTTAGACATAAATGAGAAATAATAATAATGAACTTTGTATCACTAGAACCTTCTCAAATATCATGATGTTAGTAGCCTAAATCAATAGATTTGCTCTTTATAACTAGAATATTAATTAAATGTTGCTTTAAATCTGAATCCTAATTAAAGGCCAGAGTTCACCTTAAGCCTGAAATGATCATATCTATTTAATCTTAACCAATCTTTGCATCTTGAATTCGTAAAATAAAATTTATAAATTCATAAAGAGCAATCCCTGTTTCTTGTGAGAAGTTTTATTTGTTCTTTCTATCTATTTTCCTTTTGCCCTTATTGAAGTTATTTGCTACTTTCATTCAACGACGTGTAGAATTCGACGTATCGACTTCCATCGTTGACTACAACCTCGACTTCGTCGTAAGCAAGGCAAGCACCCCTCATTTGACCATGTTGATCCCAGTTTTATAAATTTTTTCATTAAATGATTTTATTGCATGCGTATATTCATTAAACTCGCTATATTGTGGGTAATGGTAGTTATACTGTGATTCTGAAACCTCCTTGATATGAATGAATTTGTGAACCTTGATACCTTAGAATCATGGTTAGACAATATATAATGTCATTCGGTATACATGATGTTTAATAATCTTGCTTAGCCATGCTTGGACTTGGTATACATCAAATTGAGACATTGATCAAATGATACTTGGATATGATTGAGACATTGATCAAATGATATTTGAATATGCTGAGGCATGATGATGATTCTTAGACATGTTGAGACATGATGGTGATTTTGGTTATTTTAATTAAAAATGAAAATCAAATTATAATATTGATACAGGCAATTATTGGCAATAGCCAGGTGTGCATAAGTGTTTGCACGTAGATTAGAGGGAGATTATTGCCTGTGTCGAATTAAGGACCGAACTAATTGTATGCTATATCCAAGTCTTTCCATACAACCACAAGTGCTGTTATGGGGCAGACTTAACTAATTAAATTGCTTAAGACTAGCTTTGCACATTGGTAGGCCGGAGTAGTACGAGCTGTTTCTTAATGGATTGCTTGGAGGGGCGCCCACACCGAGGTGTTGGAAGTCACGTTTGCTGATACAACGGTGTATGCCGTACTTCTGGGGAAGTTCCATCATTTCTATGCACTGAGTTCTTCTTCCAGGTATGGGTTTTCGCCTGTCTTTGGTGCAAAGTTAGGGTTAAGTAATCAAACGGTTATGTCATGACTCTCTGCGGCACACCAAAGGAAGTGTGCTAATAGCTTGCATAAAGAGTTAAGTCATGTCTTGTGGGTAAAGCTGTACACCTCTACAGAGTGTAAATCTTTTCGAAAAGTCGTTCTCGCGGTCATGGGACACTTGGTGCTCCTGCATTAGTTAGTGTTTTATTTTACAAAATGTGGAATTTGATATATGCTGTCTAGCACCATGATTTGGATTGGATATCCTTGTTGAAAAGGAATTATTTCGGATTGACTTTTGATGTCAATGATTGATTCATGGAGATGAATTATTTCGGATTGATATGTGATATCAATGATTGATTCATGAAGATGATCGAAAGAACTGAGGTTCGTGAAATTTACTATTTCATACTTACATATTAAACTGCTTTTACATAAATTTCGTTTATGTTCTAAACTTCAGTAAATTCTTTTGCAATCTAGCTTTCTACAAATTAACCCTGAAAGCCTTTCCTTTGAATGGCCTGCATGTATAATAGGATTCGCAAAAGTCTTGCTGAGTACGAAAGTACTCACTCTTGCTTACATGTTGTTTTAGGGTGAAGAATCAGAATAGCTCGACGAAATTATTTGACGCAGGATTCGGGAATGTTGACGAGATTTTCTAGGGATTATACCTTGTCAGTTGCCTGAGGGATTGTATGGGCATACTACAAGACTTTGATTCTTTTCGCTGCATTGCTTTGAATTGTAAGATCTTATTATGTAAATTACCTTTATCAGGCTGGCCCATAGCTTAATGGACCAAATTTTGTTTTTTTATAAATTTTTATGTATATAGGATTTTTGGGTTAGGCCTCAGACCCATATCCGGATGGTCTGAGACCTAACTCTGCTTGGAGAAATAATTTGTGCTTTCTATATAACGGTAAGTCGACATGTTTTTCGATACACCATACTAAAACATTTGGAATTTCCAAATGCTTAGTGCATCTCGAGTTCAGGTGACGCATAGACAGGAGTAAACTGTATTATAGATCCCTACACTTGTATGGGGAGATTGGCGCCAGTGGCACTCTTTAAAATTCGTGATTCACTTTATGACACCCTGACCCACTGTCATACACTCAGATGGACCCACATGTCATAGGCACATCACTAAAAACCAACGAATTAAGTGTCACTGCACTAATTTTCCCCACTTGTATGAGCATATCGCGTGGGTCCTTGAACTTAAAAAGTGCACATTTAAGTCTCTATATTTGTAAAAGTCGGTTGACAAAGGTACAAATCCTATTTTATTGGTAGTTAGAGATGACATGTCACCCTAACACTATGTATTAATTTGACCATGAGATAGGCATTTGAAATCGTCGGAGAATTAACATTTTGATTTTGAAGGAAGTTTCAAATGTCATTGGATAACTTTTACAAGTTTTTTATTGATCTTAGATAGCAATAACATGTCAAACTTTTGACTAAATAGGTTTCAAAGTGCCTCATGATCATTAGTTGCTAATTAATTGTGCTTCAGACCTCTATCAGCACAATTATACAAGTTTAGAAGATCTAAATATGCAAGTTCTCAAATTTAGAGACACAAGTGACACGCAGCATAAATTTAGGCATCTCAGATTCCATTGGCATAGCGGGATCACAAGTAAGACCTAAAAGGTGTGGTCTTCGATGTCGAATGAATAATAGTATTACTAGCACGGTGATTAAACTATCTAACCACCGATGTTAGAAATCTTTGGCATTGTAGATAGAACTAGGTAGAGACGTGCGTGATACCACGCCACAAGAAAAAATTTGGTCCGAGTTTTTGGCAAATCGAATTTGCGGAACCACATGTCTTTTTTTCAAAATAACCGGTAGGAGGATTTATTTACGATTCCAATTATTTACGATTTCAATAATAAGTAACTTGCAGGTATTTCTCAAGTAAATATGGCATCCAGTCCTAACATCTTTCAAATTTTCCCTTGGCATCCAGCCTTCCCATCCAAATTTTCATTTTACAAAACTAACCCTTAATTGTAATTCTCGAGTATTTCTCAATACCGCAAGTATGGTTATTCGAATATATTTTACACTTTGCAGAGGTTATATACTTTATCCATATGATATGATCAAACTATACTGCCAAGCTATGTCACATACCCATCAATGTGTGGCTAGTAGATCATAACAAAACTTTTCGTAAAACCTTTATCCCAATCTCGACCTCCCGACAAACTGACTCACTATTCCTTCCCAACATAGTAGAAGAATAGGAGGGACTTATCGTTGGATTGATGTGAGATCGCGAAGACACCACATCATCCGCCCATAACCGCACTCCTGTGTGATTATCCACCTAATGTATTAGATGTCAAGACATCAAAAAAATTTACTTAGTTAGGTTCGTCCTATACCTGACATGTGGTTGTATGTTTGACTTAGGTCAAAGGCTTGCAAAATCAAGCCTTTAACTGATCGAGGCAAGACTTCCATAATCCAATCATCTCATTGACCCATCTTAATTGGCACATGCCCCCTTGCCACTTGCCCTAATCTAGATCATTTATCACCTCGGTTCATTACATGCAGCACATACCATTCACAAGTCAACATTGTTTCATGACATATGTCACTACAACTCAATACCATTATGTGACAATACCTGACATACTTTTTCATAAATATGTTCTATATTTTATTAATCAAGATTAATTTTTATATTTCAAAAGACATGAATTATATGTGGTATGGTTAAGCATACTACACATGATCTAACAATCCGTATTGACATCTATAGCAACCAACTAGTAATGAACCATCCTAGAGTGGTAAATAATCAAGACATACAAATGACAAGGTAGGTTTAATCCAATTGAATATATTAACTAGATCTCAAATTAATTTGAAATCAAATGTACATATGAAATAACATGTAATAATTTAAATCAACATAACAATTTTGTAAAACTAGGTTCAATATAATCAAAGCACAATTTACCTTAGCATAACACGTGTTCATTCTCTGGACTTTGGTCTTGAGTCAACAATTCATCCTCGAATACTTCGAGTACCTCGACATCTACACGTATTGAGATAAAACACCAAATAACACTAAAATAGAGAGAGAAAAATTCTAAAAATCTAATAAAATTCACCATTAAATAGATCATAATTTTACAAAAATTTAAACAAAATTTAGAAATTTGAATCACCTCAATCACTTAAATTATTTTTGTACTAAAAAATAGGATTATTGTGTCACCATGACATCAACCTTGGACCTGACCAATCATTGGCTGACGCGTATCACCGGTGTATGGACCCGGTCCATAGACTAGATCAGTTCATCGTGGACTCGGTGCATGCACACAACAACAACTAGCAAGCGGGCCACACATCAATGACGTAGTGTGCTGACTTTGCTGCCACGCAGCGACATCTGGCCACACGCGGATGACACACTGGGTACACACAAATCCAACAAACGCCAACACATGGTGCTCATTCGACAACCCTCAATAGATCCAATGACTGAAATCTCGACTAGGGAAGGGCGGCAATGGCATGACAGCTTACTCACCAGACTCAAGGACGAAGACCACCAACACGACGTCACGACACTCTTCAGCAACATCGTCTTTGTGAATCTGAACTAGCTTGACATAGCAAACACGCAAGTACCCTCAGCTACGGTGGACCCTCACTATCCACGATTTGAACTAGCTTGATATGGCGAACACGCAAGTACCCTCAGCTACGGCGAACCCTCGCTGTCCGCGGTGGTGATGCTTGGAAAGTCCGATGAGTTTGATCTCTCCAACGACAGCACCTCAGCGCAACGAGACTTAGAGCAAAAGCTGCACAAAGCTTTGGTGATCCTCGGACAACGCCCCGGTTGCCCTTATATGGCCTTGGCTTTCGTATAGACCTCGGAGAACTAAAGTGACGTGGTGGAGAACTCTGAACCGGTGACGATGGCAGACTCCTAAGCATCTGAGCCAGACACGTGGACGATCTATGGCCATGATGCGCAGCGATGTGGAACAATTCGAGTCACACACGATATCCAATGACTATGACACACTACGATTTTGATCCAAATCTGACTTACACGCTACGATTCAGATCCAAATCTGACTTAATCTCGGCAGCACGATGCGACTTGATCCAACGGCCAGAACTCGCTCTAGGGTTCCAAATTGTTCCATTTGCTCCCGCCATCCGATCGAAACCAATGTCCAAGATCTCGGCGCATCGCTAGGCTGACCGGAGCGACACGGACCGCCTGCTAAGGAAAGTCTTTGCTCCAATCGGTTTCAACCCGACATCGTTCAAGTTATTTTCAAAGGCTTTTATATTTAAAATAATTCTAAAAATAGAATATCCCGGATAAAATAGTAAAACTATCAAAATATTCTAAAAATTCTTTAAAATATATTAAGACATTTGAAAATCAAATAAATATTTTTGGAAAAAGTTTATTTAAACTTTTCACATAATAAAATAATATATATTAAGCATAATTCAAAAATACAAAATAAATTCCAAAAAATCTAAAAATCACAAAATGCATAAATAATATTAATAAAATATTTTAAGCCAAAAATTAGGATGTTACAGAAGGAGTGCAAATAACGCAACACCAGTTTGAACAATGTCGCTGCCAACAGTTTGAGCAAATAATACAATGTGGGATAGAAAAGCTACTGTACTGACAGAGGTTACTAATTTGACAACCAACTAGTAGTGAGCAGCCTCCAATCATTTGTCATTTGTTGATGATGAAAGTTCAAGCTCCATTAATTTGATTTTGGTGTTAATGACAAATCTAATATTGAGACTAACTCTTTTAATAATTATATATTGATTAGTCTCAATTATTAATTAATGATAAATCTTTTTATGAGGCTAACTCTTTTGTTGAGCTTAACTCTTATTAGTCTCTTTTGGATGAAAAAGATGAAAATATCAAAGGTATGCATTCGAGCTCATGTTATATATCTTGTTGCATTCCTTGAATACAATACTCATGATTATATTAACAGATCCAAATATGAGACTAACTCTTTTATCGAGTATATCTTTGTTTAGTCTCATCTCATTGAAAAATAGAAAACCCAAGGTATGCACTCGTATTTATTTCATGATATCTTAATGCATATTTTGGATTCAAGATTAAAGGATGAACTCTACCATTATTCAAACCTCAAGATGTGCATAATGCTTTTAATTTCATATTTACATCGATGCACATATCTAGGGGGAGTTCGTCATTTAACTTGAAGGTTTCAATGTATTGATCTATTCTTTATTGACACATATAAGGATCAAGACATTGAAACTAAATCCTTGAGTATATATTCGAATTGCCTAGTTGTAGTATACTCATGGTAATATAGGATAAGCTCCAATGTAATCAAAATTGAATATGTGCATATTATCTCCAAATCAATTATATCTATGCACATATACATGTGGGGTTTATTCTATAGTTGATGGCTTAGAGTAATGATCATTTCCATATAGTCCACACATTATGGATCATTACTTTTCATCAACATGAGTATATGAAAACTTGTGTAGTTAATATATACTCATATCAATTTAAATAAAAATTTAAATTGAGGTTGGTTGTCTTTTAATCATCAAAGGACATTTCATCATGTGTTGATGGTATCTTTTGGATTGATTAAGGATAATCGATAGTTCTTGAGTATAACGAAGTATTAGTTGCATCAGTGTACTCAAGACACATTTATATCATTTAAATTGATTTGGGTTGTGCTCAATCGATATTAGAGGCTTCTATTATGTGTTAATGGAGTGAATATATGATTGAGACAACCATGTGTCTTGGACTAACTATTTTTGTGAGTTGTGAATGAGATAGGTTAAGTCCAAATGGTTGAGATGAGAAAACAGGACAGTGACGCATCAAGTGAAGATGGGCATTAAGAGGAGATCCTGAAGAAAAGAAGAGAAGAAATTCATCAAGAGATGATGGGCAAAGAAGAGAAGAAGGGTGATGATTCCGGGGAGATGCAAAAAGATCAAAGATCTTAAAAGTCCCAAAGGGGATCGCGTGCGACAGCGAAGGTATAACTAGATAGGCTAAGAACTTCCTAGTCTTTGAGTCTAGTTTTTATCGCCGTACTGTTAAGAGGGGTCGAGTTTTCTAGTTTGAGCTTCATCATGTGTTGGTGAGCTCAACCCACGTTTCACTCAAGCTCAACCCATTTGGTTTTTGCATGGAGCTAACCATTTGGCATGTGTTGCAAATGGGAGAAGCCTATGTTTGGGTTTTTCGCATAGTGCCTTGATTTGCATGTGTTGCAAGTGGGATAAGCGTATGTGTTGGCTTTTGCATAAAGTTCGTATTTTGCATGTGTTGCAAATGTTGAATTCATGCTTGGTTCTTGCATGAGCTATGCACTTGCATGTGTTGCAAAGAAAATAACTCATGCTTACTTTAATTCAATTTCTTATTTGAAGTAATTGTTTGGAGCTAAGTTTTATATATGTTGCAAAGGGAGAGAGCTCAAGCAATTTGTGTTTATGGAGTATGCATGGAGCTAAGATTTGCATGTGTTGCAAATAGAGAGCTCATGTATTTGAGTTTGTTTTGCTTTTGTTTGGAGCTAGGTTTTGCATGTGTTGCAAAATGAGGATGCTCAAACAAGTTGGATTTGGAGTTTATGTGTGGTTCTTTGAAGCATATGAATAGAATTTGTAAATTATTTTGATCATAAGTTGATCATCACATGGTTCAAGTTTTAATTTTGTTGACTCTTACTACCTTGTAGTCGTACTTTTGATCAAGTCTATGTAAGGGATTTCGAGAAAAATCAAAGTTAGACTTGAATGACTACATTAGAGTTTTTGTTTTTGTGATTTTAGAAAATATCTATGGTTGTTTAAATCTTTAAAATGAGCAGAGATTGTAGCCCTCGTGATAAGCTTCGCATAAAGTCCAAGATCACCTAAATCGGAGTTCGGAGTAAAAAGTTATGCGTTTTAGTGGTTGTAGAGAAGAGTAGTCAGCACAAGCGGCACTACTGCCAGAAAGCCGTAGTGCCGCCCAAGTCGGCACTACCGCTCAATTTTGCAGTAGTTATTTGCCAAAGGAGGTTCTTTTGAGTTATTAGGCTGGCACTACCGCTCCCCATGGTCGGTAGTGCCGGGGGTACTATAGCAACGGCTAGTTTCAGCACTTTTAATGTCTGTTTTGCCCCCCAACAGCTAGTTTTCTTTGTGAGGCTATAAAAGGAGGTCTTGGGGGCATTTGCTGGTTGATTGAGCATTTTTTAGTGTTGAAGCTCTCATTTTGTGTATTGGCTCTTGTGTGAGTATTTGGGAGGTGGTTTGCGTGTGTTGCATTCCCGCAAGTTGATTTTGAGCTAAGAGTGAGACTAATTGCATGTGTTGCAATTAGAAGTGGGTTGAGAGTCTCTTGTGCATGTGTTGCACTTGAGGAGGAGTCTAGGTGCATGTGTTGCACTAGGTGATCACCGAAAGCGCATGTGTTATGCTAAGTGAAGCTCGAGCGAAGACTCGGCTTATTACTCTTGGAGGTTGCCGCCTCCTAGACAGTGTAGAGCGTCATGCACGGGAGCTCTCGAAGGAATTGTGAGAAGCCCCAACGAGTTTGTGAAGGTTTGAGTTGAGCCTACCCGAAGGGGTGAAAAACTCCCACTAGTGGAATCGAGGTGGGTGCTCAATTCGTTTGGGCTAGCCTCAACGTGGACTAAGTGAGACCGGCAAGTCTCTGAACACCACGGTAAAAAGTATCGTGTCTCTTGTGCTTGCTTTGTATTCGTTATTTATATTCAAGCAATTTACATTTATAGAATTAAATTGATTAATTACTTGTCCTTATGATTGTAATTTATTGTTAGAGACATAATTAGTTAGTGCACATAGTGAGCCTAGATATTTTAGGCTTTGATTGTCAAAACCTTAGTTTATCGCTTCTGCATTTATTATCATTTTGGTTTTGACACAGGCGTACTTAGGCGAGATTTTAATTAACCGTAGAAGAAAATTTTAAAGCCTCCTATTCACTCCTCTCTAGTCAGCATCCTCGATCTTACACATGAGCTGTCTGTCTGTGAAGAATCCTGAATGAGCTCGAATCCTACCTGGAACTCTCGCAGTGTGTGATTCCGGTTCTGAAGGCTCTATTCAAAGCTTTGCCATCTCCTGGAAAGGGAACTAGCAGGCAATGTGGGAGGTGGACGTAAGACATCGATAACTCCTGTCATTAGCGTAGTGGCCAGCCCCTACAATTACAAAGGAGGAGTCCTGTCATCGCTTCATAGTGTTAGGATTGGCACCTCAGAAACATGACGAAAGTCATAATTCCCTTTTTCCTGTGGCAACATATACTCGTTATGAATCATATGATCTTCCTTCAGGGCAAGTCCATAGCTACAATCCGATGGCATATTGACCATAGTGATTCGTACATTGAAGGAACAAGTTGACCTAGAGGGGGGTGAATAGGCAACTTTTCAAAATTTTAATTATTTAAGTTCAGTGCAACTCAAGTTACAACAACTAAGTTAACAGAAACAAGATGTAGGAATGAAATAAGTGGAATATCAGAAAAGCAACAACAAATAATGATAATGCTAGAAAGTAAATGCGAGACTCAAGAATTTTATCCCATGGTTCAGAGCCTGACTTTTAATCCACGTTTGAGCACTTCTTCTAGAAGTATAGCTCCCCCACAAGCTAGTTGTAGTAGTTTTGGGTCTTCACTATGGCAACTCTTTCACCACTCAGGTGAGGTGAGTTTCAAATCTCTCACAGCAAGGTGGCCTTCCACAATATTCTTTGGACAGGTCACACCCTCACAGCCTCCAAGCCGTCTAGGATCACAAAGACCCAAAAGTAATAGACCCTGCTCAAGCCCTGTCTCTTGGTTCACTCGCAATAGCACAACTAGACCCAAGCTTGGAGCTAAGAATTTAAAATAGTGAAGTTTTTTGAGTGTTTAGAGTGAAGTTCAGTCTCCTTGAAGGAATGAATGCTCAAAGGATGCTAAGTTGTTAAGGAGATCAAAAAGGTTCTATGGTAGATGGCTCAGGAAATGCTTATATAGGCATTTGGACAGAAAATAGCCGTTACACCTACCACTGTGACCGTTACAACGTGTCAGAGTGTCAAAATTCATCTTACACGTTTGCCATGGACTTAGTGAAATAAGCTAGCGATACTGATCCTGTGTACCATGGATCAAATTTGCAGGTTTACGCCGGACAAAATATTTTTGTCCGTCGTACATAGGAAGTTTGACTGATTTTGGTCCGGCGAAGGAATATGAATTCAATATGTGCGCCGGACAAAAATATTTGGTACGTCGTAGATGGGATTTACAGGAATCAGTAACAGCAGGCCTTTTGACCGAGAAAAAGGGTTCA
This sequence comes from Guadua angustifolia, assembly GCA_036346375.1. Classification (NCBI taxonomy): domain Eukaryota; kingdom Viridiplantae; phylum Streptophyta; class Magnoliopsida; order Poales; family Poaceae; genus Guadua; species Guadua angustifolia. The sequence continues at coordinate 43,527,410 of CM070520.1, read as the reverse complement.
ACCGAGAGAATTACTTTAGCGCCGGATAAAACTTGATGAGTGCGAAATTTTGTCCGGCGTTAATGGTGAGTGCTCAGTTGGAGAATTTTTCAAGGAATTTTCACCACAGACTGAATATAGATAGGGTCCGGTGAGGATTTAAGATATTTTATCAAGTATCCCGGACTGAAAAATTTTGTCTGTCGTAGATGGGCTTTCAGGGAAGTCACTCTTGTGGACTTTATAAGACAAGGAAAGATTAACCAAGCGTAATGCAACTGCGATGGATTAAACTTAGAGAAAGCAGAAATTAGTCTGGTGTGAATGTGAAACACTCGGTCAAGGAGAGGGTTTTGAGCTAAGGTTGCTCTGGATTTAAGAGAGCTACAATAAATATGAATCCGGGGAAATATTTAGGTTGACTGAGGCATTTTTGATTAAAGAAGAGATAATCTTTAACTCCAAGCAGTTCTAAGTTGTCTTATCATTATGAACCAATTAACTCGCTTAAGCACAGTCCCCCTTTATAGTGCGGCCAAACAAATAAAAATAACCTAGCTACGTGGCTTGAATCACCTCCTAAGGCAAAAACTAGTAACAAATAAAAATAACCTAGCTACGTGGCTTGAATCACCTCCTAAGGCAAAAACTAGTAACAAGAGACCTTAGCCTTGTCATTTCATTAGACTTCCTGAAGTTTTACTTAATATTATTCATGACTCAGACATTATTGACTTAGTCATCAATACCAAAACCATATTAATAACATAAAGTAATTGATTAGGGGGCCTAGATGCTATCATACATGCCCTCTGTTGGTTATCCACATCCTGTGAAATGAGAGTAAAGACCGTTTATATGGCTTGGTATTGATGGTTGAAAATTCGACCGTTCCTTTCTTTTCACATATTCCAAAGCATATATATTAATATCCCATCGACCTTCCTCCGTTGTTGCTTTGGTGTGTCAGATGGATTGCCACTAGAAAGAAGCGGACGACCCAACAGTATGAAGTAGTGACGGTAGAATGTGCTTAGCAGAAAACTAAAGAATTGAATTAAACACAATAGTGAGGTGTACCCACTAGGGGTGTAATCAGATCGGATAATTTCCGACCGACCGATCAACCGACCGGATGTGTTCGGATCAGATTTGGATAATTTTTCAGATAATTCTCGGATTCGGTATTGGTTTCGGATACTTTATTTCGGATTCGGATATGAGAGATTGCTATCCGTCAGATCAGAATATTCTGAATGTTTTCTAGATATATCTAGTTAAACTTCTTCGGATATCCGACGATCCTAACCAGTCCCAACCCGTCTCCCGTCATCTCCAGAACCAGATTACCTATCTCCATGAGACCTGAGCAGTCGAGTGGCCTAGGCATCCTGTCGCCACCCTCTCACCACCCTGCCACTACCCAGTCCTAGGCAATGATCGTCTGTTCGATGCTGTTGGCAAGCTATATCGGTAATACTAATGGCCAAGTTTACCTACTTTTCTTGTCAGTCAAAGTAAAAAAGCTAATCTTCTTATTGATTTCTTGGACAATTTGCAGATAAGTGTGTAAGTACCTGCACCCCATTCTCCTACCTTTTATCTTGTAGTCCTTACTGAAAAGGCTTATATGGATTTTTGTTTCAGTTATGTCCTAGGTGCGGTTTTCTGCAGCTTTGCCAAATTTTGCTACTCGAAAAGCAACAAATCGTTCAAAAGCTCGTAGACCCTAGCCTTTTCATTTTATAGAATGTAAGTTGATCACACATATATAAGATTGTGTCATTGTTGAGTCTTCTATTTGCATGTCTGTATGATGTAATCTAAATATTATCGATTTATCGTATTGTCTCTTTCATGAAAACATGGAGTTATAAACCTCGTGATCATGTTATCTACTTATTATAATATTATTTACGTATCATTCTATGTTTCAAAACTTGTTACATGTGTACCATTCAAATTTAGTGTACTTTTACAACTTTGTTGGATTGTCCGATTGAATAACTTGTTAAACTATGATAATCTTGTTGCATGTTGAACTCATACGGTTGGTTAATCAGTACTATATGTGATATCTGTTTTTGCGTGTTATCCAACAAAAATTATTCGATATAGTATCAATTTCACTCCGTATTCGATTCGAATCCACGACCGATATTATCCGTGCCGTATTCGTATCCGGTACTATTCGAATCCGATAAAAAAAATATGGTTTAGGATATAAAAACAGCGATATCCGACCGAATCCAATCCGATTGCACCCTTGTACCCACTACCCAAGCAAGCTCCATTGTCAACATAAGTGCTACTAGCTCATTTGCAGCGTGGAAGGGCTCTAATGCCTCTAGCTCATTTGTGGTACCAAATGCGCTTGGTAAGTGGCAAAACCTGGACCATTTTTATGAACATAGCGTCAAATCCTCATGGCTAACGACAAAAAGTGACAAATCCTAAAACAACGACGAATAGAGTGACAAATTCTCTTCTTTGTTTCCATTATTAATTAATCAATTATTGTAAGTACGAAGTACTTCTGATAAGGCGCTTTTAAGATTTGTAAACTTTTTATAACAGCTTTTCGACAACACGGTATAATCTGGTTACAAAATAAAGGGCGGAAGCTTAAAGCGCGCGCACAGACAAGCAGCCTAGCAGGCCGGTTTGTTTTGGGCTATTATCCAGCCCAAAAGTTGTTTTTAGTGTCTCAAATGGGCCCAAATATGGCCCCAACAAGAGGAGTACCGAATTTCTCTCTTTCCCTGAAATGTTTATACTTATAAGAAACGTGTGCAAGCAAAAGTAAAAATGTACAGATACGTACGTGTACGTATTCAATAGGACAGCGTGTGTCTATGCAACGAAGGTCATAGGCTGTGTACGGATGTCAGGTTAGACACGTAATTATCTACATCTCTCGTAAGTTTTTTTTCCCCGTGAGTTGACTTTCTAAATTAGGGACACCCGATCATGCATGATGTGGTAACCGGCATCGGTAACAACACTGCTACATGTAACCTCACTTAACAAGTCCCGATCTCAAACAATATAGGTTGTGAATATATGTTAACCTCACTTAACTAGGACATGTGCATGTGAATCCTCTACAATTTCATTGAGATCCATGCTCCATGTCTGGTACAGCTCCATTTCCACCAGATCCGTGGATATAGTAAAGCTAGGTATTCCTAACTCTATCAGATTCGTAGAGCTAGAACTGTGGGTACATTAAGAGTGTTTAGATGGATTATCTTGTTTATATTTTAGACCAAAAATATAAACTTAATTCACTTGTGGGAGCTTTTCACTATCTTGTTTATAAGTGTCAAGAAAGTTTGGAGAAGAGTTTTCACTACATTGAAGGCTTGGAGACCGCTGTACAAGGAAGAAATGATAGTCAAGATGGACCAATTTTGCAAAAGTTTGGAGATCAAACTCCAAGCACCACTCATGTTGACTTGTGGGAGCTTGATTGGAAGAAACCAAAATTGAAGGAAAAAGAAGTTTGTGAGGAAGAAGATGTCCTGACATTAAAGGCGCGGAGTTTGTTCATTGCCAATCTACTGAAATGATAGTCTGTTTTACCCTGTTGGTTCTGTGAGGAGTTTAAGAATTGGTGGTTGGTCCTTTTTCTGTTACCTGGTGGAGTTGCTAATCGTCTATGAGAGGTGTTGTGAGTTTTTGGTGGATGTTGTCTGGTTTGTTGGTGGTTGGTTTGTTTGGTGAATGGTTGTTAAAACTCTGTGTTCGCTCAGTTTCAGTAAATGGAACTGGGGTATCGTTTTTGATGCCCTGTTGATCTAAAAAAAACTTAATTCACTTTATTTTAGCCTACAAGTTTCAGATTTCAGGTGGAGCTGGAATCTGGAGCTCTACCAAATAGGGCCTAAATCTCGGCCTTTGGATCAACAAACAACGCTATTGGTTTATTACGTAGATCTTTACAATGGAGGGATATCAAATATAATACGTATATTAGACCCGGTAGGTTTCCGGCTCTCTTGTCGTGTCCACATCACTCAGCGCTCTGCCCTCGTGTGACGCGTGGCGCGGGTTGCGCCACAGGTTGAGCTGACTTATAAGATTGTTGTATATATTATAGTATATCAAGCGTAACCTATCTTGGGTCTATCTCAACCGGTAAAAGTGCTTGCTTCGCACCCACAGATCGTGACGACACAAAACAAAAGTAATTGTTTACCAACAATACAGTCGGCCGAGAGCAATCAAAACCCTAAAAAGTTCTCAATTTCATGAAAACATGGTCATCCAAAAAAAGGTTTTAAGTGTAAACAGATAGAGGTACAATCGGAGTGGATATGGACAGATATTGCTCATTTCGTATTCTATTCCATATTTTTTTCTTGAAATCGGAGTCGGACACGGATAATACCAGAGACAAATATAAATATGGATTGTCTCGAATATGAATATAAAGTGAATAAATGTCAAGACAAATACGGATAGTCTCGGTCATAAATATTTAGTTGAATATTATACAAAGACATAACTTATATGTGTCGCATATAAAAAGATCAATCAACGGTACTACATCTCCAAAATACAACTCATTAGTAGGTCAATAAGAAAATTTAACCACAACAATTATATTCAAAAATATTTTTAAGTTTCTTATATTCAAACGTATTTTCTAAATTGTTTAGAATTATTCTAAGTTCATCTGCTATTTTTCTTAACTTATTTATATCTTTTTTCTGAAAGTAAAAGTTAATTTTAATATAAAAAACCTCGTGTGCCGATTTCTATCTCCATCCCACTCTGGATTAGTGAGATGCGGTCGACCAAGCTCCCACTACTGTTCCTCCTTTTTTTAAGATGTGGTTGATAGCGTCTTGTATTGTACTCCACTTCGCGGGCATATTACATTACATCCACTCGAAGATGACTGATTGGACATGTCTTAATCAAAGTCACGAGTCCACATAATAAGCTCCAATCGAGAGGCAAAGCTATTCCTTGCTAACAACTAGTACCTAATTAATTATTAGCTATGTGCCCGTACATTGCAACGGAAACTCAATTTACGATAAAAAGTTTATTTGCAAGGAGCGCTAATAGTGGCAAAGGTGAGTAATTAAAAAGCAGTGGTAAAGGTAGGTAATTTTGATGAAATGATGTAGGCAAAGGTAGGTAATTAAAGAGCAGTGGCAAAGGTGGGTAATTTTGATGAAGTGACGCAGGCAAAGGTGGGTAACTAAAGAGCAATGGCAAAGGTGGGTAATTTTGATGAAGTGACGTTGGAAGAAACTCTCACTTAATATAGTAGAGAATAATTATGTGTCCGTGCTTTGTAACGGAAACTCAATTTGCGATAAAAAGTTTATTTGTAAAGAGCACTAACAGTAGCAAAGGTAGGTAATTAAAGAGTAACGGTAAAGTTGGATAATTAAAGATCAATAGCAAAAATAGATAAGTTTGATGAAGTGGTATGGGAAGAAACTCTTATTTTATACAGTAGAGATTAATTAATTAACTAACTTAGCCGTAGAATTCTAGAGCTAATCATGGCACAGCGATAGCTTCATTGTTAATGGTGTGTAACAAGGTGCACACTGTCGCAATCAAGTCGTTATGTCATTGTCCATGCATGATGCATGCATGCATACATACATACATACCTTGTTTCTTTTTCGCCTGTTATATTTCTAATTTTCTACCTGGTTCTGCGCTGCAACCTATTACGGAGACTGATGGTAGCAACGTGACGAGCATCTTCAGCCGCACGATGAGAAGATGATGCAGTGCAATCATGTATATGTATTATCCACAATATTCCGCATTGATTTTTCAGTTTCTATGATTTTTATATATGCTTACTAGGAATACTTACATGGTATATAGTCAAGTGTAAATCTATTAATATATCCCGATTAGGACGTAAATTCTAATTCTTTTGCTAAATATCAGGCACCGCATATTTTCTTAAATATAAGTCATTTTTTTTTCTGGCCACTAGATTTGCTTTTGGATATGTACGTGTTTTAGTCTAGTAGATTAAAACATGACAAGTTGTTTTTGTTGTGTGCAGGGGTGTAGGGATGAAAATGGGTTGAATATAGATAGATATTGCTTTTTTTATCCCAGCCTATATTTTTTTTGGATGTAGACTATTGAGTTAAATGCGCAAATTAACTCACCCAAAAGTTCTTGTTCGATGAGGAAAGGTGGGCAATTCACTTATATTTCAACACTCCCCATCACGTGCAGACTCCCTCAGGTCTAAGATGTAGAATAGAAGTGGGCTACAATTATTTTTTAAAATTGCGCCAACCAGGTCTTGAACTTGAGACCTCTTGGCTTTGATACCATATTGAGTTGCATGCAGATACGGATACAAATTTGAGTTATTTGAGATACAGACACGGGACGGATATGTGACGGATTCGGATCAGAAACAGAAAAAGATATACGAATAATGCATGCATATATAGAGGACTACATGTTGAATTAAAACTATACGAGTACATAACCATAGTAACAATTTATATATCAATCAAACCCAATACACGTTATAGAAAGAATATGCTACTTGAGGATTAATAGAATCAACTAATTGTCAATATAAATAGGTTGTCATGGAAAAAATGTAATGAAAATAGGTTGAACCTTGCTGATACTTGAATAGGAAAAGTCTGGATATCCAAATTCGAATAGGAAAAATTCGAATAACCGAATCACATCCCATATTTATCAGATATTGACTAATCCATATCTGATCCTAGATTAGGACTCAAGTATCCAGATCACATCCTAAATCTGTCCGATCCCAGATCGAATGGAAAATAGCCGACCGTTTTGGCCCCTAGGCCCTAGTGGGGTGTGTTCGGGGGTTCTCATGTGTAGACAACTCTATTCGAATTCATGCATATATTTTTTTTTCAAAAGCAAAAAAAAGTCATTTGTCCCCAATACGGTGTGTTTGGGGCTTCTTATGTGTAGACAACTCTATTCGAATTTACGCATATATTTTTTTTTCAAAAGAAAAAAGTCATTTGTCCCTATTACCAACGTAAAATACGCGTTCAGCTGTGCACCAAAAGGACTACCAGCCTACATATTGCACGATTTGTTCATATCTCACAAGGGACGAATTGCGCAGGCATGCGGTCCATACATCTTGACGCTGAGTAGCAATCCTCTTTCGAAAGTGCACATCACAGGTTTCCAATTCTGCTAAGGTCAGTTTGAGATTGGAAACAGATCATCGACAGGTACAACCTTAGGATCTATTTGGCAGAACTTCAAATTCTAATTCTTTAGCTCCAGTTCGTGATTCTCTATGGAATTGATTCTCGGTTAGAAGTGATTTCTGTCTGAGAAATAGTTATGAATTTGATGAGAAGATTCATAACTAGGAGGTTGTGAATCAGGTGGGGAGCAGGTTTTTTTTGGCTCCTAGACTGCAAGTCAAAAAACATGAATCACTTTCTCGGATTCTTACGTGAAGCTGGTTGATTTTTTTTCTTATTTATTAGAAACTCCTGAATTTTATAAGGAAGTTCGTTCAAGTTCTCTGTCAAACGCACCCTTATTAGATGAACAGTTCACACAATTAGTTTCCAACCAAGAAAGAATATTGGAGCTCCTAGGATTAGCAGTCGATATCGTTGATCAGATGGGCACAGCCACTAGAACTGTACTGCACTTGGTCCAGATGTGTGAAGCTCCTTGGGTCCAGCTGTCCAAGAGAACACAATCTGGATGATGTGTCATGAAAACGGCGTTGCCTCGTCGCAATCTCTTTGGAGTGTTTCTCAAAAAAAAAAAAAAAACTGCCGTTTGGAGCGAGACTTGACGCCAAATTTGAGTGCTCCACACCAGCTATTCCGAAAGGGACTCACACAGTGGTTGCTACTTGCTAGTGCCTAAGATGGGGTTATCTTCAAACTTAGGCCCTGCTTGCAAGAACTTAGACCTGACCGCTTTACAGAATCAAATAAATCCAACCAAAGCGAATGGGACTCGGACGCTTCAAAGTTTAATCGTTTGATTTTTACACCGTGAGTCGAATCGGCTAGCAACCCGTTCCTCCGGATTCGATTCTACCCAAACGTTTTACAAAGAATCCGAACAGCTTTAGCTTCTACTAGAATCCTGGCCTGCACTAAACGGGCCTTAACAACACATGCGTGGCTGTGGGCTTGGACCACGGTGAACTGTTTGTATGAAGTTGCTCTGGGGTAGGGCCAACTCTGTGTGGTATAGCTCATGAAATGATCGGGACTGTTCGTTCTAGATCTGATGGTTCCCATCATCTCAAAATTCGATGTTTTCAACCTAAATATTAGCCATGTATAGCGTACCTCTATATCTTACGAGAAAGTAATACGGAATTGATATATGAATTTGCTGAAATTCGTTTCTCGCATATGTGGTCCATGTGGAACTGTCCTACAAGCCAATGAATGACACAAAAAACTGGCCTGCAAGCCAATGAATGACAAAACTACTAGGGGTTTAAATGTGTCTTGTTGCCCCTTAGGCTGATAAGGCACTTGTAATCAGAAGATGCTATGGACTTGGTTTGGATTGGCTCCAAAGAGATGTGAGCTAAGATTTTGAGATGGCACTTGACAATGATGGGCCAACATGCTCCATCCGTGACCTCCAACTAGGGTTGTGCACGATTTTACCGAATTGATAAAACCATGCCAACAAAACCGAACCAGCCAAAATTCATTTCTTTCATATATGGTCCATGTGGAACTGGTCTATAAGCTAATCAATGACAAAATACTAGGGTTTTAGATGTGTCTTGTTGCCCAATAGAGGGTGTTTGGATTAAGTGGTATTTCATTAGAATGCTTTAAGATCTAGTTAAAATTTAAATTAAATATCAAAACTTCCTAAAGAATTATCCTGATAAGACACTTGTAATTAGTTGGTATTAATCAAACACACTTTTCCACGTGTCAAGTGAGAGCTGGGTCAGCCAGCAATTTCCACGCATCCCATCCAAATGTTGGCACAGTTGATTAGAGGTCGCTATGTGCCAATTCTGAAAATTTTCAGATGATGCTTTGGCCTTGGATTGGCTCCAAACTCCAAAGAGATGTGGACTAAGATTTTCATATGGCACCGTGACATTGATGAGCCAACATGCTCTATCCGTGACCTCCAACTAGGGTTGTGTACGGTTTTACCGAACCGATAAACCGTGCCAAAAAAACCAAACCATCGGTTTATAGTATTCGGTACGGTATTGCAAATATCAGATTTTGGGATGCGGTTTTTGGTAAAAACCGTGAGTAAACCAAAAATAGAAATAAAAATACATGCATAATTACATAAAGTAATGGTCAAATGTGTACAAAGCATGTTTCACATGAAAATAATATCACTAGATTTGCCAAACTAATGGTCAAATGTGTATAATAAGTTTTACTAACAGATAACTAGATAAAGTAATGGTCAAATGTGTATATTAGAAACCATATAAATATCCAAAACAACAAGTAAAAAAGAATAATTCATATTAGTTTGGTAAATATGGTATTTACTGATATCGAACCGAAATATTACAGTATTTACAGACACTGAACCGAAGTTTTATTTGGTATATTTGGTATCATATTTCAAATACCATATTTTAAAAACCATATTTACCGAATATACCGTATGTACAACCCTACCTCCAACCGGATTGCTTGTCTTACTGGCTGGACTCAAGCAGGATAAGGCCTATATGTCACAAATTCTTTCTTGGATAAATTTTTGAAGATTTTTTTGGTTGAATCTTATAAAAAAAAACTTTAACCACTATGTAATGTAGACCAAGGGTTAAAAAAAATGTTACTGAAAAATAATGGACATTGGCGGGTTTGGTAACTGGTTTTCTATTGGACGGTTTCAATTATCATATTTTAATAAAAGAATTGACTTTAGCTGGTTCTGACATGTTACCCTCGTAATTACTATTCATCAATTCAAATTCAAAAATTTCCTCTAGTTTTTCTTTTGAGTTTTCTTTAATTTCTAACACCAAACAATATATATGAATGTGTACTAACTAAATCAATTAAAAAAAAGGTTAAAACAGCACGGTTACCGCCTGTTCTTTCCCCCTGATGCAGACACATGTTCATTTCAGACAAAGTTGAGTTAGTTTACATGAAATGAGAACTTAGGCATGTATCTTTCTTTCTCAAAAAGAAAATATTATAATCGCAAATCTCGATCTCCGATGTTTTTCTAGGCATGTATTATTACTCGGTGAACACATAGAGTATTAGACTCGACAAAATATGGTTGTCGCTCTAATAATTTTTCGCCTTTTCCTCTAGACTATTTTTCACCGGTCGGTGGTTTTGTGAACATGTATTATTACTCGGTGAACGCGTAGAAAGATTAAGCTTTCGACAAAAGAAGGTTGTCGCCTCTAATAATTTTTCGTCCTTTTTCCTCTAGACTATTTTTGACACTTTTTCCTAGAAAAGGCGAGAAAACCGGATTACATAGTTTTCCCTATAAATATCAAACGATCAAAATTTTGTGTGACGTAGCGGACAAATTACATACGCCGCGGCGTAGCGCGGGTCATTATCTAGTACGTATATTAGACCCAGTAGGTTTCCGGCTCTTTCACCGTGTCCACGTCATCCAGCGCTCTGCCCTCGTGTGACGCGTGGCACGGGTTACACGCACAGATTGAGCTGACTCACAAGATTGTTATATATATTATAGTATATCAAGCGTAACCCATCCTGGGTCTATCTTAGCTGGTAAAAGCACTCGCTTCGCACCAACAGATCGTGATGGCACAACACAAAAGTAATTGTTTACCAACGATACAGTTGGCCAAGAGTAATCAAAACCCTAAAAAAGTTCTCAATTTCACGAAAACATGGTCATCCAAAAAAAAATTTAAGTGTAAACGGATAGAGGTACAATCGGAGCGGATACGGATGAATATTGCTCATCTCGTATCCTATTCCATATTTTTTTCTTGAAATTGGAGTCGGACACGGATAATACTAGAGACGAATACAAATACGGATTGTTTCGATCATGAATATAAAGCAAATACATGTTGAGCCAAATACGGATAGTCTCGGTCACAAATATTTAGTTGAATATATATCATGCAAAGGCATAACTTATATGTGTTGCACATAAAAAGATAATCAACCGTACTACATCTGCAAAATACAACTCATCAGTACATCAACAAGAAATTTTGACCACAACAATTATATTCAAAATTATTTTTAAGTTTCTTATATTCAAACGTATTTTTCTAAATTGTTTAGAATTATTCTAAGTTCATCTGTTATTTTTCTTAACTTATTTAAATCTCTTTTTTTCTAAAAGTAAAAACTTAATTTTAATATAAAAAACCTCGTGTGCCGATTTCTATCTCCATCCCACTCTGGATTAGTGAGATGCGGTCGACCAAGCTCCCACTACTGTTCCTCCTTTTTTTAAGATGTGGTTGATAGCGTCTTGTATTGTACTCCACTTCGCGGGCATATTACATTACATCCACTCGAAGATGACTGATTGGACATGTCTTAATCAAAGTCACGAGTCCACATAATAAGCTCCAATCGAGAGGCAAAGCTATTCCTTGCTAACAACTAGTACCTAATTAATTATTAGCTATGTGCCTGCACATTCTGTCTAAACTCAATTTACGATAAAAAGTTTATTTGCAAGGAGCGCTAATAGTGGCAAAGGTGAGTAATTAAAAAGCAGTGGTAAAGGTAGGTAATTTTGATGAAATGATGTAGGCAAAGGTAGGTAATTAAAGAGCAGTGGCAAAGGTGGGTAATTTTGATGAAATGACGCAGGCAAAGGTGGGTAACTAAAGAGCAGTGGCAAAGGTGGGTAATTTTGATGAAGTGACGTTAGAAGAAATTCTCACTTAATATAGTAGAGAATAATTATGTGTCCGTGCTTTGTAACGGAAACTCAATTTGCGATAAAAAATTTATTTGTAAAGAGCACTAACAGTGGCAAAGGTGGGTAATTAAAGAGTAGCGGTAAAGTTGGATAATTAAAGATCAATAGCAAAAATAGATAAGTTTGATGAAGTGACATGGGAAGAAACTCTTATTTTATACAGTAGAGATTAATTAATTAACTAACTCAGCCGTAGAATTCTAGAGCTAATCATGGCACAGCGATAGCTTCATTGTTAATGGTGTGTAACAAGGTGCACACTGTCGCAATCAAGTCGTTATGTCATTGTCCATGCATGATGCATACATACATACCTTGTTTCTTTTTCGCCTGTTATATTTCTAATTTTCTACCTGGTTCTGCGCTGCAACCTATTACGGAGACTGATGGTAGCAACGTGACGAGCATCTTCAGCCGCACGATGAGAAGATGATGCAGTGCAATCATGTATATGTATTATCCACAATATTCCGCATTGATTTTTCAGTTTCTATGATTTTTATATATGCTTACTAGGAATACTTACATGGTATATAGTCAAGTGTAAATCTATTAATATATCCCGATTAGGACGTAGATTCTAATTCTTTTGCTAAATATCAGGCACCGCATATTTTCTTAAATATAAGTCATTTTTTTTCTGGCCACTAGATTTGCTTTTGGATATGTACGTGTTTTAGTCTAGTAGATTAAAACATGACAAGTTGTTTTTGTTGTGTGCAGGGGTGTAGGGATGAAAATGGGTTGAATATAGATGATATTGCTTTTTTTTATCCTAGCCTATATTTTTTTTTGGATGTAGACTATTGAGTTGCATGCACCAGCCAACTCACCCAAAAGCTTAAGCTGATGAAGAAAGGTGGGCAATTCACTTATATTTCAACACTCCCCCTCACGTGCAGACTCCCTCAGGTCTAAGATGTGGAATAGAAGTGGGCTGCAATTATTTTTTAAAATTGCGCCAACCGGGTCTTGAACTTGAGACCTCTTGGCTCTGATACCATATTGAGTTGCATGCAGATACGGATACAAATTTGGGTTATTTGAGATACAGACACGGGACGGATATGTGACGGATTCGGGTCAGAAACAGAAAAAGATTACGAATAATGCATGCAGATATAGAGGACTACATATTGAATTAAAACTATACGAGTACATAACCATAGTAACAATTTATATATCAATCAAATCCAATACACGTTATAGAAAGAATATGCTACTTGAGGATTAATAGAATAAACTAATTGTCAATATAAATAGGTTGTCATGGAAAAAATGTAATGAAAATAGGTTGGACCTTGCTGATACTTGAATAGGAAAAGTCTGGATATCCAAATTCGAATAGGAAAAATTCGAATAACCGAATCACATCCTATATTTATCAGATATTGACTAATTCATATCTGATCCTAGATTAGGACTCAAGTATCCAGATCACATCCTAAATCTGTCCGATCCCAGATCGAATGGAAAATAGCCGACCGTTTTGGCCCCTAGGCCCTAGTGGGGTGTGTTCGGGGGTTCTCATGTGTAGACAACTCTATTCGAATTCATGCATATATTTTTTTTTCAAAAGCAAAAAAAAGTCATTTGTCCCCAATACGGTGTGTTTGGGGCTTATTATGTGTAGACAACTCTATTCGAATTTACGCATATATTTTTTTTTCAAAAGAAAAAAAAAGTCATTTGTCCCTATTACCAACGTAAAATACGCGTTCAGCTGTGCACCAAAAGGACTACCAGCCTACATATTGCACGATTTGTTCATATCTCACAAGGGACGAATTGCGCAGGCATGCGGTCCATACATCTTGACGCTGAATAGCAATCCTCTTTCGAAAGTGCACATCACAGGTTTCCAATTCTGCTAAGGTCAGTTTGAGATTGGAAACAGATCATCGACAGGTACAACCTTAGAATCTATTTGGCAGAACTTCAAATTCTAATTCTTTAGCTCCAGTTCGTGATTCTCTATGGAATTGATTCTCGGTTAGAAGTGATTTACATTCGAAAATAGTTATGAATTTGATGAGAAGATTCATAACTAGGAGGTTGTGAATCAGGTGGGTAGCAGGTTTTTTTTGGCTCCTAGACTGCAAGTCAAAAAACATGAATCACTTTCTCGGATTCCTACGTGTTTTGGTTGATTTTTTTTTGTTTGGTAGAAATCCTTAAACCTTATAAGGAAGTTCGTTCTAATCTCTGTCAAACGCATCCTTATTAGATGAACAGTTCACACAATTAGTTTCCAACCAAGAAAGAATATTGGAGCTCCTAGGATTAGCAGTCGATATCGTTGATCAGATGGGCACAGCCACTAGAACTGTACTGCACTTGTTCCAGATGTGTGAAGCTCCTTGGGTCCAGCTGTCCAAGAGAACACAATCTGGATGATGTGTCATGAAAACGGCGTTGCCTCGTCGCAATCTCTTTGGAGTGTTTCTCAAAAAAAAAAAAAAACTGCCGTTTGGAGCGAGACTTGACGCCAAATTTGAGTGCTCCACACCAGCTATTCCGAAAGGACTCACACAGTGGTTGCTACTTGCTAGTGCCTAAGATGGGGTTATCTTCAAACTTAGGTCTGTTTAAGAACTTGAACCGGACTGCTTTTCTAGAATCAAATAAATCCAACCAAACGGAATAGACTCGGAACGTTTCAAAGCGAATCGCTTTGATTTTTACACGCCGTAGTCGAATCGGCTAGCAACCCGTTCCTCCGGATTCGATTCTACCAAACGCTTTACCAAGAATCCGAACCGCTTCGCTTCTACTAATCCTGAACCGCACTAAACGCGCTTAACAACACATGCGTGGCTGTGGGCTTGGACCACGGTGAACTGTTTGTATGAAGTTGCTCTGGGGTAGGGCCAACTCTGTGTGGTATAGCTCGCGAAATGATCGGGACCGTTCGTTCTAGATCTGATGGTTCCCATCATCTCAAAATTCGATGTTTTCAACCTAAATATTAGCCATGTATAGCGTACCTCTATATCTTACGAGAAAGTAATACGGAATTGATATATGAATTTGCTGAAATTCGTTTCTCGCATATGTGGTCCATGTGGAACTGTCCTACAAGCCAATGAATGACACAAAAAACTGGCCTGCAAGCCAATGAATGACAAAACTACTAGGGGTTTAAATGTGTCTTGTTGCCCCTTAGGCTGATAAGGCACTTGTAATCAGAAGATGCTATGGACTTGGTTTGGATTGGCTCCAAAGAGATGTGAGCTAAGATTTTGAGATGGCACTTGACAATGATGGGCCAACATGCTCCATCCGTGACCTCCAACTAGGGTTGTGCACGATTTTACCGAATTGATAAAACCATGCCAACAAAACCGAACCAGCCAAAATTCATTTCTTGCATATATGGTCCATGTGGAACTGGTCTATAAGCTAATCAATGACAAAATACTAGGGTTTTAGATGTGTCTTGTTGCCCAATAGAGGGTGTTTGGATTAAGTGGTATTTCATTAGAATGCTTTAAGATCTAGTTAAAATTTAAATTAAATATCAAAACTTCCTAAAGAATTATCCTGATAAGACACTTGTAATTAGTTGGTATTAATCAAACACACTTTTCCACGTGTCAAGTGAGAGCTGGGTCAGCCAGCAATTTCCACGCATCCCATCCAAATGTTGGCACAGTTGATTAGAGGTCGCTATGTGCCAATTCTGAAAATTTTCAGATGATGCTTTGGCCTTGGATTGGCTCCAAAGAGATGTGGACTAAGATTTTCATATGGCACCGTGACATTGATGAGCCAACATGCTCTATCCGTGACCTCCAATTAGGGTTGTGTACGGTTTTACCGAACCGATAAACCGTGCCAAAAAAACCAAACCATCGGTTTATAGTATTCGCTACGGTATTGCAAATATCAGATTTTGGGATGCGGTTTTTGGTAAAAACCGTGAGTAAACCAAAATAGAAATAAAAATACATGCATAATTACATAAAGTAATGGTCAAATGTGTACAAAGCATGTTTCACATGAAAATAATATCACTAGATTTGCCAAACTAATGGTCAAATGTGTATAATAAGTTCTACTAACAGATAACTAGATAAAGTAATGGTCAAATGTGTATATTAGAAACCATATAAATATCCAAAACAACAAGTAAAAAAGAATAATTCATATTAGTTTGGTAAATATGGTATTTACTGATATCGAACCGAAATATTACAGATTTACGACCTTGAACGAAGTTTTATTTGGTATATTTGGTATCATATTTCAAATACCATATTTTAAAAACCATATTTACCGAATATACCGTATGTACAACCCTACCTCCAACCGGATTGCTTGTCTTACTGGCTGGACTCAAGCAGGATAAGGCCTATATGTCACAAATTCTTTCTTGGATAAATTTTTGAAGATTTTTTTGGTTGAATCTTATAAAAAAAAACTTTAACCACTATGTAATGTAGACCAAGGGTTAAAAAAAATGTTACTGAAAAATAATGGACATTGGCGGGTATGGTAACTGGTTTTCTATTGGACGGTTTCAATTATCATATTTTAATAAAAGAATTGACTTTAGCTGGTTCTGACATGTTACGCTCGGAATTGCTATTCATCAATTCAAATTCAAAAATTTCCTCTAGTTTTTCTTTTGAGTTTTCTTTAATTTCTAACAGCAAACAACATATTTGAATGTGTACTAACTAAATCAATTAAAAAAAGGTTAAAACAGCACGGTTACCGCCTGTTCTTTCCCCCTGATGCAGACACATGTTCGTTTCAGACAAAGTTGAGTTAGTTTACATGAAATGAAAACTAAGGCATGTATCTTTCTTTCTCAAAAAGATAATATTATAATCGCAAACAAACTTTTATCTTTTTCTGTGAGACGGACCTGTTCTACGCAAAATAGGCCTAGGAATATCGAAACACTCACGCATGGACAAAATATTTACATACACATTAGCATATTTGAAACATACAGATATGCTTTTTTTTAAGGAATGAGGAATATAGCGCGTCTCTGGTGATGGCAATCTACTAATTTATCAATATCATCACCAGTTCACGACTAATAATGTGCTTAGCAAGTACTAGAAAAATTGAGGATTTCATTGGCTGTAGCAGTAGCAGAGCTAGTGTCTACTTTAACAATTACCCTTCTGGTTACAAATAGTTGTTTTTTTTTATCGATATGGTCTCCAAAACAAAGTTTTGATTTCTAATTTCTATCTCAATATATTTATAAACCCAGTAAAATTATAATATTATGAAATTAACTTTTAAGGCAAATCATAAAAATAACTTTTATGTATCTAATTTAATATTTAAAAAGATATTAATAGTCAATGCTTAGAAAGTTTAATTACATCTATGTATAAAACGATAACCATATGTGACGGCGGTAAGTAATAAACACGTAGTAGGTACATAGATGTATGAGAGCACTCTCAATGCATAGTTTCTATAGTCATATCAAAAATCATCCACATCATTAATAAATAGTACTAGATATTGTCTCTCCAATCCTTTGTATCTTAGCACAAATACATATAGAACATCAAATCTTTACTATATAAAGTGAGAGTTTCTTCCCACGCCACTTCATCAAAATTACTCACTTTTGCCACTACTCTTTAATTACCAACCTTTGTCACTGTTAGTGCTCTTAATTACCTAGCTACCTTTGCCATTGCTTTTTAGTTACTCACCTTTGCCACTGTTAATGCTCTTTGCAAATAAATTTTTTATCGCAAATTGAGTTTTCGTTGCAACGCACGAGCACATAACTACTAAATATAATGTAAGACATAGATACAACCATCCTTTTCTCAATACATGCTTCTGTTGTATCTTCTTTTAGTTTATGTGTCCAAGCTATCTCTAATGCAATATATAGCTTATATCTTTCTTCTTTAATTTTCTTTCCACGTAAGCATTAATCTTACATAGTATAATGAAGAAATTGTTGATATAGAGCATTAATCTTCTCTCCAAGACCCTGAATCAGCTACCGAAACAACCATGATCTGCCAGCTGCCGACTCGATTGTCCACAGCTACGGTCACCCAAAGCAGGGTAAGTGTCGGGGCCACGAAGTTCTAATGTTTGCAAACTCTTTTTTCCTCAAATTTTAAAAAATGAAAACAAGAGGCAGGCCTTAATATAAAAGAAAATAAATCTAGAAACAGACAATGAGAAATCGAAGAGAAGAAGAAAAATACTTGAAAGCAGTGATTGTTGTGAAAATATATCTTCCTTTTCTTTAACTATTATGCAGCCAATATTGTGTTTGATTTTATTGGGAAATAGATAAATGAGATAGTAGTTTCTCTTTCTTCTTCCTCCTAAGTTCTTATACTCTTTCATACAAGATTGGCTTTTCACTTTTGAAAAGCATTGGCAATTTCTCTTTTCACCGTACCAGAAAATTTTTACTAGAATCCGTGAAGATCTTCCATAACTAACTCCATTCCTTAGCTCAGGCTCAGCACGGCGAAATAGAGCAATTCAATGTTGTCCCTGATTTATAACAATTTTTTTACCGCAAAGTGCTATACGTTTCACGTGTTCAGTCTTTTTCATAACTACATTATATTTTCTCTGTCAGTTTGTTGCGAGAAATAAAAAAATTGTGCGCATCATCAATCATGTACTCCTTTTTGTTAAGTATTTTGTATTGTTACTTATGTCTCCTGTTGTTGCCCACATGAGCTTGTCTTTGGGTCTTCCAGCCAATCGGGCCAACGAGTTGATCACAGGAAGGAAAGAATTAACAAAGGAAAAGCCAATACAACAAAAGAGGAGGGGAGAATAAAGATGGAATTAGTGGCGAAACTAAAAATTTTCTATAAGTGTATATATTTTACACGTACAACAATATAGTCCTATACAATGATTTCGTAACATCATCAATCCAACGTATATATTTGAAATTCGCTAAAAATACAATACAAATATTGCTAAGGTCTGGAAAAATCCCAAACTACTGAAATTAGAGCTAATTCAATCAACAAATTTAGCCTATTAAAGAGATGATTTTGTAAAAGTTTTTTAAAACTTTTAGGGCACCACTCCTAGATCTGCCTAGGATGAAACTAAATAAATAAAAACAGCACGACACCACCAAAACTCGTGGTGTGGTCGCAGCTGGATCCTGAGCTGTCCAGCTGTTGGCATTAGTTGTTTTTCTGTTCCCTGTTTGCTCACTTGCCCCCACTACCCCAATATGGGCTCTCTCTGCATAAAGATGGCCACTCAAGTTGTTTTGTCACATGTACCAAGTACCAACTGCCTGCCTGCCTTTGCTAGCTCGTGGATATTTTCCTCTTTGCCTATTTGCTCCGCGTGTGGATCTGGAGATGTGAAGGGTATGATGTTGTATGCATCACTCTTCCATGCTAATTATTAGCCTCTTAAGACTTATTTATAAACAGTTGCTAGTAAAATAAGTAAGGGTTTTTAAAGGTCTCTCGGCTTGTTTCAAATTTAAGCTAACCGGAAGAATGTTTGTCATATTAAATATTAAGCATTTAGAGGATGTCAAATATTATAGTGGAATGAGAATTCAGAAGTATGTGAATCTTAATCGATGTTGACCTGAACTTCTAATAACATCGGGATCCCATTAACCAATAGTAGAAATAAATTAGTACGAATAAACCATATATATTGTACAATCAATATTGTCAAGCCTATAATATATTCCAAATTATTCTAGTATTAGGTACTCAAATTTTACAACCATCCGTAGTTGTTTTTACTACATCTACAGTCAATATGGTTAAGGGAATTTTTCCCGTGGGGACACCCGTGAGTACCCACAGCATTTCTCTTTCTCTCCCACTAGTGTAGGATTCAGCATCACACACCGTTTGATGGTAGTAAAAAATTTATGATCCTCCTAAATATCTCCAAACTTATATTTTTTGTCGACGTTGCCACGTCTCTAAGCTTATATTCATTTGATTTTTCTCCCCTAGGTATACCATTTCTGTATTCTCCTCCTCCTACCTCGTTCCTCTCCCTCTCTTATCTTCATAATCTCTAAGCCCCCAAAGATTAGCTCCGAAAAAATCCGAATAGCTGCAGATTACTATCAGGGTTTGATTACGGTAATCGGGTGGGTTGATTGGAAGAGTTGCGGCCCAATTGGTATGTATTTCTTGGGTTTTGGTTTTATTTCTGGCTCCAATTTTTGGTCGGGTTTGCTCCTGTTCTTGATCCGCCTCAATTCGTACTGTTCTGTTTCGATTTGTTGCTTTTTGCTGAGTTTCGTCGTCAAATTTACATCTTCCAGCTCGTTCTTTGATTGATCTTACCATTTCCTGGTACAATTCGATGCTTGCGCTAAGAAAAATCGAATCTTTGACGCGAATTCACCGTAAAAATCCGATTTTTTTGGCACGCGCATTTGCTGAGATCTGCGGGTTGAGCTGTGAATCAGCCCGCCTCGATGCGATGCAAGCTCGTTCTAGTTTAGTGTTAAGTTTGCTCAAATCTTGAGTCGTTGTGTTACTGATGAGATGTTTGTTCTTTGCAGTTTGGTGGAGCAAATGATGATGGCGAACGCGAAGCTCCAGAAGCAGGCGCTGCTGCCGCCGCGCAGCCCTTTCCCGACGGCGGCGTCGCCGTCGCCTTACGCCGACCACGGCCCGATCGCCCGACCCCAGGGTGCCACGCACCACCGGCATGGGCATGGCCACGGGTACCACCAGCGCACGTCGTCCGAGAGCTTCATCGAGGAGCAGCCGTCATGGCTCGACGACCTGCTCAACGAGCCCGAGACACCCGTGCGGCAGCACGGCCGGGCCGGGCACCGCAGGTCGTCGAGCGACTCGTTTGCGCTCTTTGATGGAGGCGCTGCCGCCGGCGTGTATGCCAACGGTTTTGAGGGGATCGGGGGAGGAGGGCAGCCTGCGCCGTGGGGCGGCGTGCAGGAGTACTATGCCAAGCCAGGCTCGTTTGGCAGGCCACAGGGCCGGCCATGGGAGCAGGGCGTGCCGAATTCTGTGGGTTACAGGATATGCGGGGGCCGACCGATGCCGGCGAAGGAGGAGGTTGGTGGGCATCATGGGCCACCGGCATCGACTGTGCTGAGGGATCATGAGCATGGCATGGACAAGAGAGCTCCTGATGAGGCAGGCCATGGTCAAAAGGTTGGGCCGGAGAGGAAGGAGGGTGTGCCGCCGAAGCACACACAGTCGGAGGCGGACACCAAGCGCGCTAAACAGTGAGTCTGATCTCTGTTGCATTCATGCTATGACTGTCAAGATTTGTGTTCGTGTTCTAGAGTTTGAAACTTGCCAACCATTAATGGCGATAACCCAAAAAGAGCAATCCATTCGCTATAATTTTAAGCACGTACAAAAAGGGCCAGTCCTTCTCTGTAGGTTTGCGTCGATTTTACTATCGGAATAGTTGTGCAGATGTTGCTATTTTGAAGTTCATCGTGAGAAAGCAGGCCGTGTTGTCATTGAATATGTCTTCTGCATAGCTGGAGGGCACATTTGATCGTGGTGGGCACCGGATAGGATAGTGCAAGCATGTATTCATTTCATACATTAGGTTGACCATATCTATGTTTGCTACTTAATTAACAAGTGTTATTGAACAGGACCTACAGGCTTCGAATGTGCATATGCTGTAATGTCTATGACTATATGTGCATAGTCAATGGATAGTATATTTGGTGAGACCTGTGGCAACAGAAATGCAAAACAGTATTCGAATGATTTTTAAAATTTTCAACTTGATGAGCCTTAAATCAGATGTCATCCATAAAACTAACAAAAATCCTGAGTGGACAAAGTGCTTAAATTGTGTAGTTATATTGGTCAAAAGTAAGGAACTATGCTTTGTCAGATGTTTTATTTAAATTATGACATCATACATTTCAGTCTTGCCAAATCTGCTTGTTGTTGCAGCCATTCTTAAACATTTTCTTGTTTTAATGCATCTAAGTTGTTTTTTCCCATATCGCTTGCAGGCAATATGCTCAGAGGTCCCGTGTTCGAAAGCTCCAATATATTGCAGAGCTTGAGAGAAAAGTCCAAGCATTACAGGTGAGTTCACGACAACAAATCGTTTCTCATTTCTGTTCCACAATTTAGTGTTATGTTTGACGCAAAAAATATTCATGTCTGAATAATGCAGTCAGAAGGCATAGAAGTTTCTGCTGAATTGGAGTTTCTTACTCAGCAGAATATAATGCTGGACTTGGAAAATAAAACCTTGAAGCAAAGGCTGGAGAGTAGAACTCAGGAGCAACTAATTAAGCGCCGTAAGTATGCTCCCTTATGTTTTGAATTTTTTTATTTTGGAGTCCTGCTATCTAAAAACTGCTAATAAAATAATTTTGGTAATTGTATTGAGTTCACTGAGATGTTAATCACTATAACCAACATGTACATGTTTGCTTCAGACATTAAGTACAGCTCTTCAGTTAACTTTAGAGACACCATTGACATGTTGTTTTCAGGGTATATATTTTTTGGCATTGTACATTCTGTGATGCTAACAAGGACCTGTAACATGCATTTCTTAAGTAAGTTTGAGGATCTACTAAGCACAGGCATAAATAATTTTCTAAATGATGTCTTATCGATAGTATAAAATTACTCTGAAATATAGACAGCGCTCCTATTTACAAATAGTGAATGCTAGCTAAGAAACTGGTGACCTAAGGAGCTTTCGTTTCTTAAAAAAGAAGTTAAGAGTTTGCTGCTGCAGTGAGAAACTATGATATGATACCAACATTTTCCATGCAATGATTCAGTTCAATGGGTGTATGATATGATACCAACATTTTCCATGCAATGATTCAGTTCAATGGGTGTAATGAATTGCTTTACTTAAATGCTGAATACCAGCTAGTAAATTGTTGTTCTGATAATAAATAATAAAATGGTCTGAACATTTTTTCCTCTAATGCTGCAGTTCAACAGGAGATGTTTGAGCGGGAAATTGCTCGTCTCAGATCGCTGTATCAGCAGCAGCAGCAGCAGCCACCACAGCCTTCTGCTCATGGTCGTAGTAACAGTAGAGACCTCGATTCGCAGTTTGCAAACCTGTCTCTGAAACACAAAGACCCCAACTCAGGGCGCGACGCTGTCTCTGGGCCTCTTCGTACTTAGTTTTTTTCAGATTTCTGTTCTTGTGAGTTCCACATCAGTTGCCACCACTCCTAGACCACTCTTTGTGGCTCTCAATCTGCATCGAGAAAGGAACAGCACACTTGGAATTGCGCCCCCCATCCCATGGTGAATAACACTGGAAAGGCTATTAACTATGGATCTGATCTATATTATTTCAGAATATGCACCTGGCGGTCATCCTCAGCTCACTTCCATTGTTGATGCTCGACCAGTCGGAGGTGTTTTTGGGTTTCCTTTGTAGCTAGATGCTTTTCTGGCATCGTTGTACCATTTTGCATACTAGGTTTCTAATTTGTTCCTGTGGTCTTGGTTTCTGTGCTGTCTTCTTCATGCATCTTAGCCATGTTGGATTAGTCTGCCTTATCGATGGAATGTGGACTAGTCAGCTCTGTCAGAGCATCTGTTACAGATGCTTTGAAATTGTGCCACACCTTTGAGAACAGTCTGTTGCATTATCGGTATTCAATAAGCTACTGCAAATGAAGAGTTAGCGTTCTTCAGCGTTCAGACCATGATTTTGAAATGCTGCAAAGTTCTCTCTGAAATTCTGCCAATTGCACTCCATCTACTCTTCAGAACAAGTAGCAGGCAAAAATGCAATAGAGACAAAACATAATTTGTGTATATGAAATTATTCTTACAAACTCATTTGATCTAAAGTTGGAGTTGGAGCATCTGCGAGACTGATATCAAAATTCCAAACCCAACTCATAAAACATATTAGAAAAAGTATTTGTCAACAAACTGCTACATTTCAGCGTTCAGCTAAGACAGCTAGTAACAGTAAATGTACTGATTACAGCTCTAAAGACACTTTCCAAAGCATTGATGAAGATCGAAGAGCTCTCTGACTTTCCACAAACCACTGATAATAGAAAACCACCTTAATAGACAGAAATCACAACGAATATGCCCTCCGGTAATAAACTGGTTGCACACATCATGTTGATCCCGACAATTAGCGGGCGCTCAAAAACTTCATTACTAGTTCGAACCAATGTCCATTTGTTCTGCGGGTTTCTTTGATCTAAAATCAGCCACTGCCGTGTCAAAAGTCCCTCTAACGTGTTGGCACATCACCATCAAGTCCTGTAAAGCATCTTTCAGTACATCCTTCGCTGGATCTCCTGCCAACATAATCAAGACGCATCAGAGTGTGGGCACTTCAGGGGATTAGAAGAATAATGAAACTGGTAAGTGGTACGTGGCAATGAGATAGTACCAATAATATTGGTATTTGAGTCATCTTTATTTTGAACAGAAACATCAATTTAACTGTTTTCTATTAAAGTAACCCATCAACACCATGAGAGACAATATTATCTGATATTCAGATATATGGTTTATAAAGGGACAAAAATCTAACAAGTTTTCAGATAGATTTACCAAGTACTAGGTGTTAGAAACCAACTACGCACTCAAGATACAAATGTAGGAAGTAGCCCAGTGAATGTGACTCTTGCAAAGTCATTCAATAAGCATTCAAAATAAAGTAAGTCTCAAAACAACAATGTCAGTCCACAGTGATTAACAAATGAAAAGTCATTATATACCACTTTACAGTACCTGTAGTCTGAACTCTTATATTGACTTTGTTGTCAGCAGGATGAGGGATGCTATATCCACAAAATGCAACCCTTGGGCTGTGAAGACAGAAAGAAACCACAGAGAGAGATGAGAATCTTGAAGTAAGACATTTACGCTCATTTGTAGTTTTTAGACGTCAAATGGTATTTGTAGCTTGTAAAGCTATAGCTTGTGGTGAAAACACAAGAGAAGACCTTTCACATTTTCCCAAACTCTAATGCAACCAAACAGTTAAGCAAAACAATATATGCATCCCAACAGTTCAATTGGAAGTTGTATCTATTATATTTGTTAAGCACTAAATTAGAACAGGTGCCTTAAATTGACTTGGAAAGTCTAATAGTGTTATCTGCACAGTGTAATACTGACTGAAAGTTAATCCATATGACTAAACCATCCAGTACAGAAGATTAGTTTCATAATGGTAATTTGCGAGGTAAAAAATGTTAAGCTGAACGAGTGCTTGACTTATATACATGTGCCTAGGATGTCTGGTATTCTAATCTTAGGGTGTGCAGCTTACTATGTATACGCTGAAGGTCATCACTAAGTTGATACTCTAAATACAGGAACTTAAATAGACGGCATACTGAAAACTATAACAACAGATCAAGATGGTTGTTTGCACCATTACCGCTTAAGCTTTTTTCTATCTTTGTGGTTTCTGGTGATCAAAACCTGAAGTGATGAAATTAGAGTATTCCTCTTGCTGCCTAGAAATTCAAATGCAATTAATATAACCATCAATAGCTATTCAGCGAACACCAGATCTAGCACATTACAGAATCACAAAATACATCCCGAACTTATTAACGACCGTTTAATAGGCCTTAACGTCCTTTATTGAAAACACTGCCCAAGAACACTATTTTTCTCCTCTAATCACGCTACCACCGTGCAATTCTCCATAAGCAAAGATGGATGCTTTTAGCACAGGAAAAGACCCCGCGGGAGGGGGGTTGGAAATCAAGAAACCTCACTCACTCCTGGTTGAGGACAAATCTGGCGGAGTTGGCGAGAGTATGATCCTCCTCCAAGATGGAGAAGGTTGACGCGCTGGAGTCCGTCAACGACCCGTGCTCCATCGCCGCCAACCCCGACTCGAGCTGTTCTTACAAAGCACGACCAAGACCTCCCCCTCGAAAATTGGAGCACGGGCAAGAAACCTTGCAAAGAAGGGGAGATGGCAAGAGACCAAAGAAGAAATCAGAAGAACAAAAACCTAGCTTTAATCCAAACTAAAATGGAAGGAACTGAGGAAGAACAAACCTTGGAGGAAGGGAGGAGAAGAAATTTCTCGGGCGGGAGGTGCGGTGCGGGAAGCGAAGCTTGGACCTTGGAGGCGGCGGCGGCTAGGGTGAAAACGTATGGAACCGGACGGATAATATATCTGCCGTATATTTACAGATAATATGTATATACAAATATAAATAGTATTAAATATATATACAGAGTGAATACTAGTCGAATCAAATGGTATCGTAAATATTTGTCGAAGTAAAAACCCTTCAAATTGTACTCACAAAATAAAAAATAATAATTAATTATTTGATCCAAACATTCATAAAGAACATGTAACAATCAAGATTTTGCATTCTATGTTGACTTATGTTTAAGCACTTATGAGTTTTTGCTACTTATTTAAAATGTTTTCCTATTAGAGACAGCATGTTTGAATTTTTGAAAACATTTAAAATTTGAAAAATTTTGAAAATAATTTTGTTAAATGCTACACTATGTCAGGAATGTCTCCAAAATTTTCATAATTTTTGGAGTTGGTTTGTTAATTTTAAAAATAGAAACTTTATTTATAGATTAATTCAATTAGAATGGAATAAGTTCATTTTACACGTCTCAAATTTTAAAATTCCATTTAACACTCTCAACTATAAAACCAGGCATTTAGTACCCAAAACTTACAAAACTGGATCAATTTACATCTTAAGACAGTTTTGAACAGCTGTTTTGCTGAGAGGGATCTAATTTAGGGTGATTTTTGTGGCTTTTGCTATGTTGGTAGCTATGTTATCGATTTTTGCTGATGTAAATCTAAATGAGAGAAGAAATGGTGATGAGGAGAAGAAAGATAATGTTTATAGAGAGAAAAAGAGTGACAAAGAGGTGGATGATGTTGATATTAATACCCTTGAATTGAATCCTCATTATCAAAATTTAATGGCGTAGTTGCCCATGTTGCAAAAATCATTTTGAGTGGGATCCAAATCATTAAAACCGTCCTAGGGTGTAAATTAACCCGGTTTTGTAAGTTTGAATGGGGTATAAATACCTGGCTTTGTAGCTGAGGGTGTTAAATATTTTTTTTGGAATGTCGAGGATATAAAATTGACTCATTCTAATTAGAAAATAATTTAAAAATTCAGAAACCTTTTTAGACCAAAATAGTAACCTCGGCCCAGCCTACATGCCTGAATATCCAGATATTCCAAACCTCAAATATCCAGATCCATATTCGTATTCGACGGATAGTGAGGTGCCAAATCCGTATTCGATAGAAAAAAATCGTATTCACTTCTGATCCACCTGATAAATATCCGATCCAACATGATCCGTATTAAAAAAATTATCTCAATCGGTCGAAATCTATTGAATCCATTTTCATTCCTAGCGATGGCGGGTGCTATGGGTGGGAAGCATGACACTGGCTTCGACCTACGAATTTTTTGCTCTTCTGGCCGAAATTTGAAACTTATTTACGGATTTAGTTACTGTAAACACAAAATTACAGAAATAGCCCCTAAACAGTATAATTCCGCGCTCCGGATCCGCGGAATAATTTTTAAATTTTTCCTTGATTTTCCGCGACGACAACAGTAGAATAATTTTTATTATTTTTCTCGGCCAATTCCGCGGACCCACAATGTGGAATAATTTTTAAATATTTTTTAATATTCCGCGACGAGTAGCGGAATAATTTTTTTTTATTTTTTAAATTTTTTAATATTCCGCTCACCGCCATGATTAATTTCTTTTAATTTTTTTTCGGTTTTTATTTTTCCGTTTTTTTCACGGTTTTTCTCTCCGTCGGCGTCTGGCCCACCAGGAATTCCGCTTCACGATCATGAATTGAGGCGACTGGCGGCTCTCCACGCGTCGACGCTGCTACTGGCAGTCAAGTGCGTTCTGCGCGTTATTGTAAGACGTGTGTGGCGCTTGCGTGTATAAGGGCTAAACAAGCTGTGAGCACGTGGCGGGCGGGCGAGCTTATGCGGAAAAATTGCGACGTGTCGGTTGGGAAAAAAAAAAGAGGGGGCGGCAGGATCGTTCGACGTGTCGGGCTCGGAAAAAAAAGAGAGGCCCAGAAGAGGTATGCCGATGAAAAAATTGACACGTGGAAAAAGATAAACAACTTCATGTTGTCTGCTGCCAAAGCAACGCTTTGTCTGCCGAAAAGCAACGCTTATGTTTGTCTGCACCAAAGCGTAAAAAGCGCATGCGTGTGACTATAAATTCTCATCTGTTCCGAAAGGTTTCGTTCTCGCAGAAGAAATTCAGCTCAAGAGTGGGAGAGATCGAGTGCAAAGAGAGGAGAGTGAGGAAAACAGAGAGGAAAAAGAGGTGGACAAGGAGATTTGCAAGTGTATTTCAAGAGGAATTTATGCTATATTCATATTTTGTACAAATTTATATCTTCGATGATTTATTCATGGTTCATATTTTATCGCTTGATCCGGGAGCGTTATTTCTTATTACTATCTGGGAAGGTTATTTGAAAGTTACTCCTAAGACATTTGCATCATCATTTGAGCTTCGAAAGGTTAGTGTAAATATTACTACATTGAAACACGGTAGTGATTCAGATCGATAAAAATAATTGTAGTAAATGTATAACGGTAGAAGATGAAATGATAGTACTAGTGTAGTGTGTAGCACAGAATGGATGATACAATCTGTAAAAGCTGTTATATGTTTGGGGTGATATGTTAGTGCAATTAGTAGTATAATGGTAAAACAAAGATGCAATGAACACATTAGTTAATTAGTCAAAATAAAATAAACACATGTAGATAATGGCTCCATGTTATTTTCTTATAATGTTAGTCGGTAGCGTCAAATAAATTCATTTCGTCTCTTATTATTTGGATGCACATGCTTTCGCGGTATATATGAACAGCCTTAGAGTTGTTACTGAAATGCTCGTAGTACTTTTCGTTCCTAACGAGATGCTTGTGTTTTAGTCTATGGAACCGGAACTGTATGTGCTGCTTTGCAGTTTTTTTGTTGTTTAGCCGATGTTTGGTATTGAGTTAGCCATTTAGGATTTATCAGATGTCATAAAAAAAACTACAAGGACTCTTATTAATGGACGCGGATGTGATGCTTTTGTAACGACATGTCTTAAGCCACTAAGTATTGAAATCTTTTGTTAGACCATTTGTTTTGAAACCTAGTAGCTTTCATTTTTAACCGGTTTAGGACTAAACTAGTTAGAAGCGAGAGGAAATATCATAGATATGCCACATTTTTGGGATTAGTACATGGAGTAGCACATAGAATGGTAATTTCGGTGCAAAAAGTTGTACATGAAATGATGGTAGTAATTGAGTAGTAAATGAATTCGGGATGTACGTTAGTATTTCTATGATATTGCAAGATTTAATAATTTAATATTTAGTGTAGTATTTCTATGATATTAATAAAATTGCAGGATGAATGGTTTAATTTTTAGTGTAGCATTTCGGTGTAATGAAATTGCCGAAGTATCCGAAAAGGCCGATTTATTCCTGGCCAGCTTTTGCTGCCTAGGCCTGACGTAGTAAGGTAATGAAATGATGCTTGACCATTCAGCAGAACAAAATATGGCAGCACTACTAACATCATCTGTATGTAAAATTATGGTGTTAGGCTAAAAATTTGTTGGACAATTAAAAAATTGCATTCTGAATAGTTAAATATTTAGTGTAGTATTTGTATGATATGAATGGAATATTACGTCGGGTTAGGAATCTTTAGGAATTTAGTGCAGTATTTATATGATATTAATAGACTAAATAACAGTGCATAATTTCTATAACAGTACCACATGGAAATGATGTTAACACACTTGCTAAATTAATACTGATTATGGATCTGGCGAATCGTACGTTAGTGTTTAATGCACGTGTTTGCGTCTTTTTCTATGGTAGGTATTTAATGGCAGAAATCCAAGATTTGTGCGTGTTTTATGGTGACGGCGTTATTCGAGAGGGTCCATATGGGATGGACCTTTCAAACTGTGAAAAGAAGGTGATCCGGACTCTGGGTCTAATGGAGATGAGTCTCACCGACCTCCGCACGTGCGTGCGAGGCGCATTCAATCGGGAGACTGCTCGAAAGAAGCTCATAATCGAGGCAGTACATGCTAGATTCGTGGAAGGTTCCTCGAATTACATGTGGGTTCTATGCAAGATCGTGGGAGGCACAATGTGGCGCGAATACATGCAAATTGTGATGAACCCCGAAGCGTTAATACACCGTCGACCGATGGTGTATGTGCGCTTCCTGGACAGAGGCCAAACCTCTAGCCCCCTCGGTGGAGGCGGCGTCGACGTCGAAGCTTCCTCTGGGGCTATCGGTGAGACACCGTCCAATGACTTTCACGTGAATGAAGACATCGGGCCATATTGGTCCGCTCGCATTGACTGCCACGAGCACATGGAAGCTATCACGGACGAAGCAGTATCCGATGAAGACGAGGAAGTCGACTCGGATAGCAGCGGAGACGACGATGCTGCTCCAGTCGATGGCATTGTGTCCACTGATGTGGAGTACGTGTCTTCTCGACTGGACGACCGGCGGTGGCGTCTCTCGTCTTTGCCAGACGGCCGCAATGAGTGGGCCTTCGATCAAGACACTCTTTGGTAGGGCGCCGCTTCCCTACACAGGTGACGCCAAGCGAGCAATTGCTAGATATGCGATGCGTCACCACACCTCACCGGGTGTGGTGTCGAATCGGAGACCTACATTGTGAAGTGTATGGATCCCGAGTGTCCGATAAGATCCGTGCCCAAAAGTTCAAGGGCATGAGTTCGGCCAGGATAACCGCTGACGGACCACACTGTGTGATTGCCGAGCCATCGCGAAAGCACGTAAATGTCACGCCCAAATATGTGGCCACCGATTTCTCACTTGGTCACGGCGGACGTGGATCTGTCTCACCGAAGATATTGATGGCCGACGTGGTCAACACGGTGGGATATCCTGTTAGCTACGCCAAGGTGTGGCGAGCGAAGAAGAGAGTTATAGAGATGATGTACGGCACGTACGAAGAGGGGTACAACCTTGTCCCTCGCATGCTTCACCAGATTGCTGAAGCCAATCCTGGGACGTACATCAACAAGATGGATAGGCCACACCCCACGAAGGGTCCCAACACTTTCATCCTCGACCGTGTGTTTTGGGCATTCGGGCCAGCCGTTCGGGGCTTCACGTACTGCCGGCCTGTGCTGACCATGGATGGCACTTTCCTATCCGGCAGGTACAGGGGCACCATACTCATAGCGGTCGCGGCGGACGCCAACGACCAGCTACTCCCGGTGGCCTATGCAATCGTGGAAAGTGAGAACACGGAGCTGGGTTGTGGTTCCTAGCAAATGTGAAGCAAGTCGTTGTCCAGACCGCCTAACGTATGCCTCATCACGACGAGCATGCTTTGGGTTAATGTCCGCCATCGGCACCATGCAAGGAGGACACAACCACCGCATCAAAGGAATAGCGTCGTCAATCGCTGGTGCATGAGACATCTTGCCGCTAACCTACATAGGAGGTTCCGCACAAGGAAATCATGAAGACATTCAAGAGATCGTGCATGCAAAACCAGAGGCGGAAGTTCGAGGCCATATGGAGAGTGCTCGATGAGGAGACCGCGAGACATACGACGCATCCACGGAGGGCTAGGTGAACAACTTCGCGCGCTGGAGTGCGATTGCACGCTCGAGCTAGAGAAGTGGTCCTGTTGCATGACAATCGACGGCGCAAGGTACGGCATAATGACAACTAACATGTCGGAGGTTTACAACGGTGTTCTGAAGGGTGTTCGGTCCCTCCCAATCAGTGCCATCGTGGAGGAGACATGGAACAGGACCGTTGGATACTTTGTAAACAGGGGATGAATGCAAAGAGGCATCTAGACGAGGGAAGGCAGTTCTCCGAACGTATGCACGCATACATGGAGAAGAAAATAGAGAAGGCTCGCTCCCACGACGCCCGCACCATGGATGGAGTCAGGCGAAAGTTTGAAGTCCGTCTACGGGAGAAGTTCGTGGATGGCCACTTGTCGGGACCCGAATTTGCAAATCCGACCCTCAGGTATTCAAGACTAGTCCAGATCACGCTTAGTGCACACAGCCTCAACATTGGTACATATCACGGTCATAACCAACTAAATAATAAGTATTTTGATTAAATACTCAAACTAGTTGATCGACCTTATGGTCAAGTTACAAAGATACGATCGCAGGCGAAGAATTATTATAATATTCAAATGCAATGAATCAAAATAAACTCGTGGCGCCAACCAATTTGCCACAGTAACTGACCAGGCTCGCTTCCTAGTTCGCTCGGCTCCTCCCGACACTCCTCCTCCCGAAAGGGGTTGCTTCTTCTTCAACTGAAGTTGTGTTGTTGTGGGGTGAGTACTTTGAGCACTCAAAGAAGTCATGCATGTAATGCAATTCTAATATTCTACATGCATGGCTTAGTACAAAGGATAGGCTATGGTTCATGAGCAAGACAAAGATTCAAGATAAACAGTAATAGATTTGCAAAGCAGTAAAACAGTTGTAGGAATAATAGCTTTCACAAACATTTCACTCGTAAATCATTTTTCCATCCTAAGTCAAGTTCATCATCACTAACCCGAGCATTTTTCATAAACACGTCATTTTCATAAAAGTCTAACCCTTGACCGTAATCACCGAGCGATGCTCATTACCGTGAGCACGGCTATTCAATAGGTTGTACACTCTGCAGAGGTTATACACTTTACCCACAAGATACGACCAAATACCACCAAGGCAAATAACCGTAACGAAGCCTTTCCAAAGTTCCATCTAAGCCCAAGACGCCCGCTAAGGTTTCAACACCGGAGGGACTAGTTACCACACCTGTGGCCCTCTTGCGCCATGTGAGTTCTCATCCGCTTCTCCGGCCTCACACCACCACGACAAGCATTCAAAGAATAGATTTTCCAGTTTACTTAGCTAAGCCCGTCCCATTACGAGCTTGTGGTTGTATGAAAGACTCGCTCAAATGCTCGCAAGGTTAAGTCCTTAGTTGACCGAGGCAAGACTAACCAAGTGTGATCTCAATTATCCAAAACCAATAAGAAAAACCAAATACGACCGCCCAGTTGCCACTCTTGGCCCACTAGAAACAATCTTGCCATTTGCCCCAGTCTAAATCATTTTCCCACCCCGGTTCTTTACCATTGCACCACGTGCCATCATCAACTCAATAACACATGTCATTCACAAATCAAGTTCCATATCTCATTAAGTCAATATTTACTTTGGTATTCCAAAAATCATGAAATATCCACGTGGCAGGGCTAAGCATACTACTTCGGTCTACTCAACCCATGTTGGCAAATTATTAATGTCCAACTATTAATCCATAACCTAGGGTGACAAAGGATTCATGGCCTACAATTATATACGACAAGGTGACATACACAACTAGGCATTTAACTAATCCCAAAGTTTATTCAAAGTCATTTCTATCAAATTAGCATGCAATAGTTTTAAATCAAAATAATTTGCTCTAATAGGTTCAACATGATCAAACACAACTTGCCTTCAAAAAGTGCCGGTTCTCGTTCCCTGAACTTGCTCTCGGTCGAAACTTCTCCTCGAAACCTTCGGGCACTTCAACGCTCTCACGCCGTAACGATACACAAAACAATAAAATAAATAGACAGTAGACAAACAGTACTCAAAAATTCAATTAAAATTCATAAACAGAAAGATCACAATTTTACAAATTTATAGAAATTGGAATCACTCAAATCGGAGTTAAAACGCAAAAGTTATAAGCATTTGAAGTTTCAAAATACATTTAAAATCAATAACCCGATTTAAATAAGTATTTTCTTTTTTCGGAAAATTAATTATTGCGTCATCGGTGACACGGTCGCCACCACGTAATCCACGCGTGGTTCGGTGGCGACGCCACCCCGACCGCTCCGTGATGACGCCAAGACGACCGGTCAACTCATCGGCGAGTGGGACCCACCGTGACGTCACCGGGCGGTCGCGGCCGACGAGGGGGCCTGTATTGTCGATGACACGTCGCGCACAAAGTGCGGCTCGGTGTGCCACGCGTCACGGCGTGATTGGTTATGGTGCGGTGCGATCCGAGCCGTTGAATCTAGATCTAACGGATGAGGTTGGAAGATGAGATTTACTGTTCAAGGGCGACGTGGCGAGATCTGGGTCGTTGATGCATGATCGGATGGTCGACGGAGCTCGGGGCGACGGCGATGGTGCGGCGGCGCTGGCCTGACGGAGCTGGGGAAGACGACGATGCCCGCGGCGCTCCGGCGTGTCTCCGGTCGAATGGGTTACCCCCTCGGGTGCGTCTCCTCTTGAGGAACTCGAGGGAGACCTTCAAGTCGGCGGAGTGGCTTCACCGGCGATGGAGACGAAGAAAAACCGCGGCGGTGACTCCACGAACTTCGGCGAGGGACTCGCGACGATTGGCGGCGGCTCGAGCACGAAAACTAGGGCAAAAGGGCGCGCATTTAAAAGAGAGAAACGGCGGCGGTCGGCTCATTAAATAATGCTTGGCGTGCGGGATATTCGTGAAGCCCTAACGAACTTGGCGGCGGCGCGGCGGCGCGATCCGATCCGGACTCGGCGAAGACGGCAATCCCGGCCCACGTGTCGTGATCCAACGACTTCGCACACGCGACGTTAACGCGGACGATCGCAAGAACCGTTGGATCTAGATCACACGATGGGCGAGATTAGGGTTTCGGCGAGATGGGCCGCATAGCTTTGCCCAACACTGCTTCATTCGGATTTTTAATTCTTTTCCGATTAAAAATAATTCCCAAAAATCAAATAATTTATTTGGGGCATTAAAAATACCAGAAAAATTCTGGAAAAATTCCCAAAAATATTTTAAGACATTTGTGACTCAAATAAAATATTTTCAGCAAAATTTTATTTTAACTTTTCTATTATTTAATTAATTTGATAAATGGCTTAATTCAAAATAAATCCAAATAAATTCCAGAAATTCCCAAAAAGTCAAAATACCATTTACATGCAAGAAAAACAAAAATTGGGGTGTTACACCACTGCAGAGGCTACCGTAAGCAAGTGTGCACGATAAGGGATGTAGCCACATGCACATGCAACAAGCCACTACTGTTGCACAAGCCATGCTCACATGTATATGCGGCGTCGTGGTTCTCCGTCGATCCACCGTGGCGTACATCTCGAGTAGTTGACGCCGACCATCTGTTCGGGACATGGAGTTTGGAGTTCAACTCCTCGGCTTGGACATGCATTACAGGGAGCTATGGCCAGGGCAAGTCACTTGGTGTCAGAATGATGCTTTGAAGCGGAGCGGCCGTGGACGGTGGCAGTCACGGCGAATCCGTAACGATATGGATGCAAGTCAGCGGGGAGACGGCCGAGCTACACGAAAGTGCCGTATATGTAGGACAGTGGGGCATACAATGAAGAACTGCCCTAATAGGGCCGGCTCGTCGGCGCATCCGTAGTGACCATGACAATAATGTGCCTTCATGTAATTTTTTCATGTGCAAGTAATGCAATACCATGTACCGTTCATGTGATTTCATAAATTTGCTATGTAATATCATATACTGTGCTAATGTCAAGTCACCACATTTTATTTGTTCACATTTCATGTCATATTAATTTTTTATCTTACCTATATTAATTTTCGTTTATTTTTCCCGTTCTCGCAGGATATGGCTGCCCAGTCGCAGACCTTGCTTGACCCGCACTACGATGCCAAGCATCGTAGCAGGCTTTGGCCTACAGGTGTTGTGCCACCGAGTTTTGTTCTCCGAGCACCGAGGGAGCATTGGCCGCCCTTAGACGAGCGGTACGAGCCCACTCTCTTGGAGGTCGGCTATCGCCGCGGCAGGATCTTTGGACATCCGCAAGCCTACACTTATGACGCCGCTCTCTCTCGCGCTTGTTGATCGTTGGAGGCCGGAGACCCACACATTCCACTTCCGGTGGGGGGAGATGACCATCACACTGCAGGACGTTTCGTACATTACCGGCTTGCCTATCAGGGGCATGCCGATAGTTCCGCCACCGAGGAGCCCTGACTGGAAGATACGGTTGCAATACAGGTTTGGTGATCCAGTCCTTGAGAATTCCAAAGGGGTTCCGCTGTCGTGGCTTCGCCGCTACATGCGCTGCCCTCCTGATGCCCCTGAGAACGTGGTGAGGAATCACCTTGTCACGTACCTGCTTTTTCTGTTTGGCTGGGTGTTGTTTCCTACATCACAGGGAGATTATGTCAACCCCAGCTACATCCACATAGCAGAGGCTTTGGCCGACGCCCACCTCGGCCAGGTCCCTTAGTACAGTTTTGGATCAGCGGTGCTCTGTTCCACATATAGGGATCAGGCGCAATTTTGGACGAAGATAGGGGGGGAGCTGTTCTTGCAGCTTTGCTACTGTTGCTCCAGATCTGGTCTTGGGAGCACTTCCACGTGCGCGTCCGTGCCGGGAAGAGATTCACCGTGATCCGATGCGGATGTTTACTATAGGGACATCCATGGACGCTCCCACCATGGGTCTCGGTGGGCCACCGCCTACAGGATGGGCTAGGGAGAGGCCTCGCAGGGTCTACACTGAGTTTCATGACCAATTTGAGACCCTGCACGAGTATGAGATCATATGGCAACCCTGGACTCCTGATTTGTTGCTTGCTATAGCACCACATGGAGTTTCACTTCAGTGTGTTCAGGACAGTGCATACTGGTTGACGACGTGTCACCTCGTGTTCTGCCATATGGTAGAGCCAGTCTTGCCTGTAGGGTCATGCGCCAATTTGACTCCACTGAAAAATTCCCCTCCGGTTGGCGGCCTTTAGAAAGAAGAGTGCATACGTAAGTTTATTTCATAAGTACGAACAGTTATTTGTAATTATAATTTATAACCTACAATTTTCATTCTCGCAGGCAATCTTGGAAGGGGCAAAGGAGCGATGATTGGCGCGACGCACAGTTACCGTGGATGACTGCATGGGAGTAGTCCGCCACGCAGCAGGTTGTAGTGGAGCATCGGCCTTACGACCCTCACTCCTACGTCTCATATTTGCAGTGGTATGTGCCTCGTACGCGTGCACGACTTACTGGAGCACCTCCCGCAAGGCCCGAGGAGGTCTCGCAAGAGGAGTGGTTGGCACTCGGCAACCCTGTACACCGCGCGGCACGACAGGATGACGCGGTACGGAGATATGTTACATTAATGGCACACATTTGTTGTACTAACCATGTTTTCGTGCAGTTCGAGCGTGCCACCCGCATCGTTGAGGAGGGTTCCGCTGCACTACAACGTGGTGGAGACATCACTGTGGCCGAGCTGCTGGCAGTTGTGCGTTCTATGGTGGATGATGCCAAGGGCATCGTCAAGTCATTTACATGCGGCCGCCACAGTGATGTCCCCAGCAGCCAAAGACCTCGCACATGCGGTCGTCAGGTGCTCAACAGTCGACCGTCCGAGCCACGATGATGTCCCCAACAGCAGACCACGAGGATGTCCCCAGCAGAACCAAGACTCCACACATGACCCGCCACACCATCTCCCGCAATCACGTCGAAGCTTGTTCGGGAGAATAACAAGCTTCGCACGATCTTCTTCCTCTCGGCAGGTACAACACGAACATTTAGTTGTTATACTTCCAATTAATCACGTAATGTGACCTATTTGGTAATGCCATCTCCTTCTACAGCCATGAAGCCTTGGCGATCGATCTCACTGCCGTCATCGTCCAGGCCGTCATCGTCTAGGCCTTCATCGTCGGCGCAGGCGCCACGTGAGGTACTTTACCTTCGATCGAGGTTATTATGTAATGTCGAATATAATTTTGTAGGAGGTACCTAACATTTTCTTTCAGATCACGTTAAATGCTCGCAAAGACACGCGAGGGATCAAACGCTTCTTCCATCGCCGCCAGATGATGACGTACATACACCGACTGAGGCGGACACCCCCTCCCAGGAATTGCCAGCAGCAGAGAGTTATGCTTGGGGTGCGTTAGCACCGCCACGCCTACCGTAGTACCCACCTCAGCAGGGTTGGTTTGCGCCTGGCCAGGTATGTTTGTGCAACCCAAGTTATTCTCAACACGACGCCGTGCTAAAAGTACGTGTGCGCAGGTTTCGAGGACGAAGTTCTCTCATAAGCAGCACCAGATATCGACACCACAAGTGGCATCGGTAGGTGTTTCGCGTAATTTCTTTCCACTCCCTTTTCACTATGGTACTGACACTGCAATCCAATGCAGCCTCCAGGGTGGGTGGAGGACATGTTGAGTTCGCAACACCTGGGTCCTACCCAGATTGTCGACGCCTCTCGCGTGGCAGAAGACACACACTACGACTTGCGCACCACGACGAACGAGCCTGACCGGTTCACGTTCCCAGAGCACCAACTCCACCATCAGCGAAGGCGGTGATCGGATTAGAGTTGCGGTGTCTTATGCCATTATTTCACTTTTACTATGCCATTACTTGCACCATTCACCAGTAATATTGTGAGATTGTAAGTATGTGGTTGGATGTAATATTGCTGTTTTTTATATCCAAAAATGGTGGTTGTGGTACCGGAGAACTGAAAATTTAAGTTATATGGTCACAGGATGGATCTTTCGTTGCAACATTATTATTTAGGGTGTTTATGCTAACAGATTTTATATGGTAAGCAAGCTGTATTTTATATGCTAACAATATTGTTTATGCTAACAGACATCCACTCAGAAACAAAAAAGCATTTGCAAATATAACCACATCAGACTTGTAAGCCACAATTTGCAACACTCCACTTAATTAGCTATTTTTTCTGGAGTGACATACAACAACTTGGGTGCTGACCCACTGTGTACTATGTAATAAGATGGGAAATGCAAGGAGCTTTGTGCAATCCCTTCTAAGAAGTACATTTCCGCAAATGTAACTAGTTTCCTGCAGAGCATACCTTTGTATCAAGCTCAATGGAAACCATGTTCTTTCTCGTAACTCGATGAGAAACAACAACTTCAATAAGCAAATTCGAGAGAATTTAAATCAAATTGAAGTAAGAACAAAACTACATGCAAAAGAACAGAAAAAGTCTCATACCAACACGCCTTTGTATTTCTTCTCG
This sequence comes from Guadua angustifolia, assembly GCA_036346375.1. NCBI lineage: Eukaryota > Viridiplantae > Streptophyta > Magnoliopsida > Poales > Poaceae > Guadua > Guadua angustifolia. The sequence continues at coordinate 43,488,433 of CM070520.1, read as the reverse complement.
CCTCTTCTTTTTGGACTTCATCACGTCAAGAATCCTTCCTCGAATTATGACAATTAAAAGATAGGTACTATCGAAACAACTGGATAGATAAGCGTGATCGTGAAAAAAACTAGATTGGTAAGCATTATCGAAACAACTGGACACTAATTAAATCTAATTATGTGAATAAAAAAAAAAATGAAACCTTTTGCTTGCGTATTTTTGCCTCTCTATCTTCTAATTGCATCTGTTTTTTTGAAGCATTTGCAAGTCTTCCTCCATGCCTTCAATATCTTTCATATGTTTATCTTTTTGAGATCGAAGCCTTTCAATGTCACCGACATCTAGATCTACATGAATAAGTCGACAAGCATCGGACATGGCGGTGAATCATATAATCAACAAATCTATTAAAGCCGAGATTATGACACATGCCACAAAAGAAAAGGCGGGAAGGATTGATCGCATTTATAAATGCCGACAAATGACCACCGTATTTGATTTGGACCACCGTAGTGGCTATCTCGAGTCCAAAAGTCAAGAATACCTAACTTTGGTACATCATCCGCTCTGTGATGTGTTTCATCTGCACTCTATATACTACATCGACTACTAGCTTTGTCACACACCTATTACCTTTATCGGTGAAACGACAACACTCGCACCACGCTGCTCGGGCTGAGACGACAACACGCTGCACCCCGCTTTTCAAACTGAAACGACAACACGCTGCATCCCGCTTTTCAGACTGAAACGACAACACGCGGTTTCGTGCCGGGGCAGCTTGTAAGTCTGTAATGCTTCTTAGACTAACCATTAATTCTTTGGTTGAACAAAGGAAACTGTGTCTGGGCCGATGTATCATAATGATTTTCAAATGGGAGTTCTAAGGCCAAACGATGAAATAGTTTCTGGTTTCTCAAACCATGCTAGGGTGGAGGCTGGGAGTCCAAACCGGCGGACTCATTTGGGTTTGCAAGACAATGAGGGTTATGTTAGAGAGATTGCTCTGTGGTTCGAACACGCTAGGATGGCGCTTGAGAACCCATCGATCGGATCTCTTCCGAGTTGCGGAACCAGATCGCGTTGAAGTTGATACTCTGTCCGGCAATGGCTCCGGTTTCGAACCGATACCTGTTCAGATCAATAGTCCCCATATGGAGATTGATGCCCCAACCATAGATACTGCTCATATCAATAGTCCCCATATGGAGATTGACACCCTAACCCGTGCAGATCATTCAGACACCTCCAACAAATGTTTCCACCCCAAGACACATGTAAGGGATCTGTCAAGACGTGTTCGTGAATACTGTTCCTCAAGAAGCCCACCGAGCCCTCTGGGCAATGCCACCAAATCTGCAACTTTGTTGTGTCACAACAAATGCATTGAGGAGACAAATGAGTCCTCAAATGCTAGCGCTGGAAGAATTGGAGTTCAGGAAGATATTTATGATTTTTGCTTACCTTTCTTGGTGAGTTTCTCTTTGGTTTATGGCTTTTTTATGATGGATACCAAGGAACTAGGTATCAATTTAGTTAAGAAGAAATAGTCACCCAAATCGAGTTGAAGAGGACTCGAACCTGGGTGGTAGGGGGTATACAACCTCACCTCTCACCAACTGATCTAGGCTCTGTTCCTGGTTTATGGTTTTTATGGAATGGAAAACAAAGAAAGTACTGCTTTTGAAGTACAGGGTGCTGTAATCATTCCTGTCAGCAAATGGACTCAAAACATGTTTATTTTGTTCTCTTCCAAGGATGGGTTATGCAGACCACTATTTTCTAGTGCTTTTTGTTCCCAATAAGTTTTATCTTTGAGGCAAAAGTGTCTTTTATCTGTGTCATGCTGTTGCTAATACCTCTTCTCTTTATTTTACAGGAATAAGATAGAAGATGTACTATCTGAGGACTATATTAGCTATCTGAGGACTATATTAGATCCTTAAAGTGCCTGTCCATGGCTCATTTCGAGTCACAAATCTAGAGCACATTTGGTCACAAGTATATAGCACTTGAGATAGAGCAAAGGTTATAGAATATCAACCCTCTTGTTTCTCATATTTTACGATAGATCTCTAACAATGGTAAAGATGATGTTTTCCTTCCATAGTAGCACTTGATATATCATTTTCAATGGAACCAGAACTAGATAGAAATTGCACTTGTGCACGCATATTTTCCTCAACTTGCTCATTTACTCGTACATTAATATCATGGATCGCCCGAGGGGCTCGGGACGGCTCGATCATTGCGGGGGATGTCCTCGCTTCGTCTTTGCGGGGCCCGGTCACGCCCCTGTAAAGGGGAGACGTGCCCATCGAGGTGGATCGGGCGGGGGACGGGGCGTCCTCACAAGGGCGAATAGACGATGCACACCACACCTTTCGCAATGCGATGTGACAAAGAGCTACTTTCGGCTTTCTCAAAGTGATTCGACAATACTCTGCAGACCACCAGCGACACAAAGACTACCCATCTCAGGCCGACAGAGGGTGACAGGTCGTGCAGCTTTCGGCAGAGGGTGACACATCGTGCAACATTTGATAGAGGGTGACAGGTCCTGCAGCTTTTCTCATAAGGTTTCAGGTCGTGCAGCTTTTCTCATAAGGTGTCAGCTCGTGCAGCTTTGATGATGGGTGACACGTCGTGCGACTTTTCACAGAGGATGCCACCATCAAAATGGACAAGTCTTTGTAATTGTATGGAGTAACCCTCTCCACCACTATAAAACAGGCCGAGGGTAGACATCCAACATAGCCAAACCAGAATAAACGCCACCGAATCTACACAAATTAGGGCACAATGTCGTTCTCACTGTCGCCTCTTGAAGAAGCGAAGTCATTCCGCCCGAATATCCGAATGACATGAGCATCGACGCGAAGTTCTCGCCGAGTTGCCCGACCCAAATGCGATTGCAACCTACCGCGAAGATGATGCAATCTACCCATGGAGAGACGGCCACCACACACTCATCTTTGTTGTGGCGCACCTCTGAGGTAAACCTCTTGGTGTCCACACAATCTGAGTAACACTACCATCTCATGCATCGTTCTTTCTTTTCTCAAAGACAAGGACCGGTGTTGCTTCTTCCAATGGATTGACGGGCCGAATGACGTGACTCTGAATTTCTACAAGCGCCACGACGCCTACCCCGCTTCGCCCGAGAACTTCACCCGGTGGGAGAGGCCGCCAGGATATGTCCTTTTCTAGATCAACCGGATCTTAGGGCCGGTGGGCAAGGGGCCAACCAATCGGTGAGTTTCATGCGACATACTCATGTTAAACTCGCAAAGTAGTAGTTCTAAACCAGTTCATCGCACACAGGAGTTCAAAAGGAAACTTGCGAATTTGCTCAAGTCAAAGGAGAAACCTCCTCCAGGGCCACCCGAAAGCCCCGACGTTTGCGTACATGGCCTGGAGGCAGTGGTTGATACCTGCCACGGTGATCTAGCGGACCGGAGATTCTACCGGTGCCCCTTGGCCGAGGATGAACGGTGCTGGTACTTCAACTGGGTGGACCCGGAGACGTACCACCCACATCTCATGCTTCCTGCATGGGATAACTGGGGGGAGCAACCATCTCCGTGGTGCCACTACCGCCCAGAAAAGCCAGACCCCGAGTACGCCTACGGTGTTCTTCAACGACCAAAGCGGGCATACTGCATTGACTGCAGGGCACGCTTCCGGTTGTCCAAGGATAAGCCCAACACACACCTCCTGCACCATATAGTGGAGTGCGAGCCGAAACAGAGCAGGCGTCTCCGCATGTCTCCGCCAACGGACAACACACCAGAGGTGCAGGAGGATTCCTCCTCTCGAAGAAGAAGGGACAAGGGGAAGCAGTCGGTCGAGGTTCGCAGCACGCAACAAATCCTTGACACGTTGCGCAGACCAATCGGGAACCCGGGTGGTATTAACATAGGGGACGCCGGGAATCGGGATGACATGCCCATATGGGAGGGCAGAAATCCACATAAAAAAGACCAAAATTGTAAATCTTACACACCCGAGACGTACGGCATAGGGCACCCATTCGGCGACAGCTAGGAGAACTGCGGATCCCCATGGAGTTCTTTCATAGTAGGGACTAAGCGGTGTCCGAGGACGAATCACACAATAAAAACGGGACAGGTAATATGCAGAAAATGTTGGACATCATTCTGGCTGTACCCAGATAGGCTGAACGATCATTTGTTCTACCATGACGAACATTGTTTTCGTTAGTTAGTTCGTCAAGCAATTTCGTCACCGTTGTAATGCCCTTCTAATATAATCTAATCTACTGCTTATTTTATCATCTGAACTTTCACTGTATGTGCCCTTCAAATTTTCTAACGTGGTTTGTTTCATTTTTCATTCGGTTCAAACTTGTCGGCCAGCGTTTTATCAGGACAGTTGTATTATTTGAATTTTAAAAAATTCCTCACATCTTCAAATCATTTGAAATTTTTATGGTAATATCACTGCTTTATCAGGAACCTCCATAAAAATTTCAAATTTTTTCGACGCCAGAACTTCTGTGGTTTCATGGTCATGAGTGCCTTTTTTCGATTTTCGTAACTTCCCTAGGGCAATGTCGGCTATCTCGCCCATACGTAAGTGGTAGCCCACGTTATGAGGTTGCCCTTGATTTTTCTTGTATTTTTCGGCCCATATCCGGCTTGTCCCGCGGGCCTACGAAAACCCCTAAGTGGCCACGATTTCTGTGGTTTCATGGCCGCGAGTGCTTTTTCCGATTTTCGCAACTTTCACGGGCAACGTCGGCTATCTCGCCCATACGTAGTAGTAGCACGCGTTGCGTGGGTGGCTCTTGATTTTTCTCGTATTGTTTGGATGGATCCGGCACGTCATGAAATCGCGAAAACCCTTAAGTGACCACGATTTCCACGGTTTCAATTCCAATCATGATGTAATTGCGACTATTGAGACAAAGATGTATGTCAATTTGGAATTGCAACTATCTGTATTTCTGTAATTTTTTCGACATAATATTTCTGTAAATTTTTACAAAAATTCCATCTAATTGCCCTCGTCAATATTAAAAAATACAAAAAATAAAAATTGAAATTTTCGAATAAAAATATTACAGATAAAAATTTCCTATATCATTTGAAAAAATATATTTTTTAAAAAATTATTCAGCACATCAGATTATAATAATTTCTAAAAAAACCGAAAAACGAGAAAGCAACGAAAAACCGAAAACGAAAAAAACGCGTAAAAAACCGAAAAATCGAGATTTTTTAATATTCATGCTTTACGCATGAATATTAAAAAGATTTTAAAAAATAAAAAATTATTCCGCTACTCATCTCGGGAATATTAAAAATTATTCATTCCGCTACTGTGGGTCCGCGGAATTGGTGAAAAAAAATAATAAAAATTATTCATTGTCGGGCGTCCGCGAAAATCAAGGGAAAAATTTTAAAAAATTATTCCGCGGATCCGGAGCGCGGAATTACACTGTTTAGGAGCTATTTCTGTAATTCTTCCTGTCCAGTAGGTAAATCCGTAAATAAGTTTTCAATTTCGACCAGAATCGCAAAGATTTCTCGACCTACAACCACTTCTTGTTACTGTTGGATCATGGTCAAATTTATAGGTAGATGATAATCTAACGGTTAGGATAATAATCTTGCACGTGTCCCCCCTCTCATCAAATATGTTTTTGTCTTTCAGTGCAATCTATTCTTTTTTTAATACGTTCGGCGATTAATTTAATCAATTAAAGAGGCTTCTAAGGCATTAGGTATAATACCTTTCCTAAAGGCTGAAGAATGGCCGACCTCACAGACGTTGAGCGAGCCATGGCTCGGCCGGCTCGGCTCAAAATAAAATTTGCGTTTTGGTCATTTTATAAATTACTAATAGGCCCTTTGTGATTTTTTGTTAGGGGAAGATTTTTTCGTCTAAAATCACGTTCGGGTCCCTCGTGCGCTATTTTACGGAAAGAACCTCCTGTTAAATTCAAATCGCGAACAAGCCATTTTCTAATTTTTTAGGATAGTGGATAGGTCCAAAAACGTAACATTCAGGTCCTTGCTCCTTACATCTAGGTCCTTTCTCCGTTTTTCTCGGAAAAAAATGTTTTCATCACTTGAAATATGTATGCATCTCTATCTCTAGACTTTTTTTCCAACTCGATTTCCCATCTCGATCTCTAATATTTTTTAAAACATGTATTATTACTCGGTGAGCGCGTAGAGTGTTAGACTCCGCGAAAGAAGGTTGTCATCTCTAATAATTTTCCACCCTTTTTTCTCTAGACTTTTCCCCAACCGTGGTTCTCCAGCTCGGTCTCCAATATTTTCCAAATAATTCATCGAAGTAGATATTTTTACAACTCTATCTCTCTATTTTTTCCCCTGTTTCACTCATTATTTCGACAATTTAGGAAATAAGACGCCGCCGAAAAAAAAATTCCCTACGAAAAACGACGCGCGCGGCGTGTTACACCGCGAAAAATTTTGTGTTCTTTCAGCCGTTTCGCTCATTATTTCTACGATTCAAAAAATAAAAACGCCGCCGGGAAAAAAATCTACAAAAAACGTCACGCGCGACGTGTTACGCCCATCTCGATCTCTGATATTTTTTAAAACATGTATTATTACTCGGTGAACGCGTTGAGTGTTAGACTCGGCAAAAGAAGGTTGTCATCTCTAATAATTTTTCGCTCTTTTTCCTCTAGACTTTTTACCCATCGCGGTTCTTCAGCTCGGTCTCCAATATTTTCCAAATAATTCATCAAAATAGATATTTTTACAACTCTATCTCTCTATTTTTTCCCCGTTTCGCTCATTATTTTGACGATTTAGGAAATAAGACGCCGCCGAAAAAAAAGAAAATTTTCCTACGAAAAAACGACGCGCGCGGCGTGTCACGCCGCAAAAATTTTTGTGTTCTTTCAACCGTTTCGCTCATTATTTCGACGATTCAAAAAATAAAAACGCCGTCGGAAAAAGAAATTTCTACGAAAAAACGTCACGTACGACGTGCTACACCGCGAAAAATTTACTAGTTTCTTCAATAGACCAAGCATATTTCAATCCATCGTGTGGCCTAAACCTACTAAATCCCACACTTGTTACCCACCGTTTATGATTTCCTACCTGCCACCATTGGGGTTGGCTTGCAGTTGCAACCTATTCTCATTACACTTGGAAAATGTCTGATACCCCCACCCCCCACACCCCAAAACTAACTCATCGGTCATTGGTGATATCCCACTGTTGTTAGAGCCATTGTAGCCTCGTTGCCTATTGGCACTGCTCACTGCTTTATACGATTTCACACTCTTTACAGTGATATTTTATGTTCTTTTGCATCACTAATATTATGTATTGTGGTACTAATCATCCATATTCAAGATATATGTGCAAAAGTGTTGTCTTGCAAGGAAACTTAACTTTGTATGTGTTTTTCAAACCAAATCACTCATTTGGAGAAGTTTACTCCTGAATCGGTAAATCGACTATTCTGAAGATCCTTACCATGAGCTTTCGATGACCAGGACATCTTCAAATCCCAATTTGGAGGCTCTCAAGATGATACTCTTGTTGAGATGGTCGAAACACACATATTATTTGCCCAATTAATTGTTCGAATGGAAAAGTTATGATGAAAATACCGAGTCTTCGATGGGTCGGCAACATGACGACATGAGGATTGCTATGTGCACACTGGATGCTTCTCACTACTACAAAACAGCACATAGGTGACGCTCTATTTGTGGCGGTTCTTTTGGAACCATCACAAATACATGTATCAATGGCGGTTCTATATGAAAATTGGTGGGAGGACCATTTGTGACGGTTTCATCCAAAAACCGCCACAGATAATACATTATCTGTGACGGTTTTTATTTGAAACCGCCACTGATAACGCTGGGACTATTTGTGGCGGTTGGTAGATGGAACCGTCACAGATAATAAATTATCTGTGGCGGTTTGGTTTTAGAACTGCCACTAATCTAATTATCTGTGGCGGTTTGAATTTAAAACCGCCACAAATAATGCTTTCTATATAAAGCCACTGCTGTCATCTTCCTCTGTCATTGGTCATCTTCCTCCTCTCGTTGTCTTGAGAAGAAAAGTTAGCTTTTTCATTTTAGATTTTGTTTGGGCAAGATCTTGTGCTTCTACTTCCTAGAATTGTTCCAAGGTGTGTAAAATATGTCTCCTCTCTTCATTTGTACTTTAAAATTGCCATTAAAGGTTTATTCCTAGCTTAATTAAGGTTTAGATGCAAGGTCTACATTTAGTTTGTTTTTATTTACCTAGCAATTTGTAGATGATGAATTTATTACCTTGTTTGTATTAGATTAAGTTGTCTACCTTGTTTAGATGATGAATGTTTTGTCAAGCATATATCAAATTTATGTATTTACGATTATTGGATATTAATGAAAAATAAATTATAGTTAATATGATAGATGGGTGATCATGAAGTTAATTGCCTTGCATTTTGAGATGAGGAATTTATTATGTTGCTCTTTCAAGGATATGTATAAAAATTACGTAGTTAATATTTTTCTTAGTTACCATTAATTTTTTTGTTAGCGGCGTGCATATACATCTTGCTCCATTAGTGGGTATTGTTAGTGAATTTTTATGAAGCATATAAACCCAATTTATGTAATTAAGATTGTTGGATGTGAATGATAAATAAATTTTAGTTAATATGGTAGTTGGGTGATCATGAAATTTTGAGGTGAGGAATTTATTATGTTGATCTTCCAAGGATATATATAATTTTTGGTTACATATGAGTATATATTAAAATTAATTAATTAAGTTTGCAACATTTACTTAGTATTAATGTTGTCCCGTTAGTGGATATTGTTGAATATTCAATAACAATTTATTTAATTAAGATTTTTGGATATTAATAAATTGCTTAAATTAATGAACTGTAGATGGATGGATGTACGATGCGAATCGTTGCACCAAGAATATATCGACGGTGTATCTGTTTTTCTAAGGGCGTAATGAGAAGAACGACTTGCAAAAGAAGGCGAGTACATACACCGTCCATGCATTGATTGCAAGAATGAGAAGATGTTTTCGAACAAAACCATATCCATTTGCACTTGATCCGGAGGGTTTTGTACCGCTATACAAGTTGGACAAGGCACGGTGAAGAGGAGATCATACTTGAGCGTGATAACGTCGACGGCAGACGGAGCCGGCAATGTGGCGGTGACATCGCTTATGGATCCGATGAGGATAGGTTGGTCGTCGATGACGACAATAACTGCTCAAATGTTGCGCGATGCAAAGAGAACTACACTAGTCGAGAGAGTTTAATCAATTCAAGGGTTTGATGGAGGATTCGGAGAAACCTTTGTTCCGGGTTATAAGGAGGAATACACAAAGTTGCACACGGTGCTCTCGCCTTCGAAATTGAAGGCGCCAATGGTTGGTCCGACAAGAGTTTCACGACGTTGTTACATCTCTTAGCGGACATATCGCTGAAGGAAACGTGTTGCCTAAAACCACGATCTAGCTAAGAAGGTTGTATGTCCCTTGGGATTGGAAGTAGAAAGAATACATGCTTGTCCAAACGATCAGATACTCTATCGCAAAGACTATGCGACATTCATGTATGTCCGGCAGCAAAGCGTCGCGATACAAGCGTAAGGCGATGACAATGAAGCTATCGAGGTGAAGAAAGGAGCTCCCACAAAAGTGGTGTGGTATTTGCGAAGAATACCTCGATTGAAGCGTTTATTTGGAAACAAAAAGCACGCCAAATTGATGCGATGGCACTCGGAAGACCGTAAGAGGATGGAAAATCGAGACACCCTGATTACGCCTAAAGGAGAACCATCGATAGACTCTTCAGGAGAACTTGAAATGAACGAGGAATGTAAGGTTTGGCTTGAGTACGGATGGAATGAATCCTTTCGGTAACATGAGCGATTCATAGCACTTGGCCCGTGACTCGTGTATATACAACCTTCCACCCCGGTTGTGTATGAAGCGAAAGTACATTATGATGTCCCTACTTATCCAAGGGCCGAGACAACACGGCAATGATATTGATGTATACCTACAACCATTGGTGGAAGATCTTGTGATATTGTGGAGCGAAGGTGTATGCAGTGCGGACGAGTACAAACGAGTACTTCACTCTCACGCCGCATTGTTGTTCTCGCACCATCAATGATTTTCCTGCGCTTGGTAACCTGTCCGGCCGTACTATAAAAGGAGCCAAAGCATGCCCCTAGTGCATGGATGAAACCGCTAGTGTGTGGCTCAACAACTCGAGGGAAACAGTGTACATGCGTCACCGGAGGTTCCTTCGCAGGAATCATCCGTACCGCAATATGAAGAAACAATTCGACGGGACAAAGGAGGACGGTTTAGCTCCAAGGCGTCTTCATGGGGAAGAGGTGTATGATATGGTTAGGGATCTTAATGTTGTACTTGGAAAGGGGGGTACTGGTAATACATCGCGGTCCCATACTGAGAAGACCACGTGGAAGAAGAGATCCATCTTTTGGGACTTACCCTCTTTGGAAGGACTTGGAAGTTCGACATTTGATCGACGTCATGCATGTAGAGAAGAATGTATGTGACAAACGTGGTTGGTCTTTTTACTGAATATTCCTAGCAAAACAAAGGATGGATGAAGGCACGAAGGGATCTAGAAGACATGAAGATCAGAGCCGAGCTACATCCTCAAGACACTGGGAAAGGCCGGCTTTACCTTCCCCACTTGCTACACTTTGAGTAAGAAAGAGAAAACAGAACTCTTGCAAGTGCTCGCATGGTGTGAAAGTTCCGTCCGGTTACTCCGCAAACATCAAGAAACCGTATCGATGAAAGATTTGAAGTTAAGCGGCATGAAGTCTCATGATTGTCATGTGATGATGACACAAATGCTCCCTGTTGCAATTAGAGGTATTTTGCCTGACAAGGTCCGAGAGGCAATCACGAGGTTGTGTTCCTTCTTCAACACGATTTCACAGAAGGTCATCGATCCCGTTGGACTTTATGAACTTCAGGCTGATGTGGTCAAGACTACGTGCGGTGGAGATGTATTTTCCCCATCATTTTTGATATCATGGTTCATCTCATTGTTCACCTTGTCAATGAGATAAATATTTATGACCCGTATTCCTACATCGGATGTACCCATTTGAAAGGTATATGGGTTTTCGAAGAAATATGTATGTAATCGATCTCGTACGGAAGGCTCCATTGTAGAAGGTTATGCAACGAGGAGGTTATTGAGTTACGTGGTCGATTACATGGAGGAGGTCGAACCGGTAGGAGTGCTCAGATCTCGCCATGAGGGTAGGCTAGGTGGGAAAGGTGTAATAGGAAAGAAATCTACAAATTCTTACGATAATATTTTGTTCGAACAAGCCCATTTCACAATATTACCTTGATCGGTTGAGGTGTACCAGATATGGACATACACAAGGGTAAGCTAAGGAGGAAAACCGAGGAAAGTCGAGCTTTGGATAACAAAAGAGCACAATCATTTGTTCACTCATTGGTTCAGGGAGCACATATCTGGTGAAGAAACGAGTGTTACATTGAGGTGGTTGGCAAAAGGGCTTTCAGGTACAATCACGACATGGCAAGAATATGACATCAATGGATATAAATTTTACACGAGAGCTCGGGATAGCAAGAGCACTTACCAAAATAGTGGTGTCCAGATAGATGCCTCGACAACACAGCAAGACTGAAGAGCATCTACTACGGGTTCATAGAGGAGATTTGGGAGCCGGACTCTGCATTTTCAAGATCCGGTGTTTCGATGTCATTGGGTACGACTCGAATGGTGTCAAGGTGGACAAGTGCGGCTTTACTCTGTGGACATCGAACATGTCGGATCTGAGACGAACCATTCGTACTTGCGAATCAAGTAGCACAAGTATTCTACATAATCGACCTAGCGGATAAGAAGCGCCATGTAGTTCGCAAGGAAAAGAAGGATCGTTGGAGTTGAGAATGTCGTGGATGAGGAAGAGTACAACCAGTTTGATGAGTTGCCTCCTTTCGCGGTGACAAGATCGAGGCCGAGGAAGAAATCACTCAAGAAGTTACCTATCATCGCGATGATCACAACGAAGGCCAAATTGTGAAAGAAAATAATTAGCTAGGAGTAATGGCAACATGTCGCCATTTATGGAAATGTGATGTAAGAAATGTACATTTATGTGGATTTAATAGAAAATAAATATGCATGATTTTGGAGTTGAATTGGATTAAATAGGAAATAAATAAACATTTATATCGCCAGTACATCTGTAAGTAACAATGTGTTGGATTGGATTCTGAAAAACCTCATCAGTGGCGGTTATTAATAAAAACCGTCACTGATAAATAAATATCTGTGATGGTTATTAATAAAAACCGTCACTGATAACATAGTTTCAGTGACGGTTCTATTTACAAATCAGCACAGATAACATTATTTGTGACGGTTTTAATTAATAACCGTCTCTGATAACCCCCCTATATAACCCATACAGCCCCCGCTTCTTCGATCATCTTCTGCATTCCCGCTCGCTCCGCCATTTTCGTGCCCTAACGCGCCCTCCCCACCGTCACCGCCCCCTCCAACGCCCTCCCCACCGACGCCGCCCCATCAACGCCTCCCCAGCCACGCGCCCATCATGCGCCACCCCTTTCGGCCCATCGCCTCCCGCCTAGTTTCTACACCCATCGCCTCAGCCGTGGGGAGCTCTCACGCCACCGCCACTCCAAGCCGTGGGAGGACTCTCACGCCGCCACTCGGCCGCCGTCGCCACTTGAAGCCGCCGCCACTCGAAAGCCGTGCCCTAGCCGCCACTCCAAATCGGTAATTCTTGCTTCACACTGGAATTCTTGGTTTAAATCATATAGAACTGGTTCACACTGGAATTATTGGTTTAGATGTTTAGTGTCACCTATAAGTTGGACTAATTGTATGTATGTGTGCCTTATAAAAATCGGCAGAGGGACAAGTGTACAATGCAATACTAGAATAGAATGCAATATATAGGCTGAGATTACTGTAATCAATCAGTGCATCTGAAGCTATTTTTTAGGTTGCAAATCTACAAGTCACTTTTTAAGAGATTGTGTCGTCTATACTCCATAGGTTTACCAGCCAGAGAGAATGCTCTTGTAACTAATAAGCTGATAGGCACAAACTATTTAAACATCCATGTTAAAGTAATTGTTGGATTGTTGGATGTATTAGGTGGTGGTAGTTACAAGTAAATCATTGTGCAATGAAGCATCTGAAAGCAACTTGTATTTAGTGCTGTGGTTATTGAAAGAAATATCAGTGTGCTACTGGCACTTGTAGTAATTATTAGTGCCTATGGAATGTACACTGTCGAAAAACAGAAAGCATGATAGTTGGACAATTTCTTTCAGAACAACATTTGTCGCATGACATACTAATCTTGCTCTCAATCTTCTATTGCTTGTTCGAATTGACATACTAAGCGTCTTTGACATGCCTAGCCATTTTTGTTGTCATTTAGACAGCTGATCAGTAAGTATTCTCATAATGTTGTATTGATTTCCTTCTTTGTGAATGCAAAGGGGCCAGTCAGTTCTTTTGGCTTGGGGACCTTGCTTGTGGGGCTTAGTGTTCAATGATGATTTAGGGACTGAAATAGACTATTTTTGACAACAAAACTTGACAGTTTATTACAGCTTGATTGATTAGTTCAATTGTCATCTTTCTCAGATATGCTAGTTTAGACACCTTGTGCTTACTGTTGTTTCTCATCTCCTTGCGGTTTTTATTTACGTCGATAGAAGCTTATTAGATTTTTTTGTCCTGTGCATACAAAATATACAATTGATTTGCTTTAAACTGTCAAGTAGTAAAATTGCAATAGAGGTAAGGTTGTCACAAATCAGTCTATTGCTCGTTCCCCGTGGCGAGGAGGGCCTTTAGGCAACCCGACATCTGAGAACACTCTAAAATTAAAACAACTTGAGCTAGATGCTACTTGATTTGTTAATGATCATGCCATTGTTGATATCTTTGATTGTGTGCTAATTCAATATGATACACTCAGTTATTAAGTCGTAAAGTCGAGTGTTCAAGACTGCCATGTAGGAACCATAGTTATTAAGTCGTAAAGTCGAGTCGCCATGCTACCTACTTGCCGATTAGTCACGACCAATCCACTACTAGCTGGTTGCTTCTACTACTAGTTGCCTTCTATCACTACTATTACTTCTTTGCTTTGCTCTTGCACCTTTCGACATAATTCTTGGAATGGATGACATAAAATGGATAAGTATTGTCTTGTTAGTGTCATTCAGGTTGGTTGTGAATTATGTCTTGGTCATGAGTCCTTGTTCAATGTCTATATCAAAACTGAATTATCTTCTTTATGTCATTGAATGGTCGCATCTTTGTTCCTAGTTCCTACTTTATGCTTGGAGTGTTGTCCTTAGTAAGTTTTCTTGATTCTGCACTTGTTCTTGTTGGCTGAAGGTTTGGGTGTTGCTCTATGATGATATTGGGTTAAGAATGATAAGAACAATTATTATGTGTCTTGGGCCTTGAATTGGTAGAATAACATGCTCATATATGTGCACAATATTTGTGTGCACAATTATTAGTAGACATTATTAGTAGACATTATTAGTAGAATAACATGCTCATCTCTCTTGCCCATATGTGTGCACAATATTTGTGTGTTAATTCAGAATCTATTGATATTCAGTAGCTGCTTTCATTCAAGAGTTAGAGATAATTGTTCACTGGTAATTCACTTGTCTGGTGGTAGAAGTAATTTCTAAGTAGGCATTGTGAGATTGGTAATTCACTTGTCTTTAATTGTGCATGCTAAGGTGGTAAGGGTTCAAGGCCCTATTCACTAAATAATTTGTTAGCCCATTTGTGATTGTGGTGAAAATTCTTATTTTCATCCAAACCCTAAATCTGAGAGCAAATCATTCATATCTCCTCTCTTTGAGGTAGCAGACATAATTCATGGATGACATAAGTTTGCTAAGCATTATTTTGTCTATGTTATTCTTGCTTCTTGGATGACATAAGTTTGCTAAGAGAAACTCACCAAGAAAGGGCCCGGCCCAAGCCTTGAACACAGCCACACCTTCTTGAGCTAATCTATAACTCCTACCCTTAGTCTTTTTACTGAGATAGTTGATATCATTCGCAGGAACAATTCACTTAGTCTTGTAAAATCAAGTATGACAAACTCATAAAGCAAGCATGCAAGAATAGTTTAACAAATAACTCTAAGCACTTTAAGGATCAAATATAGTCCTCAGTTAGTACATCTTCTATCTTATTTTAGCAAGCAATTGTTAGTCTGTCCTGTTCAGTTAGTACATATTTTCTTTCCCTCTCTGAAATATCTCCCTTTCTATTGAGTAGTTCTAATGGAGCCCGATCTTGAGCCTATAATGGAGGAGAGCCCGGCGGTACCTTACCCTCCCCCAACCACCGAAGGTGCCGAGGCCTCCACCATTGCGTGATGTTGCTCTGTTGCAAGACGCCGAGGATGAGGAAAACTAAAAGCTGAAGGCGGTACACCATCTCGGAGGTCTCAGATACTGGGGCCCCTGTTGCACCGAAAAAAGTAGCAGCAAAATACAGGTCAACATACGGGTACATCGTAAGGGAGAAAGTGCCAATCACCTATTCGGATTGGCATAAAGTGCCCCGAGCCACCAAAGAGGATCTGTGGACAGAGATCAAAGGAACCTTCGAATTCCTTGAAGGAGTTGAAGAACTCGTGCATCACGATGCATTGATGACCATGGATGCGGCGTGGAGAAACTTCAAGGCGAGGCTGAATGTAAATTATGTGAAGCAAAACCGGTCAGCCGTCGGAGACTACCCAAGATTACAACCATACTGGGATGAGTTCGTGGCGATGAAGCAATCGAAGCGACAAAGGAAGTCGATGAGGACCACATTAGCATCGCAAGAAGGAATACTCACCCCCACGGACTTGGCACGAGTGGGTACACGTAAAATTGCTCAATGGGAGAGGCAGGAATTACAAGCGATCCAATAGACTGGCACAAGTCCCTTGGTGGACTACGGACGAGTGAAGCACTACGTGCTAGCGAGGGCGATCTCTTGTCTCTTTGGGAGTTTATCATTCAAAAGCGGCGAAGACGAAGCAATGACGCAAAGAGTTCATCGATTTCGCCCGATCCACGAAGGATCCTTCCACCCAAGCGAGGAGAAAGACGAGCTAACAATGGCCCTAGAAACAAAGAGCACCCCGGTCGAACATGAGGCGTCGGGGTCAAGGTTCCATGGAAGATGGGATTCCCTCGTACGAAGACTTTTATAGGAGTCGGAGAGCTAAAGAAGAGCGGGCTGAGCAGGAAATGGAAAGTATGAAGGAAAGGGTTTTGCGAGAATTACAAGGCACCATTCAAGAACAAGTTCAACGACAAGTACAAGAAGCCTTGAGCGACGCAGTCGAAAAAAATGTTCTCTCGGCTCTACTGTGTCGTCGCGGCGATTCTTGCGCGTCCACGCCATTAGTAGAAGCGGACAACAACCATTATCCTGTGGACGACATACATGACCCCACACCCTGTTAGCTCAACGTGCCCGTGATGAACATATTTCTACAGGCTGCTACAGGGGTAGCTTATCCGTACCAAGAAGGGGGTGTCCTGCACAATGTCCCGATAGGGCTAGGTTATGCAAAGGTCCAGGTGGACACGGTACTTCCACAGTTTGCTGATATCAGGCTAGAAAAACCCGCCAATGATGAGATAACAACTCTAGGAAGTGCCGTCCACTCATTCATCCAGTGGCGCAAGCGTGACATCGTCTTGGACCATCCAGTGGCAGCCTCTCCTGACATTGTCTTGGACCATGCAGTGCCAGCCTCTCCTGCAGTACAATCCGTGCATCCGTCACCAGCACGTGAGAATGAAGCGGTGAAGAAGCAAGATGAGGTACCAAAGAAATCCATTGAGGACCCCATAAAGATGGCCACTGTTAGTACTCCAACGCAGAAACCTGTAACACCTGGTACTTCAAAGGACAAACCTACAACCCCTGATCCCAAAAAATGGCACATTAGACAAGCCGTATCAGCTAGATCAGGGGAAGCCAGGACCGAGTATGATGTCGTGCGAGAAAAAAGTAAGGGCAAGGCGAAGTCTGATGAACAAGATAATCAACCAAGATTGAAATTCGAGGTAGGGAAGCCCTTAGTCACCGATTCGAAGTTAAACAGTCTAACACCCATGATGCAGCGATTACATGCATGGTACATGGAGCGATCCAACCAACACGTACTCCCGAAGGTGATCACTGCAATGTTCCGTGAGGAACATTTTCACCACGAGGGCTATGGCTACTTCTTAATAGAATTCGATAATTTGCACAACTTGTTCTATCAGGACGCCCTCGACATATGTTTTTGAGATCTTTGGACATCGTAAGTGTCTAATATATCAATCTTGGTCTACATTCACGTAATCCGATAAATGTCATGTCTAACTATTTACGTTACATAGATACGAGATGAAGGAACTACAAAGAACCAAGGGGCCAATGGGATTCTTCGACCCGGGAACGGTTTGCCAAGACGAAATCATGAGAGTACCAAAGGAGGTCGAGGAGTACGTATATAAAGCTTTGCTTAAACTACAAGACTAGGAGTTTATACTTGTACCATACAATTTTAAGTAAGTTCCTCACTAGCTAGTTAAATTACTCGTTGATTTCGTTATTTACTCTGACGTAAGGACTAATGGCTATGGCATCCAGATTCCACTGGATTCTCGTAGTAATTCATCCAGACAAGAGCAAGATGCTGATCATGGATCCACTGTATAAACCTAAAGCAGACTATGAAGTGATGACACGTTTAATAAATGAGGCGTTCAAAAGATATTGTCAGAAGAGCACGAGACACCGCCCATACAAAAAATCCCTTACAATCCGTACTAACTTTCCGGTACGCACGCAAGGAATATTCTTATATCGTATTTCATAGTAAATAGCTCCTTCGACGACATCTTAGTTCATTCGATTTTCGCGGTCACAAGCGCACGCAAAGGAACAAATTTATGTGGGTACTTCGTGTGCCAGTACATGCGTGAAATCTTAGGTTGCACAATAAAAGACAATGACGTGGAGGTCAGTCATGCAGACATGACACATCGATTCGCGCCACTCAATTTCTATATACTCTCTTAATTACTTTTTCATACTTACAGTAGCCTCAAGCTGTCTCTGATAGGACTGCTTGCTCAAATCCAAGCCATTCAGGGCCAGCTCGCCTACTTCATCATGAAGGAAGTACTCAACAAAAAGGCGAGTTTTATGACGAAGACAACAACGATCCCCTCCTCCATACTCATGTCTCACATCACGTGTCTCCAACCTCCGAAGACCCGTAGGCTTCTAGTTTAGGAAATTAGTTTAGGCTTTTGTTACTTCAATTTTTTTTCATTACAAAGTGTAAATAACTCTTTCTTCCTTTGAAATGGGAACCCCTTCTTTCGTCAATGCCACTTCTCTTGTCGGTGGTTACGCTCCATTGTAGCATGTACGTTTGTCTTCTTGAGGAACACATGTACACACATGCGAGTGGCACTTCTAAATATTTCATGTGTTTGCCTTACATGGTTATTTTTTCATATGAAGTTATTTCATGTGTATGTAATAGTTTGATGCAAGATACACATTTCCATTTAGAACTGTTTATTATAGTTGACAACTACAATTGGAATGACAAACATGCACTTGTTTGACTCAGATGGTAAAATTCGAAAGTATGACACTACGGAGGAAAGTAAGTATCTAGCATCTACCTATTTTGTTGCTCTGAGACCACTTGGCATCCGTTATTTGAAATTATGTTGCTACAGATCTGTTCTTTATATGATGCAAGTGGCTATGATTATCTCCTCTCAATGTCAATTGGTACCTTGACTCTAGAGAAGATACAAGAGCTCAATGCGGAGCGAAGAAATTAGAGAATGATGTTGAGGAAGTGAGGAAAACACCACCAAAAACATTTTGGATGAGAGACCTTGGCGCTTTTGAGAAGAAACGGATGTAGCAGTCTTTGCTCTCGATGTTTCAATTAATGTTTTGTGTTTCCATTAATGCTTTTTGTTTCACTTGTCACTCATCGATTTTGATGCAGTGCTTGAAGATTATGGAGCTGGAATTGCTGGCTGGCAGCACAAAAGAAGAAACTAGCTAAGAAGGTTGGATCCTTAAGCAAACCTCTTAATTTTGCGTGCCATAAATAAGCCATGCATTTGATACCTGACTGGTTGTGTCTGAATTATATTACATCTCATCACTCTTCTTTTTTTGAGATAGTTATTGTCATTTTGTTGTAAACTTCCTAATTTTAAATAGTCTCTTCATGTTTTTTTATTCTCGAGATAGTTACTGTCATTTTGTTGTAAACTTCCTACTTTTAAATAGTCTTGAACGCACATTTTTTGTGTGCTTTTGCAAGGGAATAGTGAAATTTGTATTAATGCTCGGAACATTTTTTGTGTTGTAAGCATTCATGTAGTTCTGTTGTATATGCACAGGTCAATGATGTTAAAGTTGACCTTTCTCAAATTGGCATTGACATTGAATCAATCCATCAAATGGTAGCTAGATTGGTGAGTTTGAGCATCCTATAACTGTTGCTTAGAAACTTTGTCAAAACCATTTGATTATCCTAACTGTTTTATTATCATTATCGGAAGAGAAAATCCGGTTACTTGACAATAGCGGTGGATTCCATAAACATGCTCATGAATATTAGTGACCCATGGCATGCTGAAATTTTCTTTGCCTCGACCTCTTGTGTTTCTTGACAAGATGTGACTAATCTTTGGCATATGGTACCTCTGCCAAATAGCGGGAGGTATAAAAGACGGAATAAATGCCAAGTTTTTTACGGTGAGTGATCATATATACAAGGTGATGAGTGTGTGCATGGTCATTTAGGTGACCTTATCATGTAGAGTTTTTTTCTTTGTGATGATCCATCTCTGTTCATTCCACAGGGAGCCAATGAAAAACTCAAACTTTCAGACTGGCTCAATCTGAAAAGAACCCAGTGAAGGTAATATTCTTTCTTTCAGATGTTTTTTGTCCAGATGATTTCGGTCTTGATACTGAATCGCCTGCTCGATGATGTGCATATTCTAGGGACTTGAATTATTTCTGGAGAGCACTAAGGAACAAAAGGTGATGGACTCCAAGCCAAATGCCATCGCAGAGAACGACGCTAAGAAGCCCACGAAAACGGTTGATGTTCCTGTAAAGAGTGCCGCGGTGCACAGGTTAACCATGAATCTTAGTGACACATCCTTAAGTGCTTTAGCCATGAATTGCTTTCATTTCATCTTAAGATGCCATACTTAAGCTCCCAAGTTGGATTTTACATCGCAGTTCCAGGTATGTTTTTGTATTTTAGCTCATGTATTCATATAACAGAACTAGTATGTACATCATGAACTTGAGACCATATTACTCTCGTCGACAAAAATTACATCGTATTCCTGATTCATTTTACTGTCAGTCATCAGAAAAGGTTGGCTATCTCAACTTATTTTCAGTAGTTCACATGGGATCACTTAATTGAGACATCTGTTATTTTCATTGAGCTTTGGTGGCCTACCACACCTCCACAGCAGGATGTTGGTCTGATCATTTCAACATACTCGATGCTTTCTATGCCCAGCCACAGAGGTATGCATACACCTTCCAAAATTATGTCTTTGTGAGAAATGTTTTCAGTGATAGAATGGTAAGTATTTCTTTGCTCAAAAACACCTTGGATGTATTTACGCTCTCATCTTTTCCAAAAATCCAGATACACTATTATGCTGTGATTATTTTCACATCAGAGGGCATGGCTAGCATTGCTGAGGCTAGCCACAAATGCCGCTTTTTATTTTCTGTGTCGGACTATCGGTGACGGTTCGAGCCAAAACCGCCATCGATACTAGTACTATCGATGACGGTTTTGGCTAGAACCGTCATCGATACTATGATATCGATGACGGTTCGAGCCAAAACCGCCATCGATGGCGGTTATTAGCTCGAACCGTCATCGATATCATGGGTATCGGTGGCGGTTCTAGCCAAAAACCGCTCAAATAATGTTATCTGTGGCGGTTCTAGAACCGCGCGATAATCTTGGATTATCGGTGGCACTAAATCGTGGCGGTTCTAATCGTCGCCGATGGCGATTCGAACCGCCATCGATTACCTTTTTCAAGGTAGTGTCTACACAATTCTTGAAAGAAAGGAAAGCCAAAGAGATAAGCAATTTGGGAGATTCTACATTTGCCATACCAACAAGCATCTGTTCGTCAACTTGCAAACTGATGTTCGCAACCGAAATGGCTTCAAATGAAAAAAAAACTCATAACTACAAAGTAATGTATCTCTTCAATTAGTCCAACTAAGAGTCTTTATTGACCTACAAGGATTTTTCATTGAACTTCACATATTTAAAGTTTAGATATGAACCCGGCCAAAAATACACTACAGCAAAAAATCACTCGGTCATGAATTAATATGATCCACATTTCATTCTTAAAAATAAACTACATTTATAAATAAGTAAGAGCACCGAGGAAGTTCCCATTAGGAAAGCTGTAGTTTTTTTTTGAAATGCTGCTTTTAAGCTTTTCAGATTTAAAAATAGATGTAGTTTTTTTTATAAGAGACCGTTTGATAAATAGTTAATTTCTATTAGTAATAAGCTCTAAAAGCAGATCTCACCTAACTTTTAATTTTTAGCTTTTGCTAGTTATACGTGGCTTCTAGCTTATGCTAAAAGGGCTTAAAAGCTAACTTTTTTTTGGGTGGGCTTACTAGTTTTTTGAAAGCTGAATCTAGCTTTAATCCTCAAAAACAGAGTCAAATTAATAAAAGGGATTCTTAGGTATTAGGTATTGTTTTTCAATAAACCAGGCATATTTTAGATCATTATATTATCTCGATATTCTTGTATGGTCCAAATCTACTAACACCATACTTCTCACTAGGATTTCAAATCTTGTTTTCGGTTGACATCTTGGAGTTGGGCTAAATTCAAAATTTTGTCAAGATCTTGGAATTTTGGATAAAATACAAACAGCAAAATTCAAATTTGTTTTTTTTAAATGAGATTTTTGAGATTTTACCGAGAAATACCAAAATGTCGCCAAGAAATGCTGAGACATTGGTAAAGTTCAACCGAGGGAAAAATGGTTCAAAACACATTGAAAATTTTTGAAATTTTTGTGGATAGTCATGGCACATGATAATGTTCTCATAAAAAATTCAGATAATGATCAAGTTTGAGAAATTTTAAAAATTTTGATAGCTGTACAGTCCTGATAAAAGGTTGACTGGCAAATTTCAACCGAATGAAAAATGATACAATTCACATTAGAAAATTTGAAATTTTTTTGTGGTTGGTTCTGATGCATCAATAATATTGCCATAAAATTTTCATATGATGATCAATCCTCATGTGTTTTAAAAAATTCTCATAGTGCTATCTATTTGAACGGAACATACTAAATATTTTGACATAAAAGACTGTAAAGTTTCAAATTTTGGTAGTATTTCTACTAATATTTGGATTATGAGAGTTACAATTGGCAACAATCAAAATATAATGTCATCACAAATGATATAAAAGAAATAAAATTGAGACAAATGATAATTCACCACATATATGAGCATAAAGAGCATATACACCACATATATGACCATATACAAAACAAGAGAGCTACCTGTGAAAACTTGGATGACACCAGAACGCACCGCTTGGCCCGAATCACCTGCAAAGGGCATAATTAAAGAATGAACTATGAATATGTTTTGCAAAAAGAGGTATAATTAAAGAAGTACGAACATGTGAAGTATGGATAACTATGCGTTGACGTACCTATAAGTAGTAGTATGCGTATGGTGAAAACCGCACCTTGGCGTTATCGATAATTATCTCGTGACGCTTTCTTTCGTGATGTTGCTTGTACTCTTCTCAGCTCATGTCCGTGGCAGCTAGGCGTACTTTCAATGTTCATAATGTGCCATCTAGCACCCTTTAACATTTCAGCATCCTCATCGGTACCACGCTTTCTCTTTCCTGTGTGGGTGTCGCTGATTGAGAACTCGGCCCAATCTGTTAGGCTCTTTCCACCTACGGTTAGTTGGAAATAATATTAACACCATAGTGAGATTTCGACATACATACTAACCAAATAGAACAAAATATTACTAATGACTTGTACTTGGTCAAGTGAGATAGGGAGTGAGCTATAATTGAGCTGAGGCCTGAGAGGGGGAGTATCGATCATTACTAATGATTGGTACTTGGTCAGTACATGAATTCTAGCTTAGTTGGTAAAGACCGTTGCTGTTAAGTCTTAGGTCCTAGGTTTGAGCCCCACAGTGGGCGTTCTTGTATAATTACTAGATCAATGCTCGTGCGTTGCTACGAAAAATAAAAATTGGTAACGAAACATAAAGATCAAGCAATAAAAGAAAATTGTGCTATAAGATCAAAAATCTATTTCTCCCGATTACAAAATTTTTTAGGGTTTCTTCTTCGGTATGAATTAAAACCAAATATATTATACGTAGCAATATATATTACCGGTGCCGCCGGGCAACCGCGCCGAAGCATCGTACGCTTTGTTCACGTCCAATTGGCCGCGCTTAGGTCACGGCACCGGTGGGCGTCACGCTCTGGTCTTCCGCCGGCGCGATTACTCGATTGCGGCGCTCGGCCTCTTGCGCCTCGTGGCCATATATATCGGTCCGTCACTTATTGATTAGTTTGTCGAGTTCATTCGCCGTGGCGGCATGACATGGAAGATCTTAAATGAATTCTCTTAATTGATTTTGTGAAAACTGTATAGCATATATCGAGTACAAAAGGAATGATTGGCCGGCTATTAATTACCAGCAATAATCAGGGATTTTCCTATAATAATCAGCCATATTTAAAGAGATATGGCTGGCTGTAAAGTAGGAAAAAATAATTAGCTATAATGACCTACCATTATTGGAGATATGGCGCCCGAGGGGGGAGAGGGCTAGGAAGAACGGACCGCTGCCACCAACTGCAAATTTATATTAGTAGAGATACCACGCTCTTCACTTCTCTTCCCTAGGCCCTACCTGTCGCCACCACATTGGGGTTGAAAGACTATGTAGAGGTCTATCCTTGGTGGTGATGAGTTATTGACTGTGTTTAAGCATGAGATACTTAAACTTGAGTTTGGTTTGAATACTATTTTGAATTTGAAGCAATTTCAGCCATGTTTGGAATTTGCGATGCTATTGGTCATGTGGGAGCGGTAGCACCGGACCTGCGGTACTACCGGCCATAGCGGCGGTGTGAATTTTTCAGAGAGTGCCTTCGCTGAGGTTTTTAGGGCATGTGGGTACTACCGGCCATCTAGAAGAGGTAGCATCGGATGTGCGGTGCTACCAGCCCCAAATGGCTGGTAGCACCGACTTTATGAGTGAAGTTGTAATTAAATTGTGATTTTGTGATGTTTATTGCATATCAATTTGGACATTATTATGTGATAGTTTTTCCTTGTTTTTCATGGTTACAGAACGACGGTGCTAGGCCATGGTGAGGCGGAGGATGACTTGGACTATGCAAGGTGCGCTAGAGGTCCAGACAGTCAAGGATCGCTAGAAGATGATTGAAAATAGAGTCGCTGCATGCTAGAAGACAAGAAATGGATGAGATGCTAACTTGGACTTGCCTGGATCAAGGAGGGTCGTTGGATAGCGATCTAAATAATAGAGTAGTGGGTCAAGTTTGTTTGGTTTGAAAAGCGTGCAAAACTCGGTATATTTGTGACATCCACCGTCCAAGCTTATTTGTGACATATTTGTGACATCCACCGTCCAAAATTGTATAGCTGTCACCTCCGTCGGCACATCCTTAATCGAAAAATTGATATATTTGAGCTGTGTTTCAATGCCTCCCCTCACGATACAAATTGTATAACATAATACAAGTTTGTATAAATCTTAAAGCAAGTGAATAGGCAAAGAATCACCATCTATCCTTCATCCATGCTTTAATATTTATACAACTGTTAAAAAGAAAAGCATAAAAACACTTCTCTCCAGACTTTTTTTTTCATGGATGCCCGGACGAACCACCAGCCAAAGACGCGGGGCACACCATACAATAGCAAGCACTGTGGAAAAAGCCATGGCCTTGGCAATGGCCACCTGGGTGCATCTGCGCTAGGCAAGCTGCTGCGCAGACCAAGTCGAAGCAGGGTCCTTTGTACAATCTCTCTTCATGGCAATTGATCGTCGCAAGTGGAGCCGGACCTTCACCTCCGCCGCCGCCGCCGCCTTCTCCGGCGCTCGACACTGGCCCTTCTCTTTCGCCTAAACTCCGTCCGTTGCTTTGGCTTGCTGTTCAAATCAAGTGCTAAATCATCAGCAAAAGTAGGGAGTCGAGGGCGAGGCAAGCCTAAGAAATAAACGGAAATTGTCTTCTCTTCTTCCTAAAAATATATTTTTAGACGTCGATTCGACGACGAGACGATTGAGTATATTGACGATAGGATGGTACGATTTGCCATACCTGCAAAGGCGAGTAAAACCACCAGAAAAATCACCTGCGCGGCCATTCCTCTGGGCGCCATCTTGCACTACTGTGAACAAAGTGTTTAAGAGGGACCCTGTATTTATACGTGTTTCAGCCAGGGAGATGAGATGTTGTGAAGTGTATAAATTATTCGTCGTATCATTTTCAAGATTTGTTAGCAACATCTTTAGATTTCATTTATAAATAGGATGCCATTTATTTCTTTAGATTTTTCAAGCTCAAGGATTTCATTCTTTAGAAATAAGTGCACATTTAATACATGACAAAGTGTTTTTATGTCTAGAGATATGAAAATATTTGGAAAGTACTCGAATTTTGCACCACTGGATCTAGATGATCTAGTCTCACCTCTGAACAATATATACTAGATCAATGCCCGTGCGTTGCTACGAAAAATAAAAATTGGTAACGAAACATAAAGATCAAGCAATAAAAGAAAATTGTGCTACAAGATCAAAAATCTATTTCTCCCGATTACAAAAGTTTTTAGGGTTTCTTCTTCGGTATGAATTAAAACCAAATATATTATACGTAGCAATATATATTACCGGTGCCGCCGGGCAACCGCGCCGAAGCATCGTACGCTTTGTTCACGTCCAACTGGCCGGCGCTGGGGTCACGGCACCCGGTGGGCGTCACGCTCTGGCTGTCCTTCTGGCCGCAGTTACTACTAATCGCGCTCGGCCTCTTGCGCCTCGCGGCCATATATATCGGTCCGTCACTTATTGATTAGTTTGTCGAGTTCATTCGCCGTGGCGGCATGACATGGAAGATCTTAAATGAATTCTCTTAATTGATTTTGTGAAAACTGTATAGCATATATCGAGTACAAAAGGAATGATTGGCCGGCTATTAATTACCAGCAATAATCAGGGATTTTCCTATAATAATCAGCCATATTTAGACAGATATGGCTGGCTGTAAAGTAGGAAAAAATAATTAGCTATAATGACCTACCATTATTGGAGATATGGCGCCCGAGGGGGGGGGAGGGCTAGGAAGAACGGACCGCTGCCACCAACTGCAAATTTATATTAGTAGAGATTTTTTGCAATTTTTTTCACCATCAAGCAGCGCCAAAAAATGGTGGATGGTCATAACGCATTGATAATGTTCCTATAAAATTTTCAGATGTTGTTGTTCAATTATTTTTTGCAATTTTTTTCACCGTCAAGCAGCACAAAAAATGGTGGATGGTCCTGACGCATTGATAATGTTCCCATAAAATTTTTAGATGATGATAAAGTCTTACGAATTTCAAAAATTCCAACAATACTGCAGTGTACAGACTCTTTCAAAAATTCCGAAAATTTCAAGACAAGGAGCTGCTAAACCTTTCAATGTGAGCTGCTAAACCAAATTACACATCTCGGCATCATTACATATGCAAAGTAATTTATTATGCTGGATTGAGGAAACAATGTGGAGACAATTAGCCCACAGCATTGTGCAATAATTGTGAACCAACGTACTCAAATCTGTTGCTATGTTTCTGCTCCCATTGGTCCAAAAGAGTAGATCAGTCATCGGTGCAAGATGAAGCATGAGACCAGAACATCTAGTCGATCAAATGTGGGGTGGGGGGTGGACGATCCAATCTATTTAACCACAAAACCAAAACGCCCAACTTAAACCAAATCAGCAGCTACTGACAATGCAGGTAAATAAATACAACAAGCAATTGGCAAATCCGGTCAAAAGACATTCAAAACCGGTTCAAAATAGATGAATTTTGACCAAAGAACCCAAAATTTTAGCGAAATTTGGCGAAATACTATAGCAATTTGTTTTTTTAAATTTTTTTATCCGGCCAAGATTTTGAATCTCGTCCCCGGTCGAAATCCGAAATCCACTGAGATTTTGTGAAATTTTACCAAAATTTTTAACCCTACTTTTCACTGGTCATACATAATTTCCCACCTACTGTATCTTATCGGCATCGACTTGCATCCTCTTCTGGTAAGCCACCGTTACCTTTGCTGCCGCAATACACATTACTGAATTAGGGAGATATGAAATGGAAGAGAGATTGTTGTGAATAGGATCAGTGATTCTATACGTACAAGCACTATATATACGCCTGGCTGTGTTACGATAATACGAGCACAATTAGCATATGCATATTGCAATAATTCCTGACTGAGCTTTAGTTTTCCTAGAAAGTGCTTCAATGCTTTTCACAAAGGTTGAGATGGGCATACATAACCAGTGACAGAGCCAAAAAATTTTGAAAGCCTGGACAAATTTAATTATGACCAATAAACACAATACACGCAAAATTGATAACCTAAAAAGTTGTTTTTAATAAAAGTATAGTTCAATATACATGTGAACATTCTATGTATGTAAACATGAAAAGATGAATCAAGTATCTCACTATGACACTACCAACGCTTCGACAATTCATCAATAAAAGTTTTATCACATGCCAAAGAAGACTCTACACGATAAAAATATGTTGATTAGTGCATCATATAACATAAAAATATATTTACATTGAAGTATTGAACTAGTGCTTTACATACTACTAATGATCTAATGACACCTAATTCAAGGCAAATTCATTAGATGTATCCCTGAGCAAACAAAGCCCTGTAGAAATAACAATGGCATTTTAACACAAAATAATTTTAATATTGGAGAATAAAATTGAACAAAAAGAAAATGAAGATCATGTGTCCACAACAATAGGACTTATCTACTGTCCCATTTTGCAATTTGAGTGTGAATGCTAACTTGCTAATTAAGTGCTAGCTAGCAACAAAGGAATTCAAATCCTCAAATAAGTAATTTGGTGTACGGCTACTACATGTCAGTTACAGAAATTGTTTCTTTACATAAACTGACACCTTATGGCACATGAACTAGGCAGCTGAAGCTCTCATATCTGTTCTGACTTTTCTTCTCCTTATTATGTGTTGAATTATTGTGGTGTAGTGTGTACCATCCTCTGCCAACATACATCTAAGTGTTTACACAAACAACTAATTCTGTTTTATAACCAATTATAACACCACAAAACATGTAGAGAAAGTTCACCAACTGTAAACTTTAAGCCCACATCGCTTCACAGCCCACGGAACAAAGCCTAGGCCACACGCAACTCAAGCCCCAAAACAAACTGATGGTATTGATATTTTACAGGTGATAAAATGTAGGATTTTGATAAACATCACTCGGATGTTTTGTTTGCTAAAATCTTGTAATATTTTTGTTCAACGCTTGTAATATTTTTGTTCAACACTTGCAACATTTTTTTCAGACGCGTGCAATATTTTTTTCAACGCTTGCAATATCTATTTACTGTGCTGCATTTCTACTGTTGTCGAAAGAAAATGTTGCACACGTTGGAATAAAAATGTTGCATCCGTAGAGAAAAAATGTTGCAACGCGTCCAAAAATATCGGACGTCCAAGCTGAAGTATATTTTAGACGTGTTACAACATTTTTTTTTACGTGTGCAATATTTTTTTCCAACACGTGCAACATTTTTCTTTGACAACGGTGCAACATTTTTCTTCGACAACGATAGAAATGCACTCGTGGAAAAAAATGTTGCACTCGTGGAAAAAAATGTTGCACACATTGAAAAAAATGTTGCAAGTGTTGAAAAAAAATGTTGCAAGAGGCATCCGAAAATTTGGCTGATTTTTTAGGAAAAACATCCGAGTGATTCCTAAAATGTAACAATCTTTACCTTAGTCTAGTTCCACCACCTAAGGTTGGATCTTCCGGCCGCATTGAATCAGAGCCTGATTTCCATCCTGTAAGAAATGGAATGGTTATGGAACCACCTATTCCTTCAATTCCGCCACACAAGAAGTAAGCCCATGATGTTGCATCCAACAGCGGCTCCTCATTGTGCTTGGATCCGGCAACTGCAAGATCAGCACTAGCAGAATGAGTTGCTGCAGACTTGTGCATCATGGTGGCTCAGTGGTAGGCACTTACCGAGCCTAACGAAAAGTTGAAAATCTAATTTTTATTTTAAAAAAAATGAATGTAATCGGAGTAATTTTGAAGCGTTCCTCTTTTGACGTGTGGGAATCTGTTCATGTTCGTCGTTATGGGAGAAGAACTAGATGGCTCTGCTCTGGATATGGTGCATGAGAAAGACAATTCACTGTCCAACGCAGAGGTTTCTACTAAATTTGGGGAAGCCCCTGTTTCATTCCTCGTCGACAGAACTACAAAAGTTTATCTTTCTGATTTAGACTGCTCGCAGAGGAGCTTGGCTCCGATAAGTCAGTCTTGCCAGAAGAATATTCCATCCATGCTGATACAAGAAATGAAGAACCCAACCGTGCTCCAAGACCTGGTGGGTTGTCATTTCATTTTCAGTGACTGATCAAATTAGTTTGACAAGGTATAGTGTGAACACATTTGTTTCCTCCTTTGATCTATAATGTATTCCTTCAATTAGTAATATACTAATAATATCATGATTGACTTCTGTCATGTACGCTAGTGACAGGGCAACTTCAGGTACAAAGGTGTTCTTCATGCATGGTCCATCTGGAACAGGGAAAACCTCGCTTTCTTCTTCCTGTGCCTATGATCACAATCAATGGACCAGAGATCGTTAGTCACTATTATGGCGAAAGTGAGCAGACGCTGTATGACGTTTTCAGTTCAGCTAGGCAAGCTGCACCTGCTGTTGTCAGATTTTTCTTCTAATGCTCAGCTACTTCTTTTTACGATGTAATATGCTTGAAAACCTGGTAGAATTACCACTTTAGGAGTCTACATACAACATTCTTTTGCCTTTTGTGGTGCATGGAATGGAAAAGGAACAATTTTTTTATGACTCTACAAAATAATAAGAAAAATGATAAGCAACCTTAGATAGTTATCCAATCACGACAGTTCTTTACTGAGTGAGAATTTTGGTGAATATTGTCATATTGTGGAATCCTAGATGCCTGATTGTCTTGATGTTCTATGCTGCTCTTAAGTTAAAGATTTTTTTCTTCTAAATTTATGTACCCAAACTTGTCACTCTTTTCACTTTGTCTTGTATCATCTTGCCTAGAATCACACTGCTCACCTTCAGGAGCATTTCCATCTTTATTCTATTTTCTTTATTACATTTGAAGTGAATTAATCTCTAATTTGGTTTTCCCATGATCAAATCTCTAATTTGGGTTTTCCATGATCAAATCTCTAATTTGGTTTTTCCATGATCAAAGCAATATAAAAAATGGAAGCAAAACCTCTTTTCTAATTATAGATAAGTTCTTTTTTTAATAAGTCCATTTTACATCTTCAAACTTTGCAAAAAATCTGTTTAATACCCTCAACTACAAAACCAGATATTTAACACCCTAAATTTATAAAACCGGATCAAATTACATTTTTGGAGGGTGGTTTTGATGATGTAAATCACACTTAAGTTGGTTTTTATAATATTGACAGTCATATCATTGGATTTTGCTTACGAGGATCCAACTCAAAGGATGATGGTGTCCACATTGTCATCTTTTTCTTACTCCTCTCTCTATATGTATTATCTTTCGTTATGTCGTTATCATCCCTCCTCTTATTTGGCTTGTCATCACCAAAAATTAACGACATGGATACCAGCTATTAGATCGAGGATGCTGACTAGAAGGGGGTGAATAAGCGGTTTTAAAAATTCTCTTCGCTTTAATGATCTCCTTAACCAAAACTTAAATTATATGCGGAAGTGTAAATATAAGGTTTTCACAGTTAAAGCCTAAATCCTCTAGGCTCACTATGCGCACCAACAATCTAAGTCTTTAACAATGATTTTAAATCCTAAGAGACAAGAAATGGGCTTAGTTGACCAACAAGAATCTACAAATGATCAATTAAATGCAGATCAAACTGCATTAAAAAACCAGTCAGAGCTAGAAGACTTTCTAAACACAATATCACACAATCCTGTGACCCCCATCCTACAAACCACACCCTGCATCAATGCCCCATATCCTTACATACTCGAAAACCAAACAACAACACTCAACAAATCCTCACTACGGAGGAGTTCCAGACTAGCTGCAAAGGTCAAAACTAGAATGGGAACCAGGATAGGATCAGTTCAATTAGCACAAGAACTGTTGGTTGCAAAACTCAAAGAAGTATCTTCTCCACCAAATACTGACAAATCACAGGAAAATTTGTTTGAACAGCTTGCGAAGCTCTTCGAAAGGCCAATCAGCAAGGCACAAATGGAGGCTATCCTGGATTTGGTGAACCACGGCAATACCACGCACAAGGGCAAAAAGAAGACGGGTAAAGTGGCTCCGGCGACAGGGAAATGCGATCATTAAATACAGACAAAGTGGTTCTTGGGGGGTCGTCACTGAAGAGCTTGTTCCTGAATGGCTCGTTTAGTAGGTTCCTTACTTTTAATTCTGAGTCTGTTGTGCCGATGGGTAAGGGGGGGATTTCGGCTGTTATCCAGTCCTGCGTTGCTGATGGGCACCTTTTTATCGGCAAAATTGGAGTGCCAATCGATTGTATGTTGTTCTGTAGTCGTTGTTCATGTATGTTGTCCAATCCTGCCAGCTCGAGTAACTCATGTATGTTGTTCTGTAGTCGTCATGGTTTGTCTACTGTACCGATGGGTGCTGGAGGCTATCCGGCTGATAGTCCCTACTGCGTCGCCGATGGGCACTTTTGTATTGGCAGCTTATGGCGCTCAACCGATTGTACCAGCTCTGATATGACAAGTATTGCTTCGGATGTAAGAGGGGCCAAAAGGCCGGTGTATCCTGGGGACAGACATTCTAGTTGGCTGGGCATAATTTTCACCTGTTCTGAGATAGCTATTATTCTTCTTGTGCTGGTTTTCAACGACTATGGTAGTCTAGTTCTTCATGAAGTGGCAATGTATGTGTTTAATGTCTGCAAACTGTATTGTTCTATCATGGAATGTGAGAGGGCTAAATAATCCTGCGAAGTGAGAGAGCATTAAGCGGCTTATTCAGTCGAGTAGCGCTACAATAGTGTGCCTACAGGAGACAAAAATAGACAATTGGACGATCGGATTGCTAAACGAAACTCTGGGAGCTCGCCTAGCTGCCCAAACCGCCTGTATTCCATCTGACGGCTCCTCTGGTGGTATCCTGCTAGCAGTTTCGGAAGATTCCTATGATCTTCACAACACTAGAATCACTCCGCATACGATCACCGCAACGATAACCTCTAGATATGACGCACTAGATTGGGACATTACTGGAGTGTACGTGAAAGGACGGATATGTCGCCTAGAGGGGGGGTGAATAGGCGTAATTAAAATTTGCAATTAAATAAAATCACCCGAAGGCCAAAATCCGGAGTGTCCGGACTTAATGTCCGGATAGTCCGGATTAAATGTCCGGACAAGTGACCTCGGATTTAGAATTTTAAATCCTTGCAAATTTTCGACAATCTAGTTGAATACAAAGGTTCTAAATGAACTCAGGTACCTTAGTAAAATATGGATCTAGAACCAAACACAAAGAGTAAGTAGATCGGGGCTTCTAAAATTCAACAACAACACCAAACCCTAACTCAAGCTAATGAAGAACACAAGACAAAGATTTTTTACCGAAGTTCGGATTCTTGAAGGGAATCCTCGTCTCCGTTGAGGAGGCACAAAGCCCGGTCCTTTGACCTCTTTCCTCCGGTGTTGCACGAAGCACTTTCGCCGTTCTTCACTTCTTGCCTCTTTCCTTTGGAGGCGAGGCTTGCCTTCACAAGCGACCGGAGCTCTCCACATGAAGTCTTGGAGGCTCCGGTGACTCCTTGCCGCCTAGGAGCCCTTCAAACTCCAAGAGTAACAAATCGCCGCTAAATCGACTTGGAGGATGAAACTTGTGCTCAAGAATCAAACATGCAAGCTCAAAGCACTTGAATCCCCTTCTTTCTCCCCAAAGATGCAAATCAAATCGAAGATTTTAGTGGGAGAAAGAAGCTTGGGCTTGAGAGAGTGTGAGAGAGAGCTTTAGACTTGAATGCTGCACTAAAATGAGGTTGGTAACGGTTAGAATTGGAGTGAGGGTTTTTATAGGGCTCCCAAAATCCAACCGTTACAAGTGCTCTGCGCACAGTCCGGACTGTCCGGACATTATCTTCGGATACTCCGGACAATTTCCCCGGAGTGTCCGGACTAAATGTCGGATACTCGGACTTACGAAGAAAAAGCAGCAGAGGACCCTCGCTCGAGTATCCGGATTTAATCCCGGATACTCGGACATTCCTGAGTGTCCGGACTAAATGTCCGGATACTCCGGACTGACCTCCTCGGCCAGGAGTATCCTTTTAAGGAAAATGCATGATTTTGAAATTCTTTTGAGATACAATTTTCATCCTATGAGCACAAGCATATCCTAGAAGTGATTTTCCGTCGTATCCCCCTTAATAGTACGGCTATCCTTAGACTCAACAAAATAAAAGAAATACAATCGAAGTCTTGATGCCGTCTTTTCAAATTTTGAATGTAGTGGGGATCTCTAATCGCCTTTCAACAATGATATCTCCTTGATAAGCTGCATAGAATCTCACTTGCATCGTTAGCATACGTAATTGTGTTGCCATAAATCACCAAAACACTTTGAGGGCCTAGATGCACTTTCAATCTCCCCCTTTTTGGTGAATTGATGACAACACACTTGGATATAGATAAAAATTTGAGAGGATATAGTATTTGGAGGACCAAATACATGGGGTGGAGCTCCCCCTAAATACGTGCATTAGAGAAGATTGAGTAGATTCTTGAAATGCACATATTTAAGAGAAAGAGGTGCATGAGCTCCCCCTAAATTGTTTATGATGGAATATGTCAAGATAATCAATAAGAAACTTTGCACAAGTAATTAATATGACATGATATCACACAAGTGCATAACGGAAAGGAAATTGATATTAAGCAAATAGTTCGACAACCAGTCAACCACAAGCACAACTAAAAGTCTAACAAGACGATAAATAGCCAAAGCAATAACCAAAGCACAATCCAGCAGCAAAAGCAAATAAACTCCAAATAATCTCTAGCTCTCTCCCTTTGGCATCAAGACACCAAAAAGGAAGAGTCTCATGCAAGAACTACTACTCGTCGTCACGGACGGCTCGTAGTCCTCCTCGCTATCGCCGCCGCCGCCATCGACTTGTGGCCCGAGGTGCATGAGGTGGTAGATCAAGAGCTGCCGAGTAGCGGAATCCTTCGCAGATACATGAGTTGACTCCTCGGACTCGCCTTCGGGGAAGATCCTCACCCGCATGCGGCGGTGGCGCGAACTCTCGGCGGTGCTCACGCAGCTCACGACGGTCTCCTTTACTTGCAGACACATCTGGCATAAGCAAAATAGGCACTTGAGCATTCTCTTGATGGTGTCGCGGCTAGTGCGAGGAGAACCTTCTCCGTGGGGAAACCGAGCCTGGAGGAGGCGGAGGAGGCGCTGCTGAAGCCGGAGCAGTGGAGGAGCAGACAAAGCAAAGGACCGAGTGACAGGAGGGCGACCCACTCGACGCTTGTCCACGGGAGCTGCAGCCTTGATCGAGGACGGACCTTGTAAGGCACGTGCTCCACATCCTTCACGAAGTCAAGCCCCGTGACGTGCTCAATCACAGCCATGATGAAAGGCGCATACCCTTGCATTCTTGGAGTTGCTCAAAGAGTTGTAGAGGATGGCCTCCCGGATGAAATCAACCACGTCAAATCCATGAGTGCACTCAACCAAATGAAAAAGCAAATTTCTCACATAAGAACCGATGGTCGCGATCTCCTCCTTGGGCCAAAGAGTGACCCAAACAACCAAGAAGAACGGTGGCATCGGCTGGACCCTTGATGGTACCCATCACAACATCTTTGAGACGAGTCATATAAATCTCCAAGCTGCCAGAGCCATGACCTTCTTATCATGCGACTTGGCATCACCATCCGTGATCTCGGATGCAATATTCTAGCAAATGTCCTCTTGGTCACCACATACGAGTTTGTCTGTCATCCACCAAATGACATCCTCGCTTCTTATCAAAGTAAAGAGTGGCATAAAATTGCATGATTACCTCATCATTCCAGAATGCATGAAACTCATGATGTCCTTCACTTTATGCCGCTCACAAATCTCGATAACCGTCAAAGATGGGATTACGAGCCTCGGACATATATAGCCAATCAATCATCTTCATCTTCATCACGGGGCGCCCATTGGCGTAAGAACTGCCTCATAAAAGTCGAGTGAAACCTGTTCCGAACCGCTTGTCGACATACTGATCTTGATGGAACTCAAGCGGATCTTTGTTCCTCTGCAACAATGGCCTTGCCCTTTCCGGACCCACACGATAGTCAACCACACGAAGCGGCATCATCGGCTGGATATCTCCACCGAGGTGAAGCTTCTCAAGGGACCAATCGCCAACCTTGACTCTTAAAATCGCTTTTTTAGTTCCCGACGCCTAGCATGCTCATCTGCGGGATGCTCTTCGGCAGGAACTTCCGCGGGATTACTCTGAGCGGGAGCAGGAGATGGAGCGGCTGGAGGCGCGGTGAGGAGGTTAGCACGGCCTTGAGGGATCTTCTTCACACCTTGCCTTCTCTTCTTTGGAGCGCCGGTGGGAGAGGGAGGAGGCGACTCAGTTGGGCGCTTGCTGGCACCAGAACCTCCTTGGGAAGAAGACATCTAAGAGGGAACAACGATAGGAGTGAAAAAGAGTTGCACGAAAGTAGATTTCACAATTTAAAATTTTGGGCCGAGAGGTACAGCACGGATACTCCGGACATTTTGTCGATTGTCCGGACAATTTATCCGGATACTCCGGGTATTTAGTCCGGAGTGTCTGGGGTTTTGTCCGGATACTCCGGATAAAATATCCGGAGACTCCGGGTTTAACAGATTCAAACCCAAAACCCTAAATTGCAAACAATGTGGGATTTCTAAGAGCATATTTTAGGGATTTATTCAAGGAGGTGAATGTACTCTAACAGAGGAGCCCTAACCCTAGAAATTTCAATGGTCAAGAGAGGATTAGGGCAAAAGAAGTCATACCACAACGAAGAACCGCAAAAACGAAGAAACGACGAGGGAGATCCTTCCCCAAGCCCTCCAAGGATGATCCGGAGATGGAGATGGAGGAGAAACACGCCGGAGATGGAGGAGAACCGGAGGGCGGCGGCTAGGGCGAAGGTTTGAGGTGGATGCGGTTGAAACAAATGAGAGAAGAGAGAAGGGTGCCTCAAGACAGTCTTAAATACCCAAAGCCCACTCAGTCCGGACACTCCGGACATTTTGTTCGGAGACTCCGGACAAATTGTCCGGATACTCCGGACAATTAGTCCGGATTGTCCGGGCTGAAGGCTCGGGATCCAAAGGAGAATTTCAAGGAATTGAAAGAGATGAAAGACTTGAAGAATTGAGAAAAGAAGTCCTAAAGAGACCTTTGCACGATGTGACTAGCAAACACAAAATCAAACAATCCATAGTCACATGACATTGGGCAAGATCCGAAGATCAAATAATTCAACTAACACAAAAAGATTAGAGAAAAAGACCAAATAAGCTTTTTCAACATGTTTTGCAAGCATCAATCAAGGATGTGCACTTATCAAGCCAAATTTCGAGAATCAAGAATATTTAGTCCACTCCTCAACTCGCAAAATCTCTTCTCATCAAGTGGCTTGGTAAAGATATCGGCTAATTGGTCAGTTGAGCTCACATGTTGAATATCGATATCGCCTTTAGTGGAATGATCCCTTAGGAAATGATGACGAATATCGATATGCTTTGTACGGGAGTGTTGGACGGGGTTGTTGGCAATTTTTATGGCGGTCTCATTGTCACACAAGAGTGGCACATGGTTATAGGTTAGGCCATAATCATTTAGGGTTTGTCTCATCCAAAGCAATTGCGCACAACAACTCCCTTGACTATATATTCACTTCTACAGGGGCGAGAACTACAAAATTTTGCTTCTTGGAAGACCAAGAAACAAGAGATCTACCTAAGAACCGACAAGTACCCGGGTACTCTTCCTATCCACCTTACATCGGCATAATCCGTGATCGGAATAGCCGACTAACTCAAATGATGAACCTTTAGGATACCAAAGTCCGAAATGAGGAGTGTGCACTAAATACCTCAGGATTCTTTTTACGGCCACCATGTGGCACTCTTTTGGAGCGGCTTGAAAACGTGCACACATGCACACACTAAGCATGATATCGGGCCTAGATGCACAAAGATAAAGTAAAGAGCCGATCATCGAACGATATACCTTTTGGATGACCGGTTTACCTTCTTTGTCGAGGTCTAGATGCCCATTGGCTTGCATCGGCGTTTTGATTGGCTTGGCGTTCTCCATGCCGAACTTCTTGAGCATGTCCTTGATGTACTTCGTTTGGCATATAAAAGTTCCTTCCTTTAATTGTTTGACTTGAAATCCGAGGAAGAACTTTAACTCACCCATCATGGACATCTCGAATCTTTTAGTCATTATCCTGCTGAAATCCTTGCATAAATGTTCATTAGTAGATCCAAATATAATATCATCGATATATATTTGACATACAAATAAATCATTATCAATATGTTTAGTAAAGAGAGTGGGGTCGGCCTTTCCGACTATAAAACCTTGACCGAGAAGAAAATCACGAAGGCACTCGAACCACGCTCTCGGCTTGCTTAAGTCCGTAGAGAGCCTTGTGTAAGAAGTAGACGTGGTCCGGATGCTCGGGTCTTGAAACCGTGGTTGCTCGGCGTAGACCATTTAGGAAAGGGTCCATTCAAGAAGGCGCTTTTCACATCCATTTGATATAACTTAAAATCATGGTGAGTAGCAAAGGCAAGTAATATTCTAATAGATTCAAGCACGCTACAGGAGCGTATGTTTCATCGAATCCAAACCTTCAACTTGCGTGAAGCCTTGAGCAACCAACCGTGCTTTGTTTCTGGTCACTATTCCGTTCTCGTCTTGCTTGTTCCGAAAGACCCATTTGGTTCCAATCACGTTTTGCTTGGGCCTCTCGACAAGCTTCCATACTTGATTCCTCTCAAAGTTATTCAACTCCTCTTGCATAGCCATCACCCAATCCGGATCTTGAAGAGCTTCTTCTACCTTGAGTGGTTCAAGAGAAGAGACAAAGGAGTAAAATTCACAAAAATTTGCAAGTCGAGATCTAGCAGATACTCCCTTATTAATGTCTCCAAGTATGTTGTCGACCGGGTGATCGCATTGTATGCTTTGATGAACTCTCGGATGAGGAGTCGTTGAGTTTATACGTTGGATAGGGCCTCCGTCATCTTGTGAGATGTTGGAACTATCTTGAGCTTTAATGGATGAGGAGGGATCAACATTTTGAGCACTGATGTCCGGAATGTCCGGGGTTAAGTCCGGACGCTCCGGAGATTTTGTCCGGAGACTCCGAACATTATCCCGGACACTCCGGGTTGGGGTGCTCGGGATTGCATCTTGCTCCACCGGTTTACCTCCCCAATTGCCAATTTCTTGATTGCTTCGCATGGAGGTTCTTCCTCCCAAAGACCCGGAAGTAGGATACATTTGGCTTCTTCCCAGTGAGGAGCTCGTACGCGGTCTTCTTTAGCAGCTTGTGAAGATATAATCGGTTGGAGCTGTGGCGCGCGGTGTTGGCTGACTTACGCCCAAAATATGTCGGAAACCTTGTACTCGTCAAGCATCGTGCGTGCCATCTCGATGAGGTTCGATTCTTCCTCTCGGCCACCCCATTCTGCTGAGGAGAATAAGGAGCCGAGAACTCGTGTTTGATGCCTTCTTCATCGAGATACTCCTCAACACGTATTCTTGAATTCGGTGCGTTGTCCTCCGAATTCTCTTGATCTTCACTTGAACTCATTTTGAGCTCTTCTCATGAATTTCTTCAAGCTTCCTTGGGCTTCGCTTTTGTCATGCAAGAAAAACACCCAAGTAAAGCGAGAAAAATCATCAACAATAACTAAACCATACTTGTTTCCACCAATGCTTATGTAGGCGATCGGGCAAACAAGTCCATGTGTAGCATCTCCAAGGGTCTCGAGGTGGTCATCACATTCTTCGCAGGATGAGTAGCTCCAACTTGCTTCCCTGCTTGACCTTGGCGCCGCACACCTATCTTTCTCAAAGATAATATTCGTTAGCCCAAGGATGTGATTGCCTTTATGAGTTTGTGAAGGTTCCTCATACCAACATGGGCAAGCCGGCGATGCCATAGCCAACCCATGCTAGACTTAGCCATTAAGCACGTTTCAAGGTTCACTCTATCCGTATTGAAGTCGATGAGATAGAGATTTCCTTTAAACGACCCTTAACGACTATTGAACCATCATCCTCTTGATGACATCCACACCCTTTTCACTAAACACACAATTATAACCCGCTTCACATAATTGAGCAACGGACAATAAATTGTAGCTTAGTGATTCGACAAGTAATACATTGTTTATATGAAAGTCATTAGTAATAAGAATCTTACCTAAGCCTACCACTTCACCTTTTCCGTTATCGCCGAAGATGATGCTTTCGCTATTTGATCCATTGGCTTCCAAATGCTTGTGAACATTGCCCTTTCTCCGGTCATATGATGCGTACATCCGCTATCCAAGATCCAACTTGTTCCACGGAGATGTAGGCCTACAAAATGAAATTTAGTTTTTGCTCTTTGGTACCCAAACTTGTTTAGGTCCACGACGTTAGTCACAAGTGATTTGGGAACCCAAATAGATCGCACACTAGAGGCATTTTGGACTTACCCCCAATGTGATGAGCAACTACTCTCCGAGGCTAGTCCTCTTAAGCACATAAGAAGCAAAGAAGGTGGATTGAGCCTTATATTTAGAGTTTGCTTCCCTCTTATGAAGTGAATGGGCTTGTTCAGAGGTGCAACCACAATGTGATTTCCTTTGCCCTTGGGAGGACATAACCAAGCCCATGCTTCATGGGGTTACCTTTCTAAACTACCGAGGAACTCCTCTAGTCCCTTGCTAGCCTTATAGGACTTTTGTAATCCATCTTGAGCATTCCTTGAGCTTCTCATTTTCATGAGCAAGTACTTGCAAAGTCTCAAGGTTAGTGGTACAAATATCAATATTGACATTATAGCACCTAAGCGCATCCATTGCTCGTTGAAGGCAATGAAGAATTGGAGTTAATAGTTGAGGTAACAGGAGGGCTATTCTTGAGATCATCAAGCTTCAACTCAAGAGCCTTGCAAGCATCCTTTGCCTTAGCAAGTTTCTCTTGAGTGAAGCATTGGTGATCTCGAGACTAATCACCTCGGATTTAATTGATTTTGAATTCTCAACTAATCTTTCATTTTGCTCTTTTTCAAAAGATCGCTCTTCTCTAGCTCGCGATTCTTTTCTTTTTCGAGGATGAGCAAATCCTCTTGAGCCTCGAGAGTAGCTTCCTTTTGTTCTACAATTTCCTCCAATTTTTCAATGTCTTTTAAAAGCAAATTTAATTTATGAATGTTAAAGTTTTTCATAGACTTAAGCACGTGTTAACGTCATCATTATCACTATCGCTATCGTGCCCATCTAGACATTCATTAGCAAGGGAGGAGTGGAGATTTTGATGATACCTTGTGCCCCTTTGCCATAAGGCACATAGGAGCGTTATCGTCATCGTCGCTCAAGTTGTCGAAGAGACTCTTCGACGTTGTTGAGGTGGTAAACACGGCGATGGCGGCAGAGGCAATTCCTCCTTCCTCGTCTGACTCGGAGTCGGAATCGGAGTTGGAGTCGGTGTCGGAGTTCCACTCCTTTCCAATGTAAGCACGACCCTTGCCCTTGTACTTCTTGCTCTTCTCCTTGTCTTTGCCCCGGAACTTATCCTTTTTGTGAGACTTCTCGTCTTTGCCTTCCTTATGCGGACACTCGGCAATAAAATGGCCGGTTTCGCCGCATTCGTAGCATCTTCTTGTGGAGTGTCTCCCTTTTGATTTTCTTCCATAGTTCCTCGATTGACCTCCTTGCTTGAAATTTTTCTTCTTGAAGAATTTGTTGAATCTTCGCACAAATAGAGCCATATCTTCATTTGTCAATGGACCATGTGACTCTTCGTCCTCACTTGTGCTTTCTTCGGCTTGGTGCACAACTTTGACGGCTTTGAGGGCAATACCTTTCTTCTTGCCCGACTTGAGTTCTTCAACAACTTCCGCTTCCTTCACCATCATCTCGTCCATCATGAGCCGGCCAATGACGTCATGAGGTGTCAAGGTGTCGAAGTTGGGCCGGTCTCGGATCAACTGAACAAGGTTGCGGTTGGTAGGAGTGATCACGCGAAGTATAATCTTCACCACGGCCTTGTCAGAAAGATCGGTGCACCCAAGACCCTTGGCTTGATTTACAAGCACCATCAAGCGGTCAAACATTTTGGTGTAGGATTCTCCTTCTTCAAGAGTGAACCGGCTTAGCTCACCAATAATGAGCTCTATCTTTGATTCTCGAACACTCGAAACTCCTTTATGGTGACCATGAGCCTGTCCCAAATAGCTTTTGCTTCTTCAAGTCCATCGACTCGATTAAACTCGGAATCACTTAGAGCATTAAACAAGGCATTGACGGCCAAGTCATTGAAATGTTGATCTTTGTCTTCTAAGAGAGTAAGGTTGTCCGGATCAACGGGCTTGAAACTGTTTGCACAATCTTCCAAATGGAAGGGTGAAGCGATCTCAAGTGCATCTTCATCTTATGTTTCCATGCCGCATAGTGAGTGCCATCGAAATGAGGCGCTCGGCCAGGAAGGCACGGAGACATATGATGAAGAGCTTGAGACACCAAAGGAACGATAATCATAAGGAATTGCAACCCCAACACGAGTCCGTGCCCTTGTCTTGGTCATGGACTTGGCATTCTTATCTTCTTGCGACATATTGATTCTCCTAGCGGTTAAGCCAAAATCTGAGATTTGGCTCGATACCAATTGAAAGGACGGATATATCGCCTAGAGGTGAATGAATAGGTGTAATTAAAATTTGCAATTAAATAAAATCACCGAAGGCCAAAATCCGAGTGTCAGGACTTAATGTCCGGATAGTCCGGAGTTAATGTCCGGATAGTCGGATTAAATGTCCTGAGTGTCCGGACAAGTGACCTCAGTTTAGAATTTTAAATCCTTGCAAATTTTCGACAATCTAGTTGAATACAAAGGTTCTAAATGAACTCGGTACCTTAGTAAAATATGGATCTAGAACCAAACACAAAGAGTAAGTAGATCGGGCTTCTAAAATCCAACAACACCAAACCCTAGCTCAAGCTAATGAAGAACACAAGACAAAGATTTTTTACCGAAGTTCAATTCTTGAAGGGAATCCTCGTCTCCGTTGAGGAGGCACAAAGCCCGGTCCCTCTTGACCTCTTTCCTCCGGTGTTGCAAAGCACTCATGGGTTCTTCACTTCTTGCCTCTTTCCTTTGGAGGCGAGGCTTGCCTTCTAAGCGGCCGGAGCTCTCCACACGAAGTCTTGGAGGCTCCGGTGACTCCTTGCCGTCTAGGAGCCCTTCAAACTCCAAGAGTAACAAATCGCCGCTAAATCGACTTGGAGGATGAAACTTGTGCTCAAGAATCAAACATGCAAGCTCAAAGCACTTGAATCCCTTCTTTCTCCCCAAAGATGCAAATCAAATCGAAGATTTTAGTGGGAGAAAAAAGCTTGGGCTTGAGAGAGTTTGAGAGAGCTTTAGACTTGAATCTTTGCACTAAAATGAGGTTAGTAGCAGTTAGAATTGGAGTGAGGGTTTTATAGGGCTCCCAAAATCCAACGATTACAAGTGCTTCTGCGCCTGTCCGGACTGTCCGGACATTATCTTCGATACTCAGGACAATTTCCCGAGTGTCCGGACTAAATGTCCGGATACTCGGACTTACGAAGAAAAAGAGCAACCGACCCTCGCTCGAGTATCCGGATTTAATCCCGGATACTCGGACATTCCGAGTGTCAGGACTAAATGTCCGGATACTCGGACCGACCTCCTCGGCAGAGTATCCTTTTAAGGAAAATGCATGATTTTGAAATTCTTTTGAGATACAATTTTCATCCTATGAGCACAAGCATATCCTAGAAGTGATTTTCCGTCGTATCCCCTTAATAGTACGGCTATCCTTAGACTCAACAAAATAAAAGAAATACAATCGAAGTCTTGATGTCGTCTTTTCAAATTTTGAATGTAGTGGGGATCTCTAATCGCCTTTCCAACAATGATATCTCCTTGATAAGCGCATAGAATCTCACTTGCATCGTTAGCATACGTAATTGTGTTGCCATAAATCACCAAAACACTTTGAGGGCCTAGATGCACTTTCAAGACGGCCCACGATCTGTGGACGACAAAAAAAACTTCCTAAATGAGTGGAGGCTCTAAAGGGTTCAGTGCTACCTAGGTGGCTGCTGGTAGGAGATTTTAACCTCATCAGACAAGCGAACGAGAAGAACAGAGGCCCAACAAATAGGAGACTGATGCAACGCTTCAATTCCACCATCAATTGACTTCAATTGTTGGAGCTTGACCTTCAGGGTCGTCGTTTAACATGGTCAAATGAACAGGATCAACCCACCATGACAAGAATAGACCGTTTTCTTGCATCAACGGAATAGCATGAGGCCTTCCCAAACGCTGACCTCTATGCAACGGCGACAATGGTATTTGACCATTGCCCACTATTAATACAAGGAAATTCAAGCTTCTAGTTGTACAAGGGTTTTCGTTTTGAGGCGTGCTGGACTGCGTTGCCAGGTTTCCAAGAAACAGTAGCACAAGCTTGGGCACAACCGGTTCACACGGCCAATGCCATGCTCAGACTACATGTCAAAATGTGCAGAACTGCTAAGGCCTTAAAGACGTGGAGGAGGAAAATGTTCACAAATTTATCACTGCAAACAGCGATAATTCAAGTCACCATCACTATCCTCGAGAGCTCTCAAGAAAAACGCCCGTTATCGCAGCATGAAGTGGAACTCAGAAAAACTCTTAAA
This sequence comes from Guadua angustifolia, assembly GCA_036346375.1. Taxonomy (NCBI): domain Eukaryota; kingdom Viridiplantae; phylum Streptophyta; class Magnoliopsida; order Poales; family Poaceae; genus Guadua; species Guadua angustifolia. The sequence continues at coordinate 43,443,937 of CM070520.1, read as the reverse complement.
AGCAAACTGCTTGGAATAGCTGCAATTCAAAAATCCAGGGCGCGGCAACACTCCAGATTAACAAATATTAGAATGGGTGACTCCAACACGCGTTTCTTCCACTTAATGGCAAACACAAGAAGACGTAGGAATATTATTAGGGTCCTCCAAAGAGAAGACAATGTTATGCTCTCGCAACAAGATAAACTGAAAGAAGCATATCAGTATTTCAGAAAAGCCCTTGGGGAGCCCGGCCAAAGGGACACAGCACTTCTGTGGGAGTCCCTGGGTTACAATGTGGCTGATCTTACTGACTTAGAAGCCTAGATCACTGAGGAAGAGATCGTAACTACCATCCAAGATTTACCAACCCAGAAAGCTCCAGGTCCTGATGGTTTCATTGGTCTATTTTACAAAGCCTGTTTCAACATCATCAAAGAAGACCTTGTCCACGCGGTTATGGACTTCTTCAACCTTCGCCATGAAAAGTTGCACAAGTTTAATGAAGCCAACATTGTTCTTCTCCTGAAGACAGTTCAGGCGGACAGATTGGAATGTTTCAGGCCTATCAGCCTCATAAATAGCTTCATGAAGGTCATCACCAAAATAATGGCAAACAGGCTCGCGACCAAACTAGATGATTTGATTTCAATATCACAGAATGCATTTATAAAAAAGAGATGTATCCACGATAACTTCTTATACATGCAAAGGGTAATCAGAAAACTGCACAAAGAAAACAGGTCGGCTCTCTTCATCAAACTTGATATTTCAAAAGCCTTTGACTATCTCAACTGGTCTTATCTCTTGGAGGTTCTTCAGGCATTAGGATTTGGATGGAAATGGCGTGAATGGGTGGCTGCAATCCTCAGGACATCATCTTTACATATATTAATCAATGGTCAACCTACGGCAACTATAAAGCATGCGCGTGGAGTTCGTCAGGGAGACCCCTTATCCCCCTTACTCTTCATTCTTGCAATTGATCCCCTTCAGAATATTCTCGAATTGGCCGAGAATCGAGGCATTCTAAAACCAGTGCTTCCCACAAATGCAAGACTCCACTGCTCCTTATACGCAGACGACGTCGGTATCTTTTTAAATGCTGATGCAGAAGAATTGTCGGCCCTTAGTCGAATTCTTGATATTTTCGGACGATGCTCGGGTTTGAAAATAAACATCTCTAAAACAGAAATTTACCCGATTAGATGCCAAGATGATCTGGTTCAAGAGGTGCTGAATGTCTTTCCAGGCAAACTATCCACCTTCCCGGGAAGGTATCTCGGGCTTCCCCTACACGTTAGACAGTTAAGAAGAGTTGAATTTCAACCACTGATTGACAAATTGAGCAGCCGTTTAGCAGGGTGGAAAGGCAAACTTCTCTCCAGAGCTGGAAGGGAGACCCTTGTCAAGTCTGTGCTTACCTCGCAACCTATATACCACTTGACTATCTTCCCAACTCAAAAATGGCTTCTGCGATGCATTGACAAAATTAGACGAAGTTTTCTATGGAGTGGGAAAGAACCTGAATACTGCAACGGAGGACGCTGCTTGATAAATTGGCCGGTTACCTGCTTACCCAAAACCAAAGGGGGTCTAGGCATCAAGGACCTCGAGAGATTCGCTAGGGCTCTCAGACTTCGGTGGCTATGGTACAAATGGACAGACAAGGAAAGGGCCTGGACCGACTTGGATATCCCCTGTGATGAAATGGACGTAGCTCTCTTCAATGCCTCCACGGTTGTCACAATAGGCAATGGCAATCTAGCGGACTTCTGGAGATCAAGCTGGGTGCAAGAAAAATCCCCCAAAAGCATTGCACCGAACCTCTTCAAAACGGCAAGAAGAAAGAATATATCGGCACAAAAGGCATTGCAAAATAACTACTGGATCCGTTTTTGTACTTCGGTTCTCTCCCAAAGCGAGATTTGGGAGTTCGCCGAGCTCCATGAGGCAGTTAGTCATATTAACAGAGACGAAGAGAGGGAGGATCAGATTATCTGGCGATGGACTTCTGACGGGCAATACTCTGCAAGAAGCGCCTACCTAGTGCAATTCGACAATGTTTACTACCTAAATGCCGTTTTTTCGCATGGACTTTGCTTCACAACAAAATTCGATCAGCAGACAACATGCTCAAAAGGGGTTGGCCATGTAATGCGATCTGCAGCCTTTGCAACACGGCTCCGGAAACAACCTCTCATCTTTGCAAAGATTGCTACTTCGCCAGACAAGTTTGGGGGATTCTTATTCGGTGGGGAAAGATGGAACATTGGCGGACTCTGAGTTATAGTGGCTCGGTTTACAAGTGGTGGCGCAGGTTGAGAACCCAGTGCGACAAGGACAAACGGCGTGATTTGGACGAGCTACTCATTTATTTCTGGTGGAATTTTTGGCTTGAACACAACCAATGTGTCTTTCAGGGACTGTCTAGAACTTACGAACAAGTGACTACTTCAATCAAGGAAGCGGTACAAAATCATAATTTTGCTTGGTCTAGGGTGACCTCGGTCTAGTTTTTCTAGGGCCATGTGTGTCCTTCGGGATATGTGTGCCGTTAGATGTTTATTCATTCTAGCGTGGTGGTGAGGTTTTTAGTGAGTAGACTGTCGGTGAGAGTGGTGCTTTTGTTGTGAGGTTTTTTCGGGCCCGGTTTTTCCCTATAAAAACAGGGTCGCCCCTCTGTTTCCTTTCTTAATATATTATATAACAACTCTCTTGCTGTTCTTTCAAAAAAAAGAGACAAGAAATCAATTTAATTATATGAATATAAATTGCAATAATGTAATTGAGGAATAGAAGGCAAACCACAAAAAGACACAACAATTTTTATTGTGGTGTTTGAAGACTTGCCGGTTTTTCCTAATCCACACTGAGGTAAGTCCAAATGAATTGGACCGGCTCCACGAATTAAGCCCACACCTCAAATCTACTAGTGGTATCTTTTTTCTCTCAGGTAGGCGATCTCCAATCTTGAGAAACCATTGGGCCTTCTCATAGTCTCTTTTGAGAAGGTCACTGAACCACGATACCTCCAAGCTAGGGGTGCAAACGGAGCGGATACAGATGGATTACACTCATCCCGTATCCTATTTCAAATTTTTCCTCAGATACAGAGTCGAATACAGATAGTACCGAATACGAATATGAATGCGGATTACCTCGGTCACAAACACAAAGAGAATACAGGTTATTTCAAATACAGTTAGTCTCGGTCACGAATAGTTAGTCGGATAATGCGTGAAAATAGAAACCATATATATCGCACATATTAGGATCAATCTACCATACTATATATCCAAAATGCAAGCTTCTGAGATCTCGACCTTTGAGCTAAAAGTTTGCACATTTGAATCAAGTAATGTTATCTATCGGCAACACATGCAGTATAGATGAAACCATAAAACCTAAATTGACACTACTATATTGCCTAATCTATAGCAAATCCTCACCTGCCAAATCATACGGATAAAGATTATAAAAAAACCCAGGCTCCTCAGATCCTCGCCTCTGGAATACGGAACAAACTGGGTCCTCGGGCTCGGATCCTCGCACTCTGGTGAAGGATCGAGTTGGCCTAGAGAGGGGGTGAATAGGCAACTCTTTAAAAAAATTTAGGTTTAAGATCGAAATTTAGCATTGAGACACAAGGATTTATCCTGTAGTTCAGAGCCAAGCCTCTACTCCACGTTAGAGCACTTCTGACAATGTATTGCTCCTCCAAAACTAGTCGCAGTAGACTTGGTCTCCACTAGAGTGGCTCTTTCATCACTCTGGTGAGGTGAGTCCCAACCTCTCACAAATAGTGGTGGCCTTCCACAATCTCTTTTGGACAGGTCGCACCAACACCTCCTCCATGCCGTCTAGGAACTCTTAGTTTCAAAAGTAATAGACTATCCACAAGCTCTTCCCTTGGTTCAAAAGCACAACACTAACTAGACTAAGTTTGGATAATTCCATCCTTTCATCCAAATGACACTAATAAAAGATAAACTCAATAATAATGTTAGTCTCACAATAATTAGATTTGTCATTAATTATTAATTAAACATTAATTACCAAAACCAAATAGAGCTTGAATTTACACCAACATGGCAAAAATCACCTTGATTTGGATCCCTGTCAGCACAAGTACCCTCCAAAGCTACCTTAGGGTGTAAGTTAATCTGGTTTTTTAAGTTTAGAGGTGTTATATATCTAATTTTGTAGTTGAGGGTATTAAATGAATTTTTTTTGTAAAATTCACAGTGTAAAATGGACTTATTCCCCCTTTTTTTAATTGAGGTGTTTCCCTTCACCCCCTCTTAAAAATTGCATCTAAATCTGGACAAACATATAAATATTTATTGTACTAAGTAGCAAGGTTATTGATCGAAGTATTTAGTAAGCAAACGGTTTCTATAGGATGGAGAGGAAGTATTTCTTGTCCTAATCAGGTTTTTAGCACAACATGTTGCCACTGTCATAGCATCATACTATCATGGATTAATCACATGTATCTTCTTTCCTTTTAGATATTTACTGATGAATTGGATGCAATGCTCCTCCTCCACACGGAAGGATGGGAGCGAGGAGTTATCTCTTAGAACAGTTGCTACTTTATTAAAACTGATGGATGATATAATCCCTAGTAATCGTGTTTTCTTGATTGCTGCTACGAATCGGCCTGATAGTATTGATCTTGCATTGCGACGTCATGGAAGATTTGAACGAATTGAAATAGATAGAAAGCTTTGATGTTACTCATGTACGTTAAAGTTAAGATGTGGATGTAATCTACTATACATATACATCTTGCTCTTTCAGTTATTGATGTGCAGAATACATGAAAGAAAATGCTTATATCTAGTAACATTATGCATTTAGGGTTGGGCTAAACAAATGTTTATAGGAATGGATTGGTTTGCATCATACGTTCTTTTTGAAGAAGTTTACATACTTATAGATTTCATGCCACTGTGTGGTTACTTTGTATGGCCTAATTACCTATTTTCTGTAACTTCTGCTACCTGAGGTTGGTCATGTGCTTATAGATGATATCAAGTACAATATGAGCATCATCGATTCGAATGTTGCATATAACACGGCTGTCCAGTTGATAAAGTGTTGAATATAAAAAAAGTTGATCAATTGTTTACTTGTATGAGTACCATCTCCGATTCTCCGGGACAGAGGCTGGAAATTCTTCACAGCCTTCGAACTGGAGTTCACCACTCTCACTGATGAGGGACGTCAGTCCCTTGATTTGACCACTCATGGATTTGTGGGTGCTGATCTATATGCACTCTGCAGTGAGTCTGCATTGTGTGCTGTGTGCTGCTATATCAGCCTAAAAGAAAATTCAACTCAACAAGCTGGCTATTGTGACACTAATGCAGAAAAGTCTAATATTCAAGAGATTGATAGTCCTTGTGGAAATTAAGTAAACTCGATGTCATTTTCTCTCTCAAAGTTAACCATGTCAGTGGAGGATGTTCCCTGCACAAGTAGCAACAAAGAAAGTAGTGGACTTGGCGATAAGAAAGCTGAAATTATATTTTCAGTGACCACCGAGGACCTTGAGAAGGCTAAAATGAAAGTAAGACCAAGTGTAATGCGTGAGGTATCATTTCTATCCACCTGTCCTGTCCATTTAGTGCTCTGTTGTGATCTCTACTCAATAAACTTGCTATTGCTTCTGTAATATTACCACCTATTTTGTTAGGCAATGTTTCTCTCTTTCGTTTTTTTTTTCCTTCTTTTTTACGTGTTTATGTCAACCTTTTCATTCATGTACCCGAACTGATGAGAAGTTAATACTAGCTATAAGTTACAAACTTGATGCAAAATCAGTATAAAATTGTCATAAGATTTCAGTTGAACGTGCTTCATGGATGTATTGTGCTACTGTTATCTTCTTGGAAATAAGCACAATATCAGTAAATATGTGATCTGTAGCGGATAAAACATTGTTATGGCCCAATCATTTCAAGTACAGGTAATGCTTGAGCTTCCAAAGGTACGATGGGAAGAAGTTGGTGGCCAAGCCAGAGTCAAGAAGCACCTTATTTTGGAGTGACAGATGGCTCTTTGGCAAGACAATCGCTGATATTGCTCCATCCATTCTTGCATTGGTTTCTAAGAGAAGGGTGCGCCAAAGAACGGTTAGGGAAGCATTGTTAGATCATGCTTGGATTCATGATATCGCAGGAGGAATGTCTGTGGTAGTGGTGCTGGAATTTTTGCACCTTTGGGATGCCATTTCGAGGTGCATCTGCGAGATGATATGGAGGACCAGCATATTTGAACACCAGCTTCTTCGGTCTTTTCTCTACAAAATCTGCGATCGTCGCGTTTCTTTGTGGGGGCGGTGGAATTCGCTTCTTGGAAAGAAATTTGGAAAACTTGGGCTCCACCGCGCTGCAAGATCTTCTTGTGGTTAGCCTCTCTTAATAGGTGTTGGACTGCTGATCGCTTGGCAAGAAGAGGTTTGGAGCACCCGGAGCAATGTCCTCTTTGTGACCAAGAAGAGGAGGACATACAACACTTATTGACATCTTGTGTGTTCTCAAGATTTGTTTGGTTTTCAATTCTTTCCCTGATTGGGCTCCAACAACTAACTCCCACGCCTGATGATAAGGTTTTCGTGGATTGGTGGAAGCTTGCTTTGTATCGGGTGCCTCGTCAGCATTGCAAGGGATTTAACTCTTTGGTTGTCCTTGTTGCTTGGAGGATTTGGAAGCACAGGCTTGGATGTGTGTTTGATGGTGCCTCGCCTAATGCAGGATGTCTTTTGCAGGAAATTAGGGATGATGCTAAGTTGTGGAGTTTGGCGGGGGCTAAAGGCCTTAGTTGCTTATGGCCTTAAGGGTATTCAGTAGCGCATGTTGAATCTGTATTTTTGTTTTGTTTTTGTTTATTTTCTGTAATAGAACTCCTTTTCCTTCTTAATATAATGATGCGTAGTTCTCCTGCGCATTCGAGAAAAAAAAAAGCAGTTAATTGAAGCCATCCAATGGCCACAGAAATGCAGTAAGACATTGATGGCCTGTGCTGTAGCTTCTGAAGAAAAGCTTGACTTCCTTGCAGTTAAGGGTCCTGAACTTTTCAGCAGTGGGTTGGTGACTCTGAGAAAGCAGTCAGATCGCTATTTGCAAAGGCGAGAGCAAATGCACCAGCAATATTGTTTTCTGATGAAATAGATGGGCTTGCAGTCACTCGTAGGCATGAAAATGATTGCAACTCAGTTGCTAATAGGGTCCTCAGTCAGTTGCTAGTGGAAATGGATGGTAAGTTCTAACATTGATCCATGACGTCAGTACAGCAACTGGCCAGTAATTACTAAGGGTATAATTTGATGCCGTTATTTCTTCATTAACGCTAGAAGGCAATTAGGTGTGTTAGTCTTGTGATTATGGGTTATGAAGTATTAACTTGTGAGTGCATACAAACGAAGCAACAAAGTATTGGATATGAAGTTTCTAGTCAATGGTTAATTAAGCACTAGATGCTTCTGAAACTACTCTGGGTTCTACTATTTCAGTTTTCTCATGTGGTTCTTTCTTGCTAGAAGTAACATGATATCTAAATAGTAATAACATTTTGGTTGTGATTCCAGGTAATTTTTCATTAATGAACACCGGTCTGCATAGTATAAATTAAGCGACTAACAATAGTTTCTAGTCAAAATTGAGGCAGGGGCCTCTTATTAGACATTGCTTGGGTATCTAACATTTTCTTTTCTTCTCAATCACAGATGGAATGCGCTGATGAACTGCTATCCAGACTCCTTTTGCCACTTACAAGCTCTGAAGCTCCTATTGATGTTTAGGTTTGGATCATGCTAGCCTAATGTACTATAATTGCAATAGGTTTGGACCAAAGAATTGGCGTTACTGTAATTGCAGCTACAAATCGTCCTGACAAAATCGATCATATGCACTTCTGAGACCAGGTTACTTATCCAATTATATTGATTAAGAATTCTCATTTTATGGCTTACGTACATTGCTTGGGGCACACATATAATGCTTCCTACAGTCGTTGGTTTGACTTTTTGGATGATGTGTGCACTAGGTCGTTTCGATAGGCTGCTTGATGTGCAATTACCGGATGCAGCTGATTGTGATGGGAAAGAGATCCAATGCAATCTCAATTGGAACTAGAACTTAAGCGGTACGAGTGGACCGTTGGATAAAAAAGAGATGATCTAGATATTTAGAATACTATAGCAAAAATACCGTTGAAGTACTATAGCACACATTGCGGTGATCCGCTTTTGGACGATTAGGACCTTTATTGGATTGGTCGGACGTCGCTGAGTACTGGGGACTGCTTAACCATTAGTCCTTAGTTGGACTGCGCATGAAGTAGGGGTGAAAATGGGTTGGATATCTCACGCCTGATTCAGGATCGGATTCGGTCGGGACTAGATTCGGGACCGAATTTGACTATCCGATCAGATCCGGGACTAGATCCGGATACTTGAATCTGGATTTGGGATCGGATCCGGACCATCTAATATCCGATAAATACGGAATGAGATCCGGATAGCTGGATTTTTCCTATTCGAATATTCAGATCTTTCTATTCGGATATAAGCAAAGCCTAGCCCATTTTCATCATATTTTTTTTCATGACAACCCACTTATATTAACAATTAGTTGGTTCTATTGATCTTCAAGTATCGTATTCTTTCTACGACGTCTATTGAGTTTGATTGATATATAACTTGTTACCTACGGTCATATCTCGTATGGTTTTAGTTCAATATATATTATTCTATATATGCGTGTATTATTCGTATATTTTTATCCTTTTTTTAATCCGAATCCATCACATATCCGTCTTGTATCCTATATCTGTATCCGTATCCGACTAGTTTATATTAGATTTCAAATCTGAAAAATATATAAATTAAAATAAAAAGGGGCAATATATACTTGTATCCGATCTATTGTCACGCTAGTCAGAGGACCTTTCGGACGGTGAAGATATTATCTGGATTCGTACACGCAGCATGCCATGCAGTCCTGACATCAGCTTAAATGAACTTGCTACACTTACAGAAGGACACACTGGCGCGCACAAAAGCTTGTCTGCAGGGAAGCTGCTATTGCTGCGCTTGATGTACGCCACCTGTTCTGTCCCCATTATGGTACGTGACTATCTGTATTTTTCACGAAACGATCGCAGAAGATCGATCACTGGTAAGCGCTCTGTTATCACAGTAGAACTTTGATACTCCAGAAGTAGCAATTAGACATTTCAAGTACTCTTCAACAGAATAAAGCCGTCAAATGCAAAGTTCTACCAAGATCTTGCGGTGCGATTTCGTAGATTTGTTGATGATGCATTAAGAAGGAGCAATAATGCTGGGGTTTATTGGACTGGCCATTTTCTAGCACATAAGATTCTTATCCAAATAAGGAAGTTTGTTGTAAGTAATATCTTATCCTCATGTTGTCTATCACCTGCATGGCTTCATTGGTTCATTACTAACATGGTATCTTTGCTTTGTTATTTATCAGTACTCCCAAAAACAATCAGTGCGAGAGTATCTTCCTGAGCAAGGTTAACATTACCATATAGCATGGAAAGTCACCAGTGCCTCAGCATAAAAAATCATCGAAAATCACTCGAAAATTGTTAGAAATCACATGAATGCCAAGTAAAACAATTTGAAATTAGTGGTCAAAAAAATATGAAAATTTGACCGATTTTGCCTATTTTCAAGCAATTTTCACCCTTTTTTTAATGATTTTTCTTCGAAAATCAGCAACCTAAGTGACGTCAATTTCCTCACCGATTTTTGACAATTGTTCAGCAATTTTTGGCACACTCAAGGAAAATTAGAGAAAAGGACAAGAAAAATTGTGAAGAATCGAGATAGCGATCAAGGGGGGTGAATGATCCTAAAATAAAATTTTCTCCCACTTAAATTACTCCAAACAAGCCCACAACGAAAATCTACAAAAAGAGACAAAACAATAGAGGCAGCTGTTCTGCAGGGCCGATACTCCTCAAATTTACCAACCCTCTAAAACCCAAACAATTAGACAACTATGTGTAACCTTTGTATGGATGAGAACCATATATAGAATATGTGGAGAATTTTTGAATTACAATCCTGATTGTCAAGTATCCAAACAAAAGGAATCAATTCAAATCATGCTTTTGAAAAGGAGATTAAGCCAAATCACCAAAGTTACTTTCAAAAAAGTAAAAGTAGATTTTTCAGAAATTATCCTTACTAGGAGCAAGTGGTTGGTGGATTTCTAGTACTCTAAAATTTTTGGAACTTTGTTTCCCTATGAACTAATGAGACGTGAAGCACTCCACTAAAGACCACCTTAAAAAGCCTTGTAAGAAAATCAGGAAAAATCAAATACTACAGATTGTCAGGAACTTTGAGCAGAAAGTTTAGGGCTCGGTATTCACCTTACAGCGCCCAAACGGTGCAACCAATTGACTCCTAAATTTTTACACATATGAAAATATGAGTCCTGCACCTTCTCCAAGAAGAATTACTCAAAAAATATTTTTTTAGATTTTTCTAAAAATAAAAAACTGACACCTGCGCAAAGAATAAGTTTTGGATAGATTTGCATCCTGATGAAAACTTGATCTCTAGTCTATCTTAGAGTGCAAGAGAGTTGTAAAATCATATGAGCACCCTCAAGACATCATGGATCAGCAACATTTAGAAGGAGGGGAGGCAAATCCAAATGTGCGTAAGGTAAATTGCGGGAATTTAAATGCTGAATTTAAGACATAAAGTAAATACGTAATGTAAATACATGGGACTAATAATGATCTGAAATGTGTACAACATCATTGGCATTGCCTTAGGACCTCATAAAAAAATTCAAAAAATTTTAGCACTTTTTCATAATTTTTTTAAAATTTTTTATTTTTGAAAATTTTGAATTTGAATTCCACCAGTTTACCAAGTGATTTCAGAAATCAAGCCGGGTCAATACAGCTGAAAATCACAAAAATCGAGTGATTTTTGACGGAACAAGATGCTGTTGCCTGTTGGTAAGGTGCACTGATGGAGCCTGTATTCACGAAGAAATGGGTGTTTTAGCTTTCCTCTGCAGTGTCTGCACTTGTGCTGCCTGTTTTGATTGCAGTGTCTGAGTACTATTTATTGGCTATTTCTACACAATTTTTAGGTGTTTTTTTTCATGCATTTTTACTCTTAAGAAACTTGGCCCATGGTAGCAGTTGAGTTGGATTCTTGTATGCACTTTCTGTAGCTGTGGAGCCTGGAAGATTATGTTCCGGTGGAGGCCACTTTTGCATGTCCAAGAACTGCATCTGCCCAGTCGTTGTGACACTTCTGGATGTTTTCTCTCTTCCTGTTTGCAATCTCAAGATCGCGGTTTGTATCGCCACTGTTTTTTCCTCCTTAATGGTATGCAACGTAGCTCCCCTCCCCACATGTTGCTAGCGCCAGCCGTGCCTGGAGTCCGAAACTTGGACAATTTTGTTAGTGCTACATGGTTTAGACGTCGGTGGTTGTTTAGACTTCAGGTTCTTGCACATACATGCATACATACATGGAAGAATACAAGACATCTGTACGGTCGACTGACTCGTCGTCAAAGACCACTACGAGTATAAATATATAAATATAGAAAAAGTAAGATCTTGTTTGGTAGAGTTCTAGATCTCAGCTCTACTTAAGATTTAAAACTTATAGGCTAAAATGAATTAATTAAGTTTATATTTTTAATCTAAAATGTAAATAAGATGATCTATTTAAACACTTTTAATGTACCAATAGTTCTAGTTCCACGGATCTGATAGAATTAGGAATAATCAGCTCCATCAGATCCACGGACCCATTGATTTAATGGAGTAAAAGCTGTACCAAACACACCCTAAATTTGTCTATAAGGAATAAAAAAGTTACAACCCTACAGGGACAAAGATCCTCAAAAAAATAGCTTCTAACCAATAAGGATTATGTGTCTATGTTTTTCCTTGCCCCGGTGTGCATGTAACGTGAGTTCATTCCTGAAAAAGGCATTTCCATGTAGAAAAATTTGGCATGACATTCTCTAAACACTTTGCCATTTCTTTAAATTACCAGCATACATTTCGTGATAAAATATTACCGGCACACATTTCCTAGAAAGCATGCCATATAAAATTACAGCCATAGTGTGGTGTGGATATGGAGATAAGATTCTCTTTTCTTGAGTTGAGCCGCTGGGGGCGTCAACTTGGTCGATGCATGAGAAGAATCAAATCAATGAATTACTGCCTAATTCATACCGACTCATACATACCCCCATCTGGTTACTTTTGTCTGTTCCATTTTGCATAGATTAGGCTCGACGTGCCAAATTGTTCTAACGGCCCTCACATGACATGCGCTAGAGGTGGGCACTCAGGTCAGATTTTTTTTGGGTCGGCACGACGGGCACTACACATTTCGAAGTCCGGTTCAGTACGAAGTGGGCTGTGCCTGGCCAGCACGACACTGTAGTACGGGTCGTGCTGGGTTCGAGAATCAGGCATAATGGGCTGTACGACCTGGTACGACACTGTAGTACGGGTCGTGTCGGGCCCAATGACGCAAGGCATAAAGAAGAAGCTCAATATGAAGATCACCGACCCACAGGGAGTGAACGTTATGGACGTACCCAACAGCATGAATGCTATATCGCCGCCGATACTTGAGAGAGACGGGTCAGCTCCCTCTCTCATCTGTCTCTCTCAATTTCTTTCTCGCTCATCTGTCTCTCGCAATCTCCATTGCCTCTCTTCTTCACTCTCTTGTTGCCCTCTCTCTCGTTCGTGTTCAGCATATTCCTCCGTTCTAAGAATAAATAAATTTTAGTTCTTTTCTATAATATTTATGTCCACTGTTTTAACTCCATGTGTCTATAATATTTAGATATAAAACACGATAAACCTATACCAGACTGTCCTAGCTCGGCAAGATGCTCACACCCCTACGATGCGCATCAGAACATGTTGCGATCTTAGAAGAGACGTACGCCCGCTGCTGCGAGTAGGACGTGGCTAGTTGATAATTGACTAGCAATAATAGCGCGCTACGCTGCGCCGTTCTGTAGAGTTGATAGGACCCGTCGGCAAATCCATGGGGGTCGTATTTTCGGTTTTCATATTTGTTTAAAAAAATAGGTCGTTAGCTATAAACCTTTAAGGAATCTATTTTTTTTAGAAAACCGCGGTTTATAAATCTCTGAACGAATCAACGTTTTTAAAAAAAAATCGTGGTTATGACCCGTTGGCAAATCCATAAGTTGTTATAAACCTTCGACGAATCCGTGTTTTTTTTTCGATGCGTGTTTTATTTAGAAAATTGCGGTTGAATCCGTGTTTTTTTTGTTTTTTGTGTCTGCTAAAAAAATGGGTCGTTAGGATCCGCCGGCGAATCTACGGGCCGCTATAAATCTTTGGACGAATCTACTTTTTTAAAAAAACCCACAGTTATGACCCGTTAACAAATACACAAGTTGTTATAAACCTTCGACGAATCCGTTTTTTTTTGTCGATGCGCGTTCTATTTAGAAAATTTCGGTTGAATCTGTGTTTTTTGTTTTTTAAAAGAAAAGTGTGGCCGTTTTTTTTATGTATTTCCTTTTTTAAAAGGCTGCTCGAACCCGTGGGCGAATCTATGAACCGCTATAAACCTTCGACAAATCTGGTTTTTTCGTTTCTTAGTTTTTTGTGTTTGTTAAAAAAAATGGGTCGTTAGGACCCGCCGGCAAATCTATGGGTCGCTATAAATCTTCGGACGAATCTACATTTTTTTAAAAAAAACATGCGGTTATGACCCGTTGGCAAATTCATAAGCTGCTATAAACCTTCGACGAATCTGTGTTTTTTTTGTGGCGAAAACATTTTTGCCGGGTTTTCTGGGTGGCGAAAAAAAAATTCGGGTTTTTTTTTGTGACGAAAACATTTTTTGGGGAAAAACGGAGAAAGGACCTGAACGTAAGAAGTAGGGACCTGTTCGTAATTTTTTTGGATCTGTTCGCTATCCTGAAAAATTAGAAAAGGGCTTGTTCGTGATTTGAACTTAACGGGAGACTTTTCCGTAAAATACCGCGCCAGGGACCCAAACGCGAAGAAAAAGAAAAAATCTTCGTCTCACAAAAAATCACGAAGGACCTATTTGTAATTCGTAAGGACCTATCCATAATTCGAAGGAATGGAGAGACTTTTTCGCAAAATGGCTTAGGGGACAGGTGGAACGGCTGAGGTCTCGCCATTTCCTTCCGCTATAATGGGTGAAACCATGAAAAATTAGAAAAGGGCTTGTTCGTGATTTGAACTTAACGGGAGACTTTTCCGTAAAATACCGCGCTAGGGACCCAAACGCGAAGAAAAAGAAAAAATCTTCGTCTCACAAAAAATCACGAAGGACCTATCCGTAATTCGAAAGAATGGAGGGACTTTTTCGCAAAATGGCTTAGGGGACAGGTGGAACGGCTGAGGTCTCGCCATTTCCTTCCGCTATAATGGGTGAAACCATTGCAAGTTTGTGAAGAAGCCCAATTGCGTGATACCCAATGCCGTCTGAACACGGGAGGAATGTGCAGCATGGGCTTATAGCCCCATTATTTATTTATTTTTTATTACTACCTGCTAATCTTTGTATTGATAAGAGTAAGAACTTCTTTTTATTCTCCGTATTTTCTTTTTAAAAATTTTTACCATAAAAATTCATTCCTAAGAAAAACAATGCGCCCTATTGATATTTTGAAGTTTTTGAAACAGCTAAACTGTTTCCTTAATGCAATTATTGTATATAGAATTTTGTTGATAATTCCGATGACTATTGCACATGTAAAAACAGAGCTTATATAGATTGAAGTTCTACTTGCGTTCTACAATGAACTAGAAAAGACATAATGATAGCCATTGAAATTGATTCAATTTGAAAAAGACTAATTACGAGAATAATTGAAGATTTTGTTTCAAATTATACCAGAAGACTGGTGCTTTTCACGTAAAGGTCATTAATAAAATTTGTTTTTTAGCGCGATGTATCATATATCTTTGTACCTCCGAAAAAATTGTACTACAACTGTACTATCAAATAATTATTTTCATAATTAACATTTATTGTGTATAGTCTAATTTTAAATTTAGCATAGGCTCCTAAAATGTCAGGTACGGCCCTGATCTGAATGTGCGAAACAGCCGTGCATTCTCTTGTGTGGGTAAACTAATACTCAAACTGAATTGTTCTATAGCTTCAGTTGGCTGGGAACTTAGGGGGATGTTTTGTGGACTCTTAGATTGAACATGATACGAGTCTACCGCGAAAACTGAAATCGGGGTGTTCTATTGGATTTTATGAAATAAGACGCAGAATGGGAATTGTTTGAGTAGGTCTCATGTTTGTGTGGATGTGCTGCTGACTGTTAACTTGGCTCTGTAGTTAGGTACCAGAGGCGTTGGCGAGCCAGGTTCCATACTTCCATTGATGTTTGCGAGAAATTGGCAGAGCAGTGTTGCTTGGGGTCGTAGCTGGCATTCCCATGTTTTACTACGATGACATGTTGCCCATTCACAACAACTGGCATGCCAATATCTTAATGTTCATGAATTGATTGATTCAAGAACTATGGGACAATTCCTGATTCTATTTTGAGCTCTCCTTGCTATACTACCGGAGAAATTTAAATAACTACTAGCTAATTTGATTTATTTGATTGAAATTAAAGTATGAATGATCCATATTAAGGCCTTGTTTAGTATTGTTCCTACTCCTAACTTTTCGCTCGAGTCTGATGAAGCTGTACTAAACACAGCTCCTCAAAACGAGTAGATTCTGCTTCATGCAAGAAACAGTTTCGAAAATGAACTAGTGAGGAGGACCTTCCCGTGGATTACCATGGGAAGCTGTACTATGGGAAATAAAACACCCTTTGAAGTTGCAGTAAATTGCCTGCAATTTTCCACTTGATCAGTCAACCCTAACCCCTTTCCACCCCCTAAGTCCCATACCGCTTCACCCTCCCATCGCAATAGGGGCAGCGGCTCAGCGCCATCAAAGTGATTAGCCAATCAAACCCTAGATCGCTAGCGCCATCAAAGTGATCAACCAATCAAACCCTAGATCGCCGCCACCTGCCTTTAGCCCTGAGCTTGCCACCTCCAGCCCCGAGCTCATGGGGAAAGCGAAAAAAGGAAAGCAACTCGGGGAAAGGCGGGCACATGGGCTAGGGTTGAGTCAAAATAGTCACAGGTCAGGCCGACGGAAGGGATTTGGCTCACCGACATGAAATTGATTTTTAATTACTTTCTTAATTGATTTAAGGAAACAAATTTCTTAAATACTAAAAATCTTGGAAAAAACTGAGAAAATACATAAAAGAGATTTTGAAAACACATTACTCTAGGAAATTTTGGGATGTTACAGTAGTTTCGCCCTAAAAAACCTTAACAATTTTCTTGCTAATTAAAGCTTAATTTGAAATTTTCATAAATAAAAAATCAATTTAATATGATTAAATCAAAATTAACAATTATCAAACTATTTTATTTGAGTTCCTCATGCTTGGAACTATTTTTCATATTTTTATAAGAATTTTCCAAGTGCATTTGCTATTTTATTAGTGCTACTTTAATTTTTTATGTTTTTCTAAAATAGAAAACTAATTCAAAAGGTTGGAAGGTTCTTTGAGCCAAATCCTTGCTTCAACCTATTTCCCTCTCTCTATTGGCTCAACCGTTGTCGTCGACATCCTCTCACGCATAGTCCAATCTACTGCGCCACCCCCCGTCGCTCGACCCAACTAGATAGCCAAGACAATCTCATCGCCGCATGGCGCTTGAGTCACTGACTAGTGGGCCCACCCTATTAGCCACACCCGGCTGTCATCTTCTTGGAATCTGACTTCCGCACGCCTCTATTGCAGTCTCCAACCTAGATGCCTTCACCGCTATCTCCAACCTGGATTCCTTCACTACGCTGCCTCGTCAGCGAGACATAGTGCCGCACAACCCTCAGATGTGCATCGCCGGACGGCCATCACCAAAACCCTTACCCTAGCCTCTAGATTGTGTCAGTGTCACCTCGGATTTTGAGATCAAAGTCAGACCACCGACATTGAAGCCAAGCTGAAGGCCTTCGTTGCTATCGAATACTGCCATTGGTGAGCCTTGGATCTTGCTATCACCCCCGTCATCTTCTTTGTGTCGTCCTCTTTTTAAGGAATTTTTAGAGTATTTCTAATGCCTTAAGTAAATCAAAACATTTTACTCAGATTATTTAAAATAGAAAAACCGGGAAAATCACGATGAACAGATATCAGGCCTCGGCCCATACTGCTTTATCTTGAGTAGTCGGAATTAATCAGATTTTTGCCGGCCAGTTGGATTTCAATCCACGGCCTTCATCCTTGCCGTCGTAATAAAACCCTAGGATCATCAAGGTAAAAATCGAAGCCGTCGGTAATCTTGGTCATAAATCTCGATTTGGAAGCCGACCTTCTCGTCTCGACCACGCCACGTTTCCTCAGGGTTCCCTTCCTTCTGCGCCGTCTTGGGTAATAAAGGGCACGGATTCCCTACCGAAGACTCACCTTGAACCACGCTCCTTTTCCTCTCGTCTGTCATGGGAGAGTCGTTGTATGCGCTTCAAGCTCGTCGGAGTTGCAAACTTCGGCGAGATTTCTTGCGCGTTTTTCCGCCGCTGAGGATTCTCTTCCGCCGTTCGAGGAAGGGTTGAGTTCGTCGCGCCAAGGCTTTGGCGCTACTCTCTTCTTCCCCGAACTTCATGGGAAGCGCGGGAATGCGTCGTCGTCTTCAAGCTCGGCGAGTTGCGCCGCCTCAACACCTCGCGGATCGGGAGCTTTGTGGACCGTCGAATCGTCAACGAAACGGACGAGATCACGCCCGCATCGCGGCCGTATGTTGAAGCGGGAAAAATCGGAATTTCCTTTATAGAAATAATTCGCTAAATTCGGAATTTCTATTTTGGGGTATTTTCAAGATTTTCAAACTTCAAAACCTCATAACTTTCATTCTCGAACTTCGGATTGAGGTGATTCAAATTCCTAAAATTTGTAAAATTGAGATCTTTCTAATGGTGGCTTTTATTTGAATTTTTGAATTTTTTTGCTCTTTGGTTTTGGTTTTTATTGCTTTTCTCTCTCGATTAGCGTGAAGGTTGAATTGTCGAGGCCGGAGGATTTCTCAGCTCAGGGAATTATTCCAGACGAGAGCGAGGAACTAACTTGAGGCAAGTTGTGCTTTGATCATGTTGCACCCATAAATTAGATTGCATGCTATTTTGGTTTACTTTATCACTTGTTATTTCGAGAGTACAAATGATTTTGACCTAGATTGAGATTTAGATATTATACCCTCTTGAATTACACCCTACCTTGTTAAATTGTATGCCATGATCCACTTGTCACCTTAGGTTGGTTGATTATAGTTGGTTAATAATGAAATCAACATGGATGATTAGATCGATTTAGAGATGCTTAGCCATGCCACGTCATCACATGTACATGAAATGATGGTTATTAATTTTGACTAATGGAATATGGAACAATAATGTTAATTTGTTTATCATGTGTGGATGCACAAAGAGATTGAGTTATCGTGGCGAGGAGGTCACTGCGATGTTGATTGTGAGAAGCATGTGATGCTTGTAACCAACCAGGAGGTAATCACTTTAGATTAAAGCAAGTGGAAGGGACCTCGCCCATTGCTCGGTTTGCGAAGGCCGTTGGATCCATGTCATCCTCGAAATCCTAGCCGCATCGCTGCTTCGAGCTCACCACTGGCCAACTTCATTAACCATAGCGACCCGCATGTTGCTCATCGAGTTTGCCATCGCATCCTCTCCATGTTGCATCGCTGCAACTGTTGCCATTCGTCGTTGTTGCCATTGCCTGAGCTGCACCACCATCCACCGTCGACCATGGGTTCTCATGTCGCTGCCATCAACGTTAGCTGCCTTGTTAGTGCCGAGTTAATAGCCGCATGTTAGCCACGCCAATGCCATGTTGTCGCCCTGTTGAGTCGCCGCCATGCAAGCCAAACCCAAGATCCAAAACCTATTAACCCGGTTCACCGTGAACCGAGTCTAAGGCACGTGGGTCCCACTTATTAGAACCCTTTTCCATAAGCCAAGTCAAACGTAGACCATAAACTTTTGCCATGAACCCAGTCCACAGGTCCTGGCCACACCTGTCAGTCTCACATAAGGGAATATTATTAGGATATTCTCTTTTCTATCTCAATTTATAGTATTTTCCTTTCTGATAAATCTTTTGAGAACCTGTTCTCTTGCATATGAACTCCAAATGAGTTAGTTCAAGTTTCCAAATCAATTTAAAATCAAGGCCTACCTTTCAGTATATTGTTTTTATTTTTGGATATTTTCTTTGCCTCTATTTATTGTTTATTTGCTTTTTGTCACTTGTTTTGCGTGAACATTGAAGTGTCGGGAGGGTTCAAAGGAGAAGAATTTGCTCAAGTTCAAGACTAGGAATTATTCCAAGGCGAGTTGTGCTTTGATTTTATTGCACCTAGCTTTTACAAAAGTTATTTTGTTTCATTCAAATACTTTATTATTTCGGGATTAATTATGCAACCAATTTGAGATTATGCCTACCATTGTCATTTGTATACCATGCATGATCATTTGTCACCCTAGATTGATTAATTATTTTTATTAGTTGGTTATTAATATAGAACCAACGTAGGTTGGTTTAGATGTGATTAGAATTCTTAGCCATGCAATAGGTTATTGACACCATTTTGAAAGTTGCAAATTCAAATATGACTAAGTCGCTAAGGAATGTTTTTTTTTGTGAAAAGGGTGTGTCATATGTTGTCACACGATGTTGATGTTGATGATGGCATGTATTGCGTTGTAATCAATATGGGTGGAAAAATGATTTAGACTAGGGAAAGTTGTAAGAAGCTATGTGTTGGTGGTTTTGTGTGAAACTGGGCTGTTAATGTAAATCCATATAATTTTGTGTGGATATGTGTAGTTGATTGGGTAAGTCTTACCCTAGTTAATTAAGTACTTAACCTTGTAAACCATTGAACTGAGCTAATCGTATAACCACATGTCTGGAACGTGACATGCCTAGCTTAGTAATTTATGGATCCTCATCACTGATTGTCTTAGGAGGTAAGCTAGGCAATCTCCTAGGATGGAGGGTGTAGTCTTATGTATTCGAATAGCCATGCCCCCTGTTATAAACAATGCTTGGAAATTTCACGTGAGGTTTAGATTTAATAAAATAAAATTTTGGTGAAAAGTTATGTGAAAGAACTGGATTAGGCTATATGAAATCTTTGTGAAAATTACATTTTGTTATTGTTATGGTTATTTGTTTTACTTATACTTTCAATCTACTTATGATATTCAAACTGCAAATGTTGCTTTATGCAAAATAAACTATGTTAGCCATCCTTTGGAATAAATTTTGCATATAGGTAAATAAACTTGCATTCTGTGCAGAATTTATTGAGTATTCCATGTGCTTACACTTGCAATAAACATCACTCAATTGGTGAAGAGGAGTCAACACTTGCTTTGGAGGAGGAATATCATGAAGAGATCGATTGCATAAAGCAACATTTGCAGTTGATTGCCTGTGCCAGATTTGATGGATTACTTCGGAGTTTATTTGTTTCTTTTAGCTGCAATTATTAATCTAATGCTTAAGCCCTGTATGGCATAACATTGTGTAAACTCAACCATGAGGTCATAATACCTATTTGCTCATTACATATAGTTCGTTTATTCTTGTTCCACTGTGTATAAAGATAATATTTTATCTATATTGCCATTGTGTGTACTACTGTGATTTTAGACTAGTGAAGCATACACAAATGGTCCGAATTTATATAGTTGGATCTTGACAGATACCATCGCCGTTGCGCCGTGCAGCCCACGCACTAGCAACTCACCGCTGCTCCTCCTACTGTCACCTTCCATGCTGATGGCGCTGTCCCTCGTCCACGCCACTACCGTCGTTCTACATGCTACTGGCTCGCTGATCTACTAGCCAGCCGCCGCCACCGGCTGCGTGGACGATATCGGGAAAGCAGGGGAAGGAGAGGAGGCAATGAGAGATGGGAAGGAGAGGAGGAAGATGAAGAGGTAAGGGCAGCAACGTACGGGAATCCAACCATCAAAACATCTACATGACTGATCCAACGGCTCACCTAATTCGGGTGACGTGTGGCCATGGCCTCCATAGCCCCAGCTGTGTAGCTTTTACGAACGGGAAAAACGAGAGCGATCGTGCGGCCACGAGCAGCATCCGCACCGCGTCTTTCGCTCTGGAAGAGTAGAACTAATCATTGGCTGCCATGTACTGCATTGTTCGTCAGTTCAACTGATCAGGTGCTGTTGGTTTCTGGTTTCATTGTACAAATCGACGTCTGTTCGACATGATCTGGTGGCCATGCTATCGACTTTGTCTTCGCCTGTTTAGGAGCTGCTGTGGTTTGTTGCTAACTTCAGATTAGCTTCGTTGAGTCAGGGAGAAACCACCCCGTTATTTCCTTTTAAAGAGGAGAAATCAGAACAAAATTTTCGTTTCTGCCTTGTCATGCACCGTATATATGAGAATAAATTCATCATGCCTTTTCTTCATCGAGACATCTAGCTCCAGGATTTCCAATCATTGGAAGCATGACTTGCATGTTAACCTCAAGTTCAGAATTCTAGGCAAAGTCACTTCTGAATGTTGCCATTGCCAACCAGGATCATTGCAGATATACTGAAGCAAACGTTATTGCTTTTCTCTCTTATTTTTTTTGTTTGAATCGAGTTACTTAAGAAGATCTTACAACGAGAGGCGAATTCGTGCGAATGTGAGCGGCTAGCCGGCAGCTGGAGGTGGGCTGCAGGGCCGAGGAGGCGGCGAACAGGTGGCAGGCGCCAAGTTGTAGGGTGTGCTGCAGAGCGGTAGATGGCAGAGGTGTGAGCATGTGAGCCAGCTGCAGATGGCAATGCAGCCGGCTGTAAGGGCATTGTTAGAGATAATCTTGATATGTATTGGTTAGTTTTAGTTTTAGAAGATTTGAACTTTGTAAGTTTTGTTTGAGTCTGTTAAGATTAGGAGTTCGGATTGCTATCTAAGATAGCATATAATCTCTAGCATAAATGGTAATGAAAAACTAGAAAAGACAAAACAGTTACGTAGATCAACAAAAAGTCCTGATAGTTTCAACAATTGATATCAGAGTCTAGGATTTTAGATCAAACCGTTGCATCCGGGAGAAATAGACTTTCGAGGCAGCATTAGAAGAGCCGAGGAATGGCACGTGGCACGTTGGTGAACAGCGACACGGTCGAGGACACTGCAGGCGGCCATCCATGAAGCAGAGGGGCTCCGTGCAGCGTGCAGGAGTCCAAGGCGGCGTGAGAAGCAGCTCCAGGAGATCGATGCTTTTGGGCCCAAGGACGCAGTAGCTAGCAGCGCTGAGAAGCTTCAAATTTAGGGTGTGTTTGGTAGAGCTCCAGCTCCATCAAATCCGTGGATCTGGTGGAGCTGGGTATTCCTAACTCCACCAGATCCGTAAAGCTGAAACTGTAAATACATTAAGAGTATTTAGATGGATCATCTTGTTTACATTTTAGACCAAAAATATAAACTTAATTCACTTTATTTTAGTCTACAAGTTTCATATCTCAGATAAAATTAAATCTGAAGCTCTACCAAACAGACCCTTAGTCTCCCTACGTAGAAGGGCAGGTTTTGAAGGGGACGATGAGATTCTCACCGTGTGCCCGCTGGTTGCAAGGGATCGGAGGCATCCGAGGAGGTTGAGATTGGAGGCTCTACGTCCTGCCCAAAGGCACATGGGTGTGGCTGACGCCGAGCGTGCTAGCGATGGACCTGAAGTTCGACGTGCGGATGGAGGAGTTCGCCCGGACGGTGAACTTTTGTTCGACGTGCTGCTGGGCGTGCATGGTGCTGATTGAGCTGACGAACGTGGTGGTATTCCTGCCGGTGAATGCGCGCGGTGCTGATCCAGGTGGTGCCGTACGGGAAGTTGGAACGCACGGCGAAGCAAAGAAAGCAGGAGATGTGCACTGCAGTAGGGGCGAGGTGTGTCACCAGTGTGATAAGATGGTATTGGTGGTCATTTGTGTGTCTTATCGAGAAAACGGTCAAAACTATGTATTCTTATGCGAGTTGTATCTATAAGATAAACGTATACGAGTTTTTTCGGAGATGTCGTGCATATCAGAAGAGAAGAGATCATGCTGCGTAGGAAGATCAAATGGAAACCGTTGCATGTGGTAGTCGAGTCCAGGACGTTGAGGAGATGCGTTCGCTGTTCAAAATCGAGTCCGCCAAAGTTGATTCTGTGGCGTTAAGAAGGTGTGTTCGCCGTTTAAAGTCAAATTCGTTGAAGATAAATCCGGGATGTTGAGGAGATGTGTTCTTCATCTTATATCGATTTTGTATTGGGCGAATCGTAGTAGAGACCGATTGCCTCAATGAGTAAGAGTTGGTGTGTTAAGATTAGGGGAGAAAATAGCAATGAAAATCAAAAAAAGTAGAGCAGTTGCATAGGCCAACAAAAAATTTCTTAGTAGTTCCAACAGATGTGCACCGAGTGTGCAGAAAGTAGTGTGCACCGACCGAGCGGCGTCCAGGGCGCATTTGGCAAAAGCCGGTGAGCACCCCTATAATTTGATCGAATTCCGCCACTGTTTACAACAATTGTATCAATTAAAAATCCTCTTAATGAGGACGAACGAAACCACCTACCTAATTGCGAAATTCCAAGGTCCTGACCGTTTGCTCTGAACTCCGTTTTCCTTTCCGCCGAAAAAACACTCCGAAGTGTTGATGTGATGGCATTATAAAAACAAGCTTATCATTTAGGTTTCAGTAAGCATGCATCATGCATGCATACTCCGCGCGCCATTTCTACCCTTTTCCCTGCCTGTCCATTCACTCTGAACTCCAACCCTGCTTGAGTTTGCTGTGTACTTATGTACGCATACGCATTTGCTCCGTTAAATTCTCATGCTGCCCGCATGCTTTCATCCCATGTTTCCTGAAATCATTGCGCCCTTGATTTGTGCCCGGATGCATGTATAATCTCATCGCTAACACAGATCTGATCGGATATAGTTGAGAAATGAGAGGACACGGATACTGTGGGCCTCTGATCTCCTGCGGCAAGCCTGCAGGCCAAACAAGGCTGCCATGAAATTTACCGAAAAGAGCACCATGGGAGCCACCCAGTCAGTCAAGGTGGCCATGATCAGTAGCTCGATCACTGAGGTGAGGTGACCGCCATTTTTTCCCCCTCCGGGCAAACGAGGGGAGAGCGGTGCGCGCGCCTTTGGGGAGAAAGACGTACAGAAGACGATGCACGGGGCAAAAGCCTCCTGTCCTCGGGTTCTTCTTTTCTGGCAGCTGGAGGCAGGGAGGGTGGGCTTTTTGAAGCTGTGGTGATGATGGTGTTGGTCGTGGTGGATCCACTGGCCGACCCACCCGTTGTTATCGAGAATATGTATATCCTCATCAAGGGTGGATTTGGAAAAATGTCACTGCGATCATTATAAACTGGTGTGTGTATATACACACACATATTAGCCATGTGGTGTGCGTTGTAACGAAACTCAATTTGCGATAAAAAGTTTATTTGCAAAGAGCATTAACAGTGGCATTTATTTGCAAAGAGCACTAACAGTGGCAAAGGTGGGTTATTAAAGAGAAGTGGCAAAAATTGGTAATTAACAAGCAGTGACAAAGGTGTGTAATTAAAGAGCAATGGCAAAGGTGGATAATTTTGATGAAGTGACACGAGAAGAAACTCTTGCTTTATATGTACACACACATACATACATACTGTTTGGTTGCATGGTTTCACACGCGGCTAGACTTCAGGGAGCTAGGGAATCAGCGTTTGGTTGCTCGTTGTATCGCGTGAGCTACACCTATGCATACAAGATAGCTGTTTGGTTGCCTGCACGCGGTGCGAATGCCAGCTAGTATGATGTACAAAGTACTCGCAACCATACTTATGGGAAACGAGCTCCATAACCGTTTTCCTGGAGCCAGACTAGGACGGTACAAGCTCTCGCGGCTAGACTCATACGAAACAACAACCAAACCGCCCCTAAATGTTCCTGACCCTGTCTAATACATATAGATCCTGTCTAATACATGTAGATTCGCTATTGGTCTCCATTGTGAAATAGGGTTGTCGAATATGGTACGTCACTTTCGATCGTAAATCCTACAGTGAATTGCATCCTCGCAGTACAGGTGCATCGAGAAAGGCTGGGGCTATAGTAATTCTGGTAACAACTAGAGTAAACCAGCGTGGCCATAGCTCGCAACCTGTGGACAGGACGAGCCAGAAATTTTTTTCGCAGGAGGCCAATAGAAAAACTAATCTATTGAAATCAATATATGTAAAGGATAATTTAGCCATGTATTACATTGAAATCATCCATAATCATATGTAATTAGAGGAATTAGGGAAAGTAACACACCGCAAGAGTTTAGTTAAACCGTGCATAAATCGGCGCTTCTTTGCAATGAAATCATCTATAAGTGCTTCGGTTTTAAACTCTAGAGCCATATCCCTCTCAATATAGACTATCAAGCAATCTCTCAGAAATTCATCTTCCATTTTATTTCGAAGTCTTGTCTTGACGAGTTTCATAGCAGAAAAAGCACGTTCTGTTGTTACAGTTGAAACATGTAAAGTAAGGACAAGTCGAATTAACCTGCAAATTAGAGACGATGGGATTAATATATAGAAAATAAGAGTGTTGAGGACAATTATAGTTTAAACACAAGTAAATAAAGATTACCTATCTATCAAATTATAATCTTTAGATTTTTCCGTCTCTACAAGTTTTTGGCAAAGATCAGCAATATTTGACAAGTCTTGGAACTCCTGATTTCGTAGCACATCAAGCTCATAATGTTGCAATTGATGCCTCAAGTTAATCCTTTCCTGTTCTGAAAATCTAAAGGATAAAACTTTGTAGCTAACAAGCACACATTGTCAATGTTGAATGACCTATATGAGTTCCTTGGATCCAAAAAGCTACAAAGAATAAGTAATTCAGTTGCTTGTTTCACTGAATCTGCTATTTAACTCCTGTAACTGCTGGTCAACAGCAACTGTAAAAATATCATATTGATAGTGATGTTGAACCGAAATCTCATCCCGTCTACGCGATCGAAAAAAGTCAGCATAGAAACTGCTCATATCAGGAATAGAAATCTCATGCTTATTGTAAAATGCAACAACATTACTTAGGAGTTTAGTCTAACCATTATCTCTTAACTTTTGAATTAGTTCTTTTGTAGTAGCAACATCATGCATTGAGCTGGAAGATAGAGGGGGGTAATTAAAATTTTTTTGCATGGGGGGAGCCATGGCCCACACTAGCCCCCCCCCCCCCCCTGGCTCCGTCCCTGCCTGTGGAACTTTTAAGGGTGAGAGATCTAGTACCCATCGCAACCGTCGCACTGTGGTCTAAATTGTTTGCTCGTATATCATTACCAATCGAGTGACTGTGGAGAAGGCCTCGCTCTGGGGCCACGCCAGCCAAAGGTTTTTCCTTGGCATAGGGCTGCCCTCGGCTACCCTCGATCTCTTTCGGATTTAAACCACGTAATGATGCCAACCTTGCCTTTTACTCGTGTATCTGTTGTGGACCTGATGGCTACGGTTTGAAGGCCCTTGCTGCTCCACATATACCTTCATGTCCAACTCGAGCTGAAAATATAAATAATACACATATATGTATATACGTATACGTATATGTATACACACAAGGGTGGAAAAGTCATTTTTGCCCATAGGGGCATATGTAGATAGAGCATCCACCCTCCACCTCGCTTTAAGATCTGTGCTGGCTATATACTCCCACTGTTTATTATCCGTGTATTCTTCATTATCTAAAAAAACTCTCCCTCTCTCTTCTCTCTCTGCCATCTCTATCTCGGCTCCAACTCCGGCGGCGAGCGGTGGGTGGATCCGGCGGTGGTGCGGCACGGGGCGGACGTTTCCGGGGTGGAGCTCGAACACGGCAGCGAACGGCACGGACGGGCGCGGACCTCGGCGGCAGATAGTGCGGGCGCGGACCGAGGCGGCAAAGCTCGGCGGCAGATGGTACGTACGGTGGAGCTCGACGGCTGGCGGTGCTGACCTCGGCCTGCTGGCCTCGGCGCCGGGTGCATGTATGCATGGCTGCTCGGTGTTGCAGCACGAGAGGCTTACTGGCGGCCGGGCTCATCGGAGCTGGAGCCGAGAGGGGAAGAGACCGAGAAGAGAGAGAGAGAGGTGTATTTGTACCGTATTTCTTTTATACCTGCGAATACACGCACACATTTCGAAGCAAATCAACGGCGGCTGCCGTTGCATGTACACATGCCCTAGGGCAAAAATTAATCCATGTCCCACCGAGGTGCTTGAGCTTCTGTGTATCCTCCTCCGAGTGTGTAGCTGTCATGCGTGCACTGCTACTAGTAGAGTTTTCATGCCACCTTTTGGCTAGCTTCAAGCTAGGGATTATTTATCGTATTGCATAGGACTTTGGAGTTAATTTCTGAGAAACATGGTCATGTTTCGATAAATATGTGTTCGTAGTGAATGAAACAAAGTGCGCAAGATCGTAGTCAGGTAGCATTGCCAATTGTGGTTGATTGGCCTGTTAGAGAACTTGGGTTTTGCAGGACATTCTTAGCTACTTTCAGTTTCGAGAAGTTCGTATTTGTTGGATTGGTTCATATTGATTTTAGCATGGAAGGAAAATATATAAGCGCACATAAGTCTGTATTATTTTGCCATTTTTTTGGCGGTGTCGTGCCAAAATATTTCCTGAACCTAGGTTTTGTGAAGGAATAATATGCCTGATGTAAAGTCAAAGGAGCAATTGGTTCTGTCTGATCACTAGCTTGTTTGTTGCTGTCTTAGTCGAATTTTAGAAATTGTTTGATTGCGGGAAGAGGCAGATCATAGTCAACAATATACTCTACAATACATCCCAAATAAAGTTATCAACAACGACGAACATGTCTGCAAATACTCTACAAATAACAGATTTATACACAAAAAGCTAGCTTTTTATGCCACCTTTTGGTCTAATTTCCCGCTTTAAACCCTTTTTTTCATACCCTAATGCGTGGCCTAATAGCTCAGCTTTTGTCCTTTGATCTGAAACATTAAGAAAGTAACGCAGGCAAGAAAGATGATAAAAGAAAAAAGAAGAAGAAAAAAGGTCACAAAAGATGGTGAGAAAAGAAAACAAAGTGATCATCATCATCATCATCTTGTTCTTGTATGCATGTCGCCTCGTGACTAGTCTCACTGATCTCTAGAGAAGCTTTGGCCTATTTAGCCCACGCGCACACTTTTTTTCCTATCCTTTGAATAAAATTCGGTAAGCAAAATGTGTCACCTACAGCGATAGGTTGTTGGCGCGACAGATGCCCTCCTACCGAGCTCAGGTGATGTGCCCATCACGGTAGTCGAGCTCGGCAGCACGGGTGCCACGATACTCAAGCTCGACAGAAGGGGAGCTATGGTGCTAGTAATTTGCTACGCTTGGAGAGCACGATAGGTGATAGTGTCATTTGCTGGTGCTTCCGCGATTGAGAAAAGGTCTACATTTGCAATTTTATTTGGGGTGGGAGGAGGGGGCAAAAAATAAAAATAAAAAGTGTGAAGGGGCCTATATTATGTGCTCTTTTATCTGATATATTAATTTTTTTCACTTGAAAATTGCTCTGGTATCTCTTTCTTGTCCCCAAGCTAGCTTTTAACGAGTTCTGATGTCTTTCATGATAGCAAAAAGATTCCGTATAATCATCGTTATCAGCAAGTGACTAAGAGAACCCAATTGTAATTAGTGAATGACTGTAATTATCTAGGCTTATGTAAGTACGTGTCTGCCGCATCTCTTTCTCTGTGCCTCCAGATAATGTTTCTTGATAAGAAATTGTTTCGCTGTGCCTGCAGAGTACGTAGAACTGTGAATGCAATTGGGCTAAGATGATTACCAGAGTATGATTATGATGATGACTCACAGTAATAATAGTTCAAGTGAAAAAGATCTCTGTAAATATTTATATACTTGGTTCAAATTCCGAGTGAGGGTTGCTTATTTCCTTGACAGTTTTTTTTCCAGGGAAAATTGCTTACATGCCACCACTCTAACATCTGCTCCTCGTCGACTGATCTGGCTCCAGCTGAGAAAAGCTCCACAGATTGGCTGCTGTGAACAACCTTGTTAGAGCATCTCCAAGAGGAGCTCTAAATAGGTTGCTAATTGTAATTATAGGGTTTTGATGGAAAAAAAACACTCCAACAGAGGTTGTATTTTGAGAAAAATTATCAAAATAGGTTTAGGACTCAGAGCCTCTGCTATATTTAGCAACTCTCCTCTCCGGCCCCATCGATGGAGCTCTTCAATGAGGCGCCGTACCAGTGCCCCGGTGCCCCCCTCAGCATCCAGGACCTCAACTACCCTTCCATCACCGTGTACGACCTGGCCGGCCCGACGACGACGGTGCGGCGCAGGGTCAAGAATGTCGGGCTGCCGGGCACGTACACGGCCGCCGTCGTCCGGAACCCAAGGCGTCAGAGATGACGGTGACCCACGACGCCAGCGTTGGGGCGTGGGCAGAGAAGGAGTTCGAGTAAGCCAAGATGAGGGCCGCCATGCGCATCATGACTACGTTCGGCGCCATTGTTTGGTCCGACGGGAACCATCAGGTGAGGAGTCCTCTCGTTGTGAAGACGTAGGGATGAATGAAGGATTGGAGATTTAGGGTCTAATTGCTGGAGTCAATAGCTATCTTGGGTCCTAATTTTTTTAGTTTAGGCCCTATTTTGAGGTATAGGACTCTATTTTAAGGCTTGATTATTGGAGATGCTCTTAGTGCTCTGCCTCCATGACCTAGCGGACTTGTGCATCATCTCCTGCTGCAGTGAAGGGGTGGCATCTTTTTTCTGTTGTTGAAAATTTCACACAATATATATTGAAAGAGGAAACTAGTCATTTGCATTATATAAAAATGGCTTTGATCTTGTGTAGGGGGCATTTTCAGATAAGCAGTTCAAAACTAGTGGCATTTTCATAAAGGTTATACAAAGATAATGTGGTCCACAATTAATTGATTTTCAATGGCAAATGTAGTAGTTAAGGTTGGATTATTGGTGTAGATGAGTTCCACATGGTGGAGTGCGGTATGCACAAGTGTGAGGTCTTTGTGTTTAGAAGGTTTGGCTTTTTTCTCTCCTCTCGTATACTTTTTTTAAAAAAATCTAATCTTATATAAACAAATTTATAAAAATAGGTCTTTTTCCAACTGCGGAAGGCACAACAGCACCCACCGCAGGGCCCAGTAAGAACTCGGCAGCAGCACTACCAAGTAGGGAGTGATTTTGATGGCATATTTTTGATGAAGAAGGGGAGTTCAGCAGGACCTTTCCACGATACCAAAGTGTAGGTGATATCTGTCACACACGGTGCTTCCGCTGAAGGCGGAGAGGCTATTTTTGCAATTACATTCGCATGAAAGCTAGATTTACCCCAAAAAAAAAAAAAAGTGCAAGGGGCTAATAAAAAAAACGTCGGCTTCCTTGTGTTAGATCCCTAGATCCCCACTCACAGGGGAATGGAAGCACCAACTCTTGTCACGAAAAAATCAGTAGTTTTTCCTTTTCCGATCGAGGGCCATTTTTGTTTGTGTTGTCATGCTTGGGTGGTACACACTTCACCTGAGCGGACCCACATGACAGTGAACCTTTAGAACTCAGAAACACGTTCAAGGGAACTCGTAATTAAACTCCAATTAACGTGGAATTTGCAAATGAGCTGATTTTTTATTTGGAAGAGCCCCTGAGCTAAAAAGTACTTAATTTGAATCAAGAATATATATAAACCTTTTTCTCATTGAAATGGCCGTACAGCTGGTTAACACATTATAATTAAAATTAATCAACCAAGAAGTCAAGGAAAGAAATCCTGAAAAATGTAACCAGTGAGAATCGAATCTAACGTTACTTAGCCATATATAGAACATGACGCAGCATCTGTGTGTATATATATATATATATGTATATATATTCAGACCTTTTCGCTAACTTGTCTTTTCATTTTGTCAAAGAACAAGCCATAAAAACCAAATTCGAACATTATGGAGCGATGTTCCAAGATTTGATGGGCCAATGCTAGGGAGTATATCTTTATTATATATGAAAGAAAGGATGGTTAACCAGAAGAGACGATCAATTTGATGTGTGTGTAGGGCACTAGCTAGTTAGAGCTAGCTAGCTAGATCAAGTGGTGGAGTACGTGCACATTCATGTGATGATACATGGGTGATCATCGATCGACATGCATGACTCAACTTGTATGCTAGTTTTATTGAGTGCAGCATCATTTCGGCACGATGCAAGCCGGCAGATCAATCACAGCTCACAAATTCGAGCAAGTGGAGTGTGGATTGTCCTGAATCGAAGTGATCGCATGCTCCATGCCCTCTTCAATGCTTTAATTAAGTCGTCGCATCAATCTGCATATATAGGGCACCACAATGTGTGCGTGCACCACGCATGGATTCATGGCCATGGGTGCGCGTTTGTGCGTGCATGAAGTGATCGAGATCGACTAGATATATAGCTACCCAAATTCCTTCTCTTTTTAGTAAGGGATCAACGATCGTATCTTTGCTTCTTTATTGGGCTTTACTGTGTGATGACTCTGTACTGTTTGTGATTAAATGAAATGAGAGGTTACGCCCTATTAATTTGCCTCATAAAAAAGTTGATCATATCTTTGCATGACTAGCATGGCTTTTAAATGATTGTGATTTAAGATCAAAATGGGAAATCAACATCCTTTTTATTTCTTTTTACCCTCCACACATTTGGGACAGACTGTTGATCCATCGCCAACTAAGTAACATACTTGGATTTTTCATCATTATGTATGTCTCATTTGGAAAGTAAGAATTTTACATGAATTTTATAGAAATTTCACATAAAAAATTCAGTTTATCTAGGAACAGGGAAAATTTTTCATGTTTAATTTCCAAACAAGCTATTAAATTAAAAAGCAGCAGCCTAAAATTACGATGGTTGCTCGCTTAATTAGCCATGCATGACATACGTACGAACACCTAACTCACTCAAAAATCAAAAGATATAGGATTAAACCACATTGTCCGCTTTGGCTTTTATCCAACGGTATATGACATCATAGTACTTATTAAGAGACCAGCCTATAAGAAGAATTATTCCGAACAAGGGACGTAATAGGTATGATTGGTTTAACTTGTTTGACAACTGCAAATATCAGACATCCATCGAACAACCAACCAACATTGGCATTCTTACTCGTGAACCACAATTTCAATTTGGAAATTTTTTTAAAGCAACTATATGCATATGATTATTGTAATTGAGATACTCGCATATATTTGAACCTAGATAATATCATGGTGATATTGTTAAAGTACATTGTAATTGCGCAATTGCAAGTCACAGCACACGATGCATCAAATTATATGACAAGTCTATTTGAAAACAAGTGATGATTCCATGTTAGTGATGGCTGTCATGTCTGCTTTTGCAACCCATTCCATCTATATATCCTCTAGGTCTTGGAAGCACATCATATTTCTTAATCACAAGATAATTAAAGACTAACTTGGACAGATTCGGGTTTTGAGGCAAAAGATCTCATTCTCATCTCATATCGATAATTAATTAATTAGTACCGGCCATGTATATTTGTAGCTACTATACGTACTCATCACGAACACGTGCAATTAATAATCACTGCACCGTATCCTAAGATTCCTAACCAAGGATCACAAAGGACAATTGATATTCCAGAACCTAGAACAATATTTTCCTATAAGATCACAATCAGATTAACACGTCAATCACACGATTACGACAAAGACAAACTTGCATGCATGGATGCTTGCGTAGTTCAAGAATCAAGAACCAACTAATACTAAATATATTTTTGCATCAAAAGTGTAGTGCTTTTTGTAATGGCAGTGGCCATTGCATAAGGATACGATCTTGGTGGTGATTTGAATTGATGAGGCTAGTGGGTGAGATATATATATTTATTTATTGTATAATTAACTGGGACTATATAGTATAATCAACTGGGACACCATAGTGCATGGGCACCGTAATCTAAAATGAGTATTTTCCCTATGTATTGCATGCGAAAATATTGAATTTTTTATGTTTAGTTTAACTAGTTTACTAACTAGTTCAAACAAGTTTGAAATAAAATTAAAAGATACTCCAAGGTGTAGTTACTCTCACCTCTGATATACCACGTACTAAACTAACTTGATATACTCTTGTATCACTTTGGGTATAGTCATATATTAATGGGTAAATTCCTCATATGCCATTTGAAGTTTACCTCCTCCCTATTTGCCACTCATTGTGTCAATGACATGTGGGCCCACATTTTGGGATTTCTCAAATTCACAATGGCAAATTGGGAATTAATCCTATATTAATCTAAGATACTTCAAGATGAACCATTTGAAAAATTGCAAGGGGGTCTATAATTTTGTGTATTTTGCAAATACCTTTATATACGGACATAAAAAGGAGCATGTCTAAAAAGATGTACATACCACTTCTGAGAAAATTTACATACCACCTAAATAGTCTTATATACTCGTATATTACACATACAAACCGGTGTTACACTTAATATTCGCTATATTTGTTGTGAGGTACAGCATAGGGAGTAACTATTCCAAGGAGTAGAAAAAAGGCTTCACACACACACATACACACACACACATATATTACGATGAACTAAAATTCAAACTAGAGTTTCCTTTTTTTATAGTAGTTTGATTGTAGGTATGTGCTGATTATATATATATAAATCAACAAAGAATGCGAGCTAAATTCGTTCATAATATTTGAATTTGAGTACATTTTGTTCAAAGGTATGTGTTTTATTTGAATTGTTATAGATGTGTATATGCCCTAAAACTGAATATTTTGAAAAACATACCTAAATTTAGCTTGAATTCGCGCATTTGAATCCATGGTGCCCTAACACCACGCGCATCACACACACACATATAGGAGAATGGTTCTATACTCTTAAGAATACGTACTGCCATGACTCATATACCACTTAAACAAAAAAAACCCTCTTTATTCTTTTAAGAATACTCTAACAATGATTATAAGATATTTCAAAGTGAGTTGTATGAAAAATTTCATCGAAGGCCTCTTTTTATAGCATAATTTGTGTATATACTCCTTTTACATATGAAAAAAGAGTATATAGCAAATATAAAGGCCTTCGATGAAAATTTTCAACCAAGTCACATTAATTGGAGTATTCTAGAATTAGTATTTAAGTATACCGAAAGTGATAAAGTAATATAACACGTTTGTTTAAATAGTATATTGGAAATGGGAGTATGTACTCCCATACATAAACACACACTATACATACATACATAGACACACATATGAATATATACATACACACACATATATATACATATATATATAGAGAGAGAGATAAACACACACACACATATATATATATATATATATATATATATATATATATATATATATATATATATATATATATATATATATATATATATATATATATATCATATCCTAAATACCACCTAAACAACCTTGAAATACTCCTTTATCACTTTGGATACACTTATACGCTAATTATAAGATACTCCAATATGAACCGCATGAAAAAATTGCAAGGGGGTCCATGATTCTTAGTGTATTTTGCATATACCTTCATATACACACATAAAAAGAAGTATGTCCAAAAAATACGAATACCACCTCTGAAAAAATGTACATACAACCTCTGAAAAAATGTACATACCACCAAGATGATCTTATATACTAGTATACTACGCGTACATACCCTCTGTCGCACGAGATCCTCCATACGTTGTGAGATACGGCATAGAGAGTAATTACTCCCGGAAGAAGAAAAGAGGCTCCTTATATATATATATAATGAGAGTTTCTTCCCACGTCACTTCATTAAAATTACCCACCTTTACCACTGCTCTTTAATTACCCGTCTTGGCCACTGTTAGTGCTCTTAATTACCCACCTTTGCCACTATTAGTGCTCTTTGCAAATAAATTTTTTGTCGCAAATTAAATTTTCGTTGCAACGCACGGGCACATGACTAGTATATATATATGTGTGTGTGTGTGTGTTTTCACAGACACCATATATTGTGTGTGTATGCACGTATTGGAGCTCTTCCGTTTGGAAATTCGAGGTGCAAAGTAGGGTTGCAAGCTATAATTAAAGGGGATGGACAGCAAGTACTGCACCGTGGTGGAGGAGATGATGGTCTCATCCCCACCACGAGCTAGCTGCACATCCATGCCAAAGAAGAAAAACAAACCGAGATGCAAAGGAGTTGCCTATATGTGCTTCCATGTACAGTACAAATGCACGCGCGCACACGCAGGCACGCACACGGAGAGAGAATACATTTCAAGAAGATACATATAAGCGTAATTCTATAACAACAGAGAGTACATTATTGCAAGTACATATAAGCTTAATTCTTGGATGCTCTATTATAAAAAAATTGTAGCAAGAGCACCTCCCCGATAATAAACATTATTGTGTCAACTACATTATTATAGCAACTTTGCTCCCTCTACTTTCAATTTCTGGATCCGCGCGCCTCCGTATATGAAACAAATAAATGTGATGGCTATCAATCTAGGTAC
This sequence comes from Guadua angustifolia, assembly GCA_036346375.1. Classification (NCBI taxonomy): domain Eukaryota; kingdom Viridiplantae; phylum Streptophyta; class Magnoliopsida; order Poales; family Poaceae; genus Guadua; species Guadua angustifolia. Next base: position 43,408,208 of record CM070520.1, on the reverse strand, counting down.
ATAAAACAACATGATGAAACTACTATCCTAGCATGGGTACACACACATGGCATCTCTTGCACATCATACCCACATCTTTTTACAAAATCTTGTGTGAAATCATTGCTCCTTCCTTCTCTCCTTTCCTCCCTCTCTTGTATACATCTCTCTATATATCTAGCTGCCATGCTACATATATACATCCATCCATCAACCACTACTACTGCACCACCTTATGTTCTACCGACATATTAATTCTCCACCCATAAAACCGTCTACCAACAACCTCACTCACTCTCTCACTCCTAGCACATATTTTAGCTCATTGTTCTTCTTATCCTCCTAGCTTGCTTCTACTTCTACTCCCATATATCTCATCAATCTGCTCCTTAGTTTGTTTCTACTGTCTTACTTAGTTAATCCGTCATCGATCATGATGAATCTTATACCATTTGAAACACCTCCTCTTGGGAGGCAAGATAGCACTACAACCACCATTAACGAAAAGGAAGCAAGCTCCAACAGCACATGCTTCCACAGCAGCCATCTAGACCTCAGCCTTGGCATCTCCTTGTCTCACGGTGGCAGCAGCTGCGATGCGGCCAGCTGCGGTGGCACCAAGGCCAGCTACGGCGGTCGTCGAGGCAGCGGTGGCGGTTGCCTGAGCAGTGGCATGATCACTACTGCCGCTGCTAGTGCAAATATGCTTAGCGCAGGGCATGGGCGCCATGACATTGTGAGTAGCAGCAGTTGGACGGCGGCGTTCATGCCGAGCCCCACCAGCTTCATGCATCCCTGGAGCCTCGCCGCGCGGCAGCAGAAGGCTGCCGCCGAGCAGGAGCGATGCCTTGCGACGGCCACCTATGTGCCAAGGTGAGCTAATATGTCATGTGTGGACAGTGCATGTGAAGTACATAAGTATAGCATGCATCAGTATCTAATTAGTTAGTGCAAATCGTACATATGCATCTCCATGCTTGAGCTTTCGAGCATCCCCTACTATTTATGTTCCATCCAACCCTAGCTAAAATGTCGTCTCAAGTCCATATATAGTTTTCTTGTGGTTTAGTGAATTCATATGTATACGTTTTGGTAATAGCTGGTACTGCTTCAAATTGGCTAGTGCAAGCATCCTAAGACTCACAACTTCCAGGTCAGATACTTAATTCCTAGAAAATCTATACAAATAACCCATTCAAAGAGGAACAATGTTTATAACTAGCCACTGGACGTTTAAATCTAGCCACTTCATGTATATTTTCACAAAAATAAACCCCTGCCACGCCTAGGGAACGTAGGATATCCTATACCACGCCCTAGGAGTACGAGAGGTGCCTAGCACTACGATAGCAAAGGAGGACGCGCTCCCATGCTAGGCGCGTGCTCCTGCACTCGGCCTCCCACCCACTCATGCTCGCCCATGCGCGCCTGCTCGCTAGCCCGCGCGTAGTTGCCTACCCACACGCGCGCTCGGCCATATTGTTGCGGCACCGGTAATCTCCCATGCACGTCCGCAGTTAGAGAGTGGACTTTTTTTGCAAAACCATGTTTAAAGAGATTAGATTTGAAAAAAAAAAGATGTTCATTGGCTAGATATAAACACTATTCCTCGAAGAGCTAAGATGTCACACAGTAGGACTACGATGAAGCACTATACCCACTTCAGTACACATGAGCTCTTCTACATTGGATTAAAATCAATATAAGTCGTCCATTCCTTTAAATCTAATGGTTGAAATCAATTTAGATCTAGTTATACTACCACCCGTAGTATTGGTAGTAAAATTCAGAGAGACGTAAAAGGGTAAAAAATTCCATCATACTATTTGTGTTTTACGGTAAAACACGTCTTGTGATCCTGATGAATGGCGGATAAATGGATAAGAAGCCTCTGAAGAACGCCAGGTATTCGGTGAATCCAAAACTGTGAATGAATTAGGAAAAACCTGAAATACACTTGATGAATAGATAAGAAAAATCTAAAATACCCTTGAGGAATGGACGGTTAGATTTGATTTCTAATACCACTACTTACTAACTATATTACCCACTCTAAAATTTCTCTAGTACATATGTCGACATAATTAGCTTACATGTGTAAGTAAGACATAGCGGCGTGCTCGCAATCATGAATCACATAAGTATATATAAGGGAAACAAGGCAGAATCTAAGTGATGATCTACGTACAAATGATTGCAATCATGGACATTTTGCACCACTCATCGATCAGTATTTTGCAGGTCCTCGTGTGCTTAGAACTGCGTTTAGAAATGATTGCGCATAGATTCTTTTGTATGTACGCATGCTCATATCCAAGGGCTCACGACAAGAAATCTATATGTACAATTTCTAAATATATGTATCAACGGAGTTCCTTAAAAATCCAAATAAACATATACCAATTAATTCTAGTTAGAGGGAAATGGCTGTGGTCGGTATATATCTACATGTTACACACGAGGATCAAAGTTTTCGTATCTTCCTCTATATACTTCCATGCATGCATCTCTTTCTCTCACTTGGAATACGTGGATCGGGTGCAAAAAATTAAGTTTGTACGCTGCACAAATTAAACTGTCAGCACAATCTACGTACGTTTGTCTGACGCGTATAGTAATCGAGAGGGGCACGGAGGAGGAAATGGCCAGGGGAGAGGCAGGCATGCACGACCTGCCTCCATGCAACATGATTGAAATTAAATAGCCATTGCTGTAATATAAGACTAGTCATCTCCGGTCTCAGCCCCACTCTGATGCAACATCATGACATGATAGCCATTTTACTTTTGGAACGCATATATGGGGCCACGGCTGCGAAGCCACAAAAAAAGTGCTAAATCTCTAAACCTACGTTAATTGCTCATTAAGCTTGCATCAAAGCTCTCTTAGCAATGCTTCTATGCATCACTCTCTCAATACTAAATTGCGTAAATCTTGAAACAAGTGAAATGATAAATAAACGTCATATGCTCTTCATCAATTAATGCATTAATATTTGTGCAGCTTTCAAATAGTAATGCATAAAATCACCTCCCACACTCTTTGGCATCAATTTTGTGTAATAGCAAAGCTCCACCCTAGTAACTTTAGGAAATTGCGGACAAAGCTACCTTTAGAATTCAGACTTTAAGGCATATATTTGGAACACAAAGAATTTCATAGGATTGTCTTACAGATTTTACACGACACAATTAAGAATTCCCGCGTTTGAAACACGGCCTTAGTTCAAGTGGAAAACCCAGAATTCTACCAACTTGGACCATATATAACTGACAGTGAAGGTCAAGTAGTTGTGTCGAAGGAAGAAATTAACCGGGCCAAAATTAACGACTCACCGGAATGAGTCGTACATGCATGCATGTAGCCCTCCTGTAGCCAGTATATATTGGAGTGGGCTTTTGGGACCGTTAGTGATGAGAAGCTAGAGACGTACGTACGTACACAAGAAGATCTTTGGGCCTGCAAGATGGAATATCCACTGCAGGGGAGCAGCAATGATGGCTGCACCATGGCTTGCTTGATTGTAGGCCGTCCAGTGCAGTCTTTTTGATAAAAAATAGGTATTTTGGGTCCCTCTCTGTCTCTCTCACTGTGGGTGTGTGCTCCCAATAATTGGACAGCTGTGCTAACTGTGGCCATGTGGGCATATGATGCGTGCTTCTTTTTTGTTTACTTTTTTTTGATAGTTTTTTTTATTTTGTGTCTTTAGGAGATAGAGGCTGGATGCTGGGCCCCAAACAGCACTGGTGACCCTTAGCATGGCTCACTTAGTGTGTCAACATATCCATGTTTTGAAGGAACCACTCTATTTCTACTTGAGAGTACGTAGAGGTGGGCGTCGTGCCGTGTCGGATCGGTCCAGTACAGATTTGTTGTGCTTCGTGTTTAGATCGTGTCGTACCTTCGCGGCCCGTCGTGCACACCGTGCCATGTTGGACTAGGCCTAGTCATGTGCACTATTGCAATGAAAGGAAAAGAGCCGGAGATGCACAAAACTAAGGCAATAGACACAAATATTAGGGAAAAAAGAAGTACATTTTATTTATTTTTGAACAGATACAGAGTTACTTTCTCGTTAACAACCTTACACCCAATGCGGGGGACCTTGTGCAGAGCGGCTCGATGCGCGTACTTAGTGTCAGTAAGTATGTACTTTCTAGTCACCATTCTCCACCTTTTAGCATCTTTTTTGTCTTCCCTTTCTTCACATGTGAGGACAGCAAAAGATGCCGGTAGTAGGACGAGCCACAACAGGACACAATATTGTAGTAGAGCTTCTTGCCACATGTCGTGCCTGTTTCAGACCTATCGGGCTTGTTTCGTGCCGTGCCGGCCCAAGCATGGCTCATGCTGGTGTGACGTGCCATGCTACCCATCGTGCCCGACCGAAAGGCTTGACACGGTCCTATCATTCGTGCCGTGCCGTTCTATGCTTTAGCTGTACCGTACTTGCCATGCCATGGACCAGCCAAAAAAACCAGACCAAATGTCTAGGTCTACTTAAGAGTGTATGTTTCATTTCCTCCAAAAATTCCAACATAATTCCCGCACTTCAAATGGGGCCTAGACTTAAGAGTACAAAACCGTAAGTGCGCTTGTTTTCTTTGCGTGAGGATGATCTGCATTCATTTATTTGCACCTTAAGATTATAATGCTCCAAGATCCAACGCATGGAAACCATAACCTCACTTTAAGGAGGGGATCCATGTCAGCATTCCCTTAAGGCAAGAGCAACTATAGCTCCATGTGTTGTTGTATTGACTATTAAAATGAGCGAAAAAGTTTGCCGATAAAAAAGTATACGGGAGACAGGAAAGCAGAAAGGAAATTAAAGAGAGAAAACTTTTGCTTTGAGCCCTAGCTAGTCTTTTGAGAAGTAACCGGCCGGTTAGACAATTCAAAGTCGAAAGCAAGGGCAATTTAGTTTGGATGACAGCTTTTTAGGTAAAAGTAGTTAAGATTAATTTTGCAATCACATCGCGTTGATAGAATTACTGAGCGCCTGGATATGAATCTTTTGTACGAAAATTTGTAAAGCTCACTGACAATCCTGACCCCACTATTAATTTGATCATATGCACTTGTCAGTGACTTATCATTGGTAAACAGATTGATCTTAAATATGCCTTTTTTATTTTATTTTTTTTGTATTGATCAAGATGTCTTCTTTTTTGAGATAGATGGACCATATATATTGCACTGCATGCATATATCACAAAGTTTTCATGGATGCTTAATGCTTTGCTTTCCTTGTCATCAGAGATGCCCGAGTCGTCTCACTGCCGGCAGCCGTGGGTTGGCCGCCGGTGCACACCTCCCGGCGCAACCTCGTCACTACCATGCAGGCGCTGAAACCAGACGGGGACGTGAAGCTCGATGGACCGAAGATCGCAACGACGGCTGCCATCGATGAGAAGGACGCGGCGGCGCCGAGGAACAGCAAGGTGGCAGAGACCCGTCCGGCGAACATGTTCGCCAAGGTGCACATGGATGGCTACGTGATAGGCAGGAAGATCAACCTGAGGGCGCACCGCAGCTACGACTCCCTTACTCGGATGCTCACCAAGATGACCAAGAACTTCTTCTGCCGTAAGTACCCTAGCTACTCTCCAATCTCCATTTCTAATTCGGTATCCATGGGAAGTATCTCAAGTCTTAATTGGTACCTTAACTTTAGGGTCCGGTAACATATTGGTTCTTCAATTCCTTTGATATATTTTTTGTTTCTCGATCTTTCTAGATGAATATAGGTCATCATGCTAAGTTCATGGTTTATGAGAAAACCCTAAGCAAATTTGTCTGGTCCAGCCTCATCCTGGGTTTAGGAGCAAGCTTAATTCTACAAAATTATTGATCGTACTGGCCCGATTAATTGGATCTTATTTGAATTTAGGTCACCATACAAGTTGTTAAGATTTCTGTAGAGTAGTGTGGGCAATCCCAACTTGTTCATCGAGGTAAACATTTTCTTAATTATCCTTAAAAATGAGTCACTCGAAATGGGTTACGTAGGCGGATAGACCTAGCTATGTTGAGAGATGGAAAGTTAACATGTACATCTAATTAACTCGCAAGGTCTACGATGAATACTCTCTCCGTTGATTTTTATAAGGCGTTCACGTATTTTGAGATTTTAAGTTTGTAATCTTTGATTAACAATTAATCTGATAATATATAAATTATATGGCAAAAAATGATATCATTATAGGTTTGTATTTGAAAGCACTTTCTTGTGGTTATGATTTTGTAACTATGACTAAAGTATTATAAAAGGGACAAGTCATGTGCCCGTGCGTTGCAACAAAAACTCAATTTGCGACAAAAATTTATTTGCAAAAACAACAATCTTGTTTGAATAATACTGTTCAATCTGAATGTACAATGGTTGAAACTTAATTTGCGATAAAAGTTTATTTGCAAAGAGCACTAACAGTGGCAAAGGTGGGTAATTAAAGAGCAGTGGCAAAGGTAGGTAATTTTGATGAAGTAACGAGAGAAAAAACTTTTACTTTATATATTAGAGATTAACGGTCAAAGTTCAACTTTGAAGACTACGCCAAGTCAAATCATGCCTTATAAAAATTTATAAAAATCAATAGAGGGGTATACTTTTCATTGGTAGCATTTAATTGCTATGGCTGTCATTGTTTTTATTTTCGTATTAAGGTGAGGTATTGATTGCTCGCAACAATGGGTTTGGATTGCATAAATGCAGCAGCAGATTATTCAAGTACAAATGCAGGAGAAGAAGAATGTGCAAATAATGACGACTACATATTTCTATATGAAGACTTTGAGGGTGACCGTATGCTTGTTGGCGATGTTCCATGGGAGTAAGTATTAATTAATTTCTTAATTACCATCTGCCACCCATCTCATTAATAGGTAGTATTATATATATATATATATATATATATATATATATATATATATATATATATATATATATATTCTAAATGGCCCTCTATAATAATGTTCATATCTTAAAAGGTGCGCTGCATAAGAGCACGCTAAAATTTTTGGTATTATGGCAGAAATATGCTATGAAGCTTTACTAAGTATTTTTAATTTTTATTTTTGTGGTGAATCAAAAGTGGAATATTAAGTGTACATGTGCTAAAATTATTGCTAAATATGCTGGAAATTTTAAAAGAGGAATAAATCCATTTGATCACTTTGAACCATTTCATTGATCTAAAAATCAACCCTAAGCTATGAAACCAGGTAATCAACCCCCCTCAATTATCAAAACCAGGTATTTAACCCCTCTAGATCTATTTCTTCCCGGTTTTGAACCGACATGGCAGTGGTTTTAACAAGTGTGCTGGTTTTTGTTTGACATGGCAGCCCAGTTGGCAAATAAATAGAAAAAATGGTGAGGCCTACTTGTCAGCATCTATCCCTTGTTCCACTTCTCTTGTTCCACCTCTTCTTGTCCTCTCTTTCCCATAGCCATGGTTTTCTTCCTTCCCTTTCTTCTCTCTGGATAAGGCTGCGTAAGGATGGCCCTATCAACTGAAAACCGCCAACACGGTGGAAACCACTAGTGAAACCAGCCTTAGGTTGAAATGTGAACGATTTGGATAGTTGAGGGGGTCAGTACTCGGTTTCATATATAGTTGATGGTTGATGTTTAGATGAACACGATAGTTGAGGGGGATTGAATATACTATTCCTTTAAAAGATAAGATCAAAAAACAAGGATCTTGCCCAAAATAAGTGCGAAAATTTTTGCAGGTTATTCCTTGCATCGGCCAAACGATTATACATTGCCCGAAATCCAGCATCTGGAGATCACAAAGGTAATTGCAAATCGCTTGTACGTACCTTATTTGTTTTCAAGATTTCCATATCGAAACATTACTTATATAAGAGCCTATGCTTGCTATACAATTACTTTCAGGTCATGATGAAGCTGCAAAAAGAGATGCAAACTGAAGAAGCAACAAATAACTAAAGGCACCTGAAGAAGCAACAAATAACTAAAGGCACCTGAAGAAGCAAGTTGATTGGGACATATATGGACATACTACATATTATGCACATTTCATGACCTCACATATGTAGCTCTCCTTGTGTTGCTCTTCTTGTACTACTAAGCTAGCTAGCTAGCTATGAAGATTTTGTTTTGGTGTACCATACCATGTTATGATGCTTCATGATCCATGTGCATACAGTTTTTAGGGCATTAGGCAAGAAGTACTTCGCAAAAAAAGTGCTGAACAATGGTTTCAACAATTGTATATCAAGTAGATATAACTTGCCTAATTAACAAAATTTTTGTTTGTCATTGCCTTTTCTTTGTGCCAAATTGTTATGTAAAGAGAGTGTGTACCTCTTACCTATACCACAAATCAAGCCCAAGCTTCATTTGTGCTGCAAACAAATATATTTCAATAGAGTTTTGTTTGGGCCTTTGAAATTTACTAAAGTAAATTAAGATTGTATAACTATTGTAGATTTACAGCTGTCCCTATACCCATCCCTAACTTCCTCCACGTCAAACTTTGATTACTACTCTTGCCAACTGTACTAGTTGGGATCTGCTGCTAACGATAACATTGACAACTGTGGTGCCTACTGTCTTGTGCACACCTTATCATCCCCCTTCTCCCTAGATCTTGCACACGCTGCCAACGCCTAGTGTTTCTAGCCTCCACCGATCATTTTTTTTCTTGCATCCCATGGTTGATTAAATCCGCCAAGTGCTTCCTATGCCCTTTCGTGATTGGAATATGGTGTCAGCAGCTATCGGCACTATTAGAGAAGGAGAAATTTTACAATAGATAGCATAGGTAGTAAGTAGTGGTAGTAGAATTCAAATCTAACTTCCTCAAGATATTTTAGATTTTTCCTATCCATTCATCAAGGGTATTTTAGACTTTTCCTAATTCGTTCACAGTTTTGGATTCACCGAATACCTAGTGATCTTCAGAGGCTTCTTATCCATTTATCCACTATTCATCAAGATCATAGTACTTTAAAGGTTGATCTTAGTTTTATGAAAACCTTATGTTATTTTAAATTATGCATGCTTATTATTTTTCGCAATGTACTTTAAATGTAGTGTTAAGGTTTATTTAAATTCCAGTTGTGGTATACCCTTTATTGACTTTAATTATGACAACCTTTGTCACCCTAGATGATACTAGCTACTTTATCAGGTAATAACCAATAGTGTAGCATGGGACGGTAGAATTGCTTTGCCCAGCTCAAACGTTTTGGTATTATGCTATTATGGGAAAATTTTCAAACATTGTTTAAAGTTATTTGTGAAGTTGCAGTAATTGGTATTGCTGCTATTATTTAAATAAAATCAAGTAGAAATGGCTTATACCAGGGTGGATGGATGTTTGGTGGGTGCTGGATGCACGAGATCTTGTAAAGTGAATGCTCTGCCCTAGTCAATTAAGGACCGAAGCATGTGTAACCATAGACCGAGCATTACCGTACAACCACAAGTCTATATGGGTACAACCTGGCTAATTAATTTGTGTGTTTCGTTATTGGCTTCGCCATATGGTAGGATGTGGGTGCCGGATGTAGACACTCACAAGGCGCGAGAGGGACTTCATCTTTGGGTGGCTAGAACTCTAACGGTGAAACCTTACGCCGCCGCCGCTGAAAACCCTAGCCGCGCGGTCATCTTTGATTCTCATGCCGTTTCACGCCTCCCGAGGCTATAAATACCCTCTCCGTACCTAGCCCTGTGCTCTCCGCCTCGCGCTGCACCCGCCCCTAGCCATTCCACCGGAGACGTCGCCGGCTGTGCGCAAGACCTCGCCGAAGTTCTCCGCCGTGCCCGTGCACTTCCGCCGTTGTTTTCTCCGCCGTCGGTGAGTCTCCGCCGTAGTTTTTGGTATCACTGAGTTCACTTCTTCACGCTCTACCAGATACGCTAATTCTTCGTCTCGATCCGGCACTCCATCGCCGTTTCGCGTGTCGTCTTCTCCACCTTCGTCGAACCAGCGCCGCCACTTCGCCGTCGTGCTCTCTCCGTCATCCTCGGCCGCCCGATCCGCCGAGTCACGCATCGAGATCTGCCACGCGTCACGTCGCGGTAAGCCCCGAGCCACGCGCCTAGTCATTCCCCCGCGCCGCCACCTCCGTCGTGATGCAGCGTGCCAACCGCGTGTGCATCGCGTGGGCGCCACCTCGACCTTAGGTCACGTGGTACTGTCCTTGTCGGCGAACACGGCGTATTAGATCCGTCGCCGCAAAATCGGTACCAGCCGGCTGCGCGTGCAAGCCATGTCCGCGCCACCACAGCCCTCGTGCCCGCGTGGCAGATGTTTGGTCACAGATGTGGGTACCGCGAACCGCCATATGGCGCTCACGTCGCTTGACTAACGTCGACCGCCGTCTGCTGGTGGTGCCACATGTACGCCGCGTATGCGCCACCTCATCACCGCCTCGCCAGAGTATGCGTCCCCACATGTCAGTGAGCGTTCAATTTCTGAGTTTTCCGTAATCTTCCAAAAATCCAAGCCCAGCCAATCCGAAGCCGACACATGGCCATTCCTGTGTTTTTCCTGATTTTCTCTTCCATTTAAACTTCGGAAAGCCCGTTCTCCTCCGTTCGAACTCCGATTCGAACGATTCAAATTTCTAAATTAATCTAA